>JADLZK010011947.1:0-453543 GCA_015847255.1 Hyparrhenia diplandra | reverse complement strand
GCCACCAACCTGCCCTACGCAGTTCCTCGCCTGTCGAACCCTACTGTCCTCACCCTCTGCAGCATTGCCCTCCAGGTTTGCTCAGGCGTCTGTGCCATTTCGTTTCAGCACATTTCACTGCCTCGACGCTTATACTCTCGTTCACCTTGCCTTGTAGTATGTTTCTTCTTTCACAGCCAAGGCTGTGACGGAGAGCAACCTGCATGGCTTGAGGGAGCTCCATTTGCTCATGTTCGGGATGGCCAACTCCAACCTTGCTGACATCTATAGCTTCCTCAAGACCTGCCCGTGTCCTCAATTTGAGCGCCTCTTTGTGCAGGTTCTATTTTGTCCCCTCTTATTATTTCATGAAACGATTGCTTAGTTTGTTTAGGGCTGATCTGTGCTCCACTGACATGCAGCTCCCGACAAACACCGGTGATGCATTCGCACATAGTGGGGAGCTGTCTACACTGGGTACGCCTCTTTATAATTTGTTGCTGCAGTTTCAATATATTCCTGTGTTAGTTTTGAGCTTGGAGCTTTGTGTAGTTCTTTTGAGAGACTACCATAACCAAAGTATGGTCCCATGTGAGTGTTGACCTTTATGGCATTCTTTATTCGATATGAATAACTAAATTTTAGAAGATCCATAACCCACTTTTTATGGAGCATCTTTCCACAGTTAGAGTCACTAGGTCCAATTTGGTAAATCAACAAAAATTGAATCTTGGACATGGGCATACTGATTTAGCTTTACGCAGCAGTTTTATGAAGAATTAAAACTTGAGATATATTCAGGTGTCTGTAAAGTTTAAATCGGTGTCTGCACTCTCTCTATTCAGGTGTGTCGTCGGTCTTCAAGTTATATCTTGTCCTTCCTGTCATTTCTGCAGAATGTGTTTAAGACCCTGCACTCATGTTTCTAATGTTTGGTTATCAGATGAATGCTTATATGGTCCATTCTTATTGAAGAAAGTTCTAACGTTTTAGAGTCTGGGAGTGTAGTGAGAACTAATCATATCTCAGATGATGAAATGGTTGCATCTGAAATGGATCATGGATGTTTAGGCTACTGCTCTTGGATTTCTTATTTTGAACTTTTATGGAACTACTAGACAGGGTTATTAGCATGCTGATACAATGTGGTTGTCTACTGCAATGGCTCAGGTAGCTTCTACTCCTTTCTAAGAGCATCTATGGTCAAATCATGATTAGCTACACATATTTTTATTATGAGCCAATGCACTCCGTACTTCTCTTAAATTCTTTGTCCCTAGTACATGCTTTTCGCTGGTCCTTCCATTCCACAGCACTGTAACAGTATCTATGTAGCCAATCAGACTTTTGGTCTGTATACTAATGGGGGGTCTAGTTCAGAATTAAGGCTGCATTTATTTGTATTTCTTCATTGACATAGTCCTGGCCTATGTGTTACAGTCTTGGTGAGAATGGCCAATTTATTGCAATTACTACTTAACAAATAGTCCTACCCTGTCCACACAAAGTTCAGAGCATAGCATCACTGGTGAGCACGGAGTGCATGACCATTTTATTATACTGAATTAGCAATTAGTCCCCACCCCATCCACACAGTTGCTAGAGCATTAGCTTGTTGGTTGATGCCATGGCTGCCCAAAAGGTTGGCAAGTCTAGGACAAAATTGACGCCCCTGTTTGCTGGCCGACGCTGGCTTAGCCCGAGATTTGTTTCGGTAAAAATGACATCACGACCTATTACGCGGTAAAAATACCGCCGCGTGTATCACGACCTAATGACGCGAGAGAAAATACTGAACGACGCTGATGTCGCCGGTAGTCCAAACGAACAGGGCGTGAGTCAGTGGCGCGTGTAGGGCAAGGCTACAAAAATGTCGGCAAGCTGTAGTTATGGTATGAATAGTGGGCGCACTGGCGTGGAAGGTGTGTGGCTACCAACAAACAGGCTACAAATAGAGGTTATAAATAAATATGTAAACTAAAAACCATGGAATTCTATCGATGCTGTTTACTTCGCTTACTAAACCCATTTTTACGCTATTTGCTTATATGCTTGCATTGTTCCTCTGCCATTGATGCTCTTTTACTTTATGGCTTAGTTCTCTAGTCTAGTTTTAATATGCTTTCACATTTGTTATTTTGGTGGAAGGCTGTCCTGATGCTGCATCCAATTATTTTAGCTTTCTGCAGCTGCCCTGTCCAGTAGCTTCTTTACATTGGGTACATTACGCCTCTATTTTGTTCTCAAAAGTTTTATTTCTGTGTGTGCTTAGTGCAGGCTGCAGGGTTTTACTGAGCTCATTAATTTGTTTTGTTTCTTACCCTACCCACATTTGTCCTAATGCTGTTACTCTTGTGGTACGCCCGTACATCAGAGGTAGCGAAGGCACACTTTCAATCACATGGAGTGGTAATTACAGACAGTGGTGGACCGGCAGTACTGTCTAGCCAGTGGTCCACGCTCCATACCTGCTCCTGTGCTCACCAACCGGTGCAGTTTTCCATCACGTGCACCTCGTGTTAAAATTTGTCTTTATTTCATTGTAATCCCAGTGTAGCCTCTGATTAATAATTTATGGTCTGCACTTTTGCATTTCGTGCACTGGTGATCATCCACTCTCGGCTTTCTGAGATGAATTTGAGTTCAGCCAATTATACCATTTTATTAAGATTGTTGAGGTGTTCATTGATATGATAGACAACACTCGTATTTAGGCCTATAGTTCAGTAGATCACAGCCACGCCACTGTTTCTTTTCACTGCAAGCATGTCTACTGCAATTTATAACTTACTTTTGGTGCGAGGCGCTTTCCTCCCACATGATGATGCAATAGACGAATGAGAAAAAGGTAAATGTGCACCCAACTTTTGATTATTTTATTTTTAATCTGGAAAGGCACTTACAGAATGGATAATGGTGGAACGTATGGCGAGTCACTTAACGATGAGACAATTACTTTGGAGTACAGTATTTAACAATTAGCTGTAACCTCCACTTCACTTCTGCACCCCATCCATCTCACTGTCGCTGCAGCAACAGGGTTCCACCTAGCTTGTGGGCTGGCAATTGGCAAAGCAGGGGCAGGCTGTGAGGCCAGAAGGTGCAAAAATGACAGATCCAAGCAGTTTGGCCTCTCCAGCAGATCCATTCATTTTTGCCATACCACTGCAAACATTTTGTGAGCATCAGCACTGCATATGCAGGCTACTAGAGTACAAGAATACAAGATGAACGGCAACACAGAAATCTACTAGCTCTGTGGGTTGTGTATCCACCTCCACGCCTCCCCAGCCACAAGAACCACCTACATATGTACAAGTCACTGCCATAGTAGTCATCCACATAGAGGACTTGAGGGCAAAGCTTTCCAACAGCTCTGCTCCAGCCTAAACGTGAATGGCAGCAGCTCCAAGTGTATATGAATTGTGGTGGCTCTTCAGTTTCGTACCTGAAAAGACTTCACGTGAAGGTGGGTTGCCATCAGTGCCATGAAGGGTTTTCCATCGGTGCCAGTTGCCGCCCTTCAAGAGTTCTGTATCAACTGGGCATAGATGGGAATTGCAGCATCCATCTCATGATCCAGGTGGTTCCATCCAAGGTCAGTCTGAAATCGGGCTCAGTGTTCAAGGACCAGTGCGGTGCCAAGCTGTCGGCAAAAGGGAGAGACACTTGAGCGCTCGCGAGGTGAAGATGTTTGTCATGATGATGATAATAGGCAAAAGAGTTTTCTGAGCAAGAGGGGTAGAGGATCTTTGTCTCAGAACATCAACAGCAAGAAAGGTGTATTCACCGGCTACGGCTACCTTTTCTCACCCAGTGACTGAAATCTATCGCCTGTTATCTATTTTAACTGAGGATCGTCTAGTAATTTTTTACGGTTTGCTATGTTCCAGCAAGTGACTGAGAAATTGTTTAACCTGAGTACTACTACTCTAACTTTTCGTCACACACAACCTGCTCGATGAAATACGTGGGAAAGAGGAAGAGAGACGAGGGTATAGAGTACCATAGCATATGATCACTAGATGCACACTGTCTGACCGGTATTGACCTCCGCTCAAACTTATATTGATAATCCAAAAATACATTAAGAGTTGATGGGACCAAATCTTGTCTCTCTACATCTTAAAAAGACTAATGTCATAATCACACTTGATGATACCAAGCATTGATCTCTGCTCACGCGTCGCTTGTCCGATATCGATCATCTTCTACCTCGAGCTCACGTGGACCGCGTCCTAACCGGTTTCTATAGAAGACTGGTTTCATGTGTCCACGTACAATACAAAGTCCTCAAGGTCATGCGTGCATATTCGGTTATTGACATGAAGCTCGATGAGCGCATGTCCCGAGGAGTTTCACCAGGTTGTCAATAACTCAAGACGCAGCGCCGCTCCATGTTAGGCACGAGCCATGGCGACCCTCTTTTGGGTAGAGGTGGGTCGGCCGTAATGCGATGATGGACATCAAGTAGGCTAAGCGAGTCCCATCGCTTTTTGCCTGGTTATATATGTGGTCAGATAGTCCTTTGCCTTGCCTTAGAACTACTAGGCTTTTGCTCTAGCTGATCGATAAATTTTGGCCACCATGCATGCTAACATCTTACAATGGCTTGAAGCAGTTATAGTTGGTTGATGTTGTAAATCTTTTTCCTTTCGTCTTAATGAAACATGGGATTCTATGAACCCGTTTGCCAAAAAAAAAAAAAAAACATTGGTATATATCTAGTAGATCTTTGATGCTTAACTCAATTCACATTTAAAAGGGATTCCATCTTCATTGGATCTTTTAAGGTTTCGTCATAGGAAAAGGTTTAATTCACCTGACTCGACAATCATGGTCGTTCCATTTTCCTTTAATCTATAGAAACCATTTTTTAAAACCCCTCCACTTTTTTAAAACTTTCATTTTGCACAAAGCTGTTGTTAAAAAGGGTAATGTGGTCTGTTTGGTTCAAATGACTAGGCTAGAGACTATATAGGGCTAAATATTACTAGTTTCTAAAGTTATTTGTCAAGAGACTAATTTGTTACACAAATACTATATAGAAACTAAATGGGCTGAAAAATTTGGACCAAGTAGTCTCAATTAGCACCTCTAATGGATCACGACTAAATAAAGACTAAAAAAATAGGACCATTAGTTCTCTTAATGGACTAATATGACTAAAGACTAAAAATAAGACCATTAGTCCTCTTGTTTGGCAATTTATGGATTAAACTAGGTGAATACCCCCGTCCGTTGTCATGGAAATAGATTATATTGTAGAAAAAATTTAAGAATCCTGAAGAATTTATAGCCAAGAGCTCAATGGAATTATTGGCGATATGTAAAAACAAAAAAAGAAAAATCATAGGATTATGATATGAATGTGCATAGTACAAAAACAAAAGATAAGAACATATAAATTTCTTAGAGACGGATGTTAGTTGTCATGAAAAATATAGAAAAACAAGAAGCGATGATGGGAAAAATAATTATTCTATATACCTAAAGAACAGATTATTATACAGACATAAAGAACAATTTTATTGAGTAAACAAACATGAGCTTACCATTCATTTTTCTGGCGATAGACTAAGTCTCAAAATCGCTTCCGTAGTTCACGGCTGTCCACAATCGAATGATTCATGAACCATGGCAGGATAAAAAGAGAGAACATTTTCTTATTGTCTTGCCGGCCGACCTGACCATTGGGTGGAGGAGATCAGAGACAGGTAGAGAGCCACATGAGCCGATAAGATGATGCGAGAAGACGCTAGAGCACAGTTGTGTAATTTTTGAGCCTCAGTAAGTTGCGAGACCTCATGATGTGGCTTCACGAAATCACGTAGAAATAGGAAGATAGATAGATACTCCTAGTAACCAAACAAGTGCCTAAATTGAATAAATCAAAAGTTCAAGCATCCAACCGACTACAAAATTTTAAATATCCAAGAAACATAACTAAATTTTCAAAAAGGATCAAAAAATTTTACTTAAAACAATTTAAAATATAGTTAACGTCTGTACTATTGACGTAACCATTATAGGGGAGGCGTATTCTGTATCCTCCACTCTCGTATTAAACCCTACCTCCCAGCAATGGCGGGAACCCCAATCGGCAGTCCCCGCATTTCCCGCCTCTGGCACTCCCACCTGGCAGTCCCACCCCGTCCCCAACTGGCGATGAACTCAGGCGGGCGCGGTGGCAAGCGTCGGGGTCCCCGCCCTCCGCTCCTCCGGGCGGCGGCGAAGAGGGCTAACCCCAGCCCCCGGCATGCCGCAGCCTCCACCTCCCGCGGCGGCGGCCGCGGTCGCAGAGGAGGACATGATGGACGAAGATGTGTTCTGGGACGAGTCCATCCGCGGAGGACGAAGCGGCGCTGCTGATGCTCCAGCGCGACGAGGCCCTCGCGTCCCGGGCCTGCACGGTGGAAGCGCCCCGCACTCCCTGCCGACTCACCGGGTGCTCCTGCACCGTCGGTACGACCCGGTCCCCTTTTTCTCCTCCCGGCGCCTCGCCCTCCTGATACCGGTCTTACTGGATTCAGTGTCCTGAGATGGGTTGGTTTGGGTCTGGCAGGCTGCGGGGAGCCGGGAGTGCGTTGGGTTTTGATTCAGTACTACTTCTATGAATTGAGAATGATTTACTGTCATTTGATAGGGTTTTTTTTTTGGTATTCCCGTGTTAGTTAGTTGGTATTACTGTTAGTTAGTTGCCTTGATCGATCTGAGCTCGGCAAAATTTTGTGCGTTCTTGTGGTTTCTTGGTATTTGTAGTGTTCAGTAACTTTGATCATGGTGCTTTGTTCATCTGCAGGCAAAAAAAGCGAGGAATTATTCTTTGGACTAATATTTGCGTTTGTATATCAGGTTGATTAGTGAAGTTATTTATTATTTGCCATTTTTGTATCCCAGGGTAGTTGTGACAGGGAAGAAAGGCACATTTTCAGTGTTTGGTGCACTTCAAAACTGTGATTTTTTTTTCCAATTATGATTGATAGTACAACTAGCTGCAATCGTTGAAATCATAGATGTAAATTTGAAATTAAGGGTTAAGAGTTTTATTTGAAAGATGAGTACAACTCCTGCCTTCCCAGAAGTATCTCATAGACCTCATTTTTTGCCCTGTAAAATTTCATAGTCCTAGCTCAAAACTCTGATTGTTTCACCTGCCAATTTGAGATGGATATTATAATCAATCATGATAGAGAAGATCATAAGATTACTTCAGTTTTCCAAATGTTGGTACTTGAATTAATTTATGAATTGAAATATTTTTCTATCAAACTTACGTTTATATATATTCATATATATGTTTATATAAACTTTTGATTCACTTATGAGTTATGAGCTTTAAGTTTAAACTCAGGGCTTGTTTAATAGTCCACTTGTACATGCTCAATGCTCATTCAGATACAAGGTTTTTGCTGCTTAAATAGATAGTCACCTAATTTTGTTTTAATTTGAACTTGATGAAACATATATATTCAGGATATTTGTCTTCATCTTACGTTACTACTCTTCTGTCTGTAGCTTTTCAGCAGTTGGAAATAGATTATGTTATTATTGGTGAGAGCCACAGAGAATTGCTCCCCAACTCATCTGGTTCGCAGCCATACTCAGGATTTTTGGTGTTACCAGAGAAGGTGCAATATCTTGAGTACCCTATTATCTTTTCAAGAAGAATTATCATTGTCATATGGTTTTTGCTGACCTATGAGCTACCCTGTAACATTTTTAGGTCACAGCATATGCTGTCAGGTGCATGGATTTGAGCCATATTTCTATATTGGCTGTCCTTCAGGGATGTGTCCTGATGATATATCACGATTTCACCAAACACTAGAGGTTTGTACTTACAATCATTACCTTGAACTGAGCATCTAAGGAAACATAGTACTTTGGCAGTACATGGTTTCTTATGGTTGCTTCACTGTACTACAGGGAAGGATGAAGGAGTCAAATAGAAGCAGCAATGTTCCAAGGTTCGTGAAGAGTTGGAGCTTGTGCAGAAGCAGACAATTATGCATTACCAAACGCAGCAATCTCAGCCTTTCCTCAAGATAGTAGTCGCTGCCTACCATGGTTGCTAGCTGTCGGTTAGTGGCACTTTGCTAAGTCTTGTAGATTGACCCTACTACCTTTTATTTATTTAATGGATAACATATGGAGCAAATTTTTTATTTTTGGTTCCATCTCAATGTATTATCATGTGAATTTATGATTTTGCTTATTCCTCTGATCATCCAAGTTACTAAATCACTTTTTTCCCCTCTTTTTTGCTGGCTTAAATTGTTCGCACATTATAGGTATCCTGAAAGGGGAATAACGATTGGAAGGCCTTGGCTCGAAGAGTTTCCTCGACATATGAAAGCAACATTCTCTTTGCCCTTCGTTTCATGATTGATTGCAATATTGTTGGTGGCAACTGGATTGAACTTCCTGCTGGGAAATACAGAAAAGCAGCCCGTGTCATGTCCCATTGTCAGCTAGAGCTAGGATTGCCTGTATCCTTCTGAATGCTCATCTATTTACTGAACTGTGGTGTTGTTCAGTTATGTCTATTCTTAACACAACTAACAGATACTCAGATCTGGTAAGCCATGCTGCTGAAGGAGAATATTCTAAGATGGCCCCGCTTTCGCATATTAAGTTTTGATATTGAATGTGCTGGTCGCAAAGGTCATTTCCCAGAACCAACTCATGATCCTGTTATTCAGGTTGAGCTCATTATTCATGTACCTGATACTTGTTACCATTTAGTTTCAATACAGGTCTTTATGGTTATAATTTATTGACTTACCCCTTGAATTTAAATAGATAGCTAACTTGGTTACACATCAAGGAGAAGGCCAACCTTTTGTCCGGAATGTCATGACCTTAAATCATGCTCTCCCATTGTGGGAGTTGGATGTTATGTCATTTGATGCAGAGAGATATTCTACTTGCATGGAGGGTATGTGCTGCTGTCTTTGAGTTGTCAAATTCAGTTGAACATGATGTATGTTTGTATATTGCCTTTATCTTCTTTGAAAACAAATCTATAGCTTTTATCCTTGGTTTTTTTTTCTTCATTTCCCTGTATTGGTTTCATTCTCTTTTACCTTTGTATCTACATTTTGTATTTGTTTGCCTTTTACTTGCTATATGCACTTAACATTTGTTTTTTTTTTTAAAATTAAATATTATTATTCCTCAAAAGAAAAAAAGTTAAACAAACACACTTAAACCTCAAAAGCAGTTTCTTATTGTAGACAAAGACTTGATCAAAAAAATATCTGGTACTTATTTGGAAATAATTTGCAGGATTTCATACGTGAAGTGGATCCTGATATCATAATTGATACAATATTTGCAAATTTGACATGCCTTATCTTATTGAGGTACAATAATGTTTGCCGAGTATTCAGATTCTTTTTAGGCCAACTTGACAATCATCCATATTTAGTACAATTTGATTACATATATTTGCGTGAGGGCTGAGGTTCTCAAGATAGCGGAGTTTCCAATACTTGGCCGAATCAGAAATAGTCGTGGTTCGGTGGTCCGTGATAATGACCTTTCCTCGAGGTCGCTTCTTCCTATGCATTCGGTAATATTTATTACTTTGCCTTTATTATGCAATTGTCTTAGTCAATAAAAATATTTGTTATATATTCTGCAGTCCCTTTATAGTCACATATTTATACATTTTTTAGGGGAGGGGTGGCTAGCATACCATGGAAGCACTATGTTGCTTAGTTTTATTGCCTGCTTGCATGTGTATCTCATGTTTTCATTTGTGTGCTATATTTGATTCTAGCGTATACATCTATTTTTCTGATTCTGAATGAGCTGGCATATACAAATCTTGCTCATTTGTCTTAAGGAGAAAAGTCGCCATTTTTTAGATGTTATGGTACCTATAATGAGCTATAATGTGTTCATATTTCATACATTGCATTCACAGTTTCTATGGTTAGTCATATTATCTGCATCATGAAATCCACTGTATTTCTGTCTTTTGCACAAACCTGATTGAAATTTGTGATCCATAGAGAGATTTAGGCTCCTGTATCTACATCATGTCCAGGGTTTCTACAATCCTTAGTTCCCAACTCTTTTACAGTTTATGTGTCACAATTTTTCCATTTTTCGCGGACTTACTAAATGTTAATGCTTTTGACTTTTCTTGACTTGCAAGTTGCAAACCGGAAATGAAAGCTCTCATGTAATAGAAATGAAAAATGGAAGATTTATCAAGGTTTTTTTTTTTTCGAAAATGAAAATAATTATGAGGTTGTACTTTTCCAGGCAATATGGTGTGCGGAAAGTAAGGATGTTACTATTGAAGGAAGAGTGCAATTTGATCTCCTGCAGGTTGTGATCTACTTTGTCTTGACAATTAAATCAGTGTTTGTTGTTTTTCATGAGATTATTTCATATGTTTGTTTATCTTTCACTACCTGATATGATGCAGGCTATGCAACGGATTACAAGCTGAGTTCTTATTCATTAAACTCTGTATCGGCACACTTCCTTGGGGAGCAAGTAAGTACAAACATCTCAAGTTCTCTATATGTTGCTTTCAGTCGCTGTACTCAAATCATTTTGCTGCGCTTTGGCTTCGGATAAAAGGCTTTTGCTGTGGTTCTTATTCTGTTGGTGTTGTTGACTTATATTTCTGATCGCATGGCATGTCTTCAGTCTTCTAGAAAATTGATGTTCTTACCTATGTAGATGGATTTGTTATATCACTTTTTATACTATTTACTAACAATTGTTGATTCTAATATTCTTTCCCTGATTTTGAGGAACCTTTTACTTTTATTTCCTAATAATTATTGAATTTTTGAGCAGAAAGAAGATGTTCATCATTCAATTATATCCGATCTCTTCAAAATGGAAACCCAGAGACACGAAGGCGGCTGGCAGTTTATTGCTTGAAGGTCAACTATACATACCCTTTTTGTTTTTAATTGTTACTAAACTTGTGATGTTTTAGTTTTACAGAGTGTGTTGGTGTTGTGGCCACTTTATTGTTTTTTTTTCCTCGAATATGCAGGAGGATTGCATATCAATGCATTAAGAGAGAATTAGGCCAAAATAGCCATACACAGCGCATATGCATGCACACACGCTACACCCACTAGCCCGTGATCACCGGCTATACTTTTACATTTTTACATTGGTGCCGTAAGACAAAATAGTTACGGTCATCTGGACCAACTCCCAACTCCCAACTCAGATAGGGCTGCTACCGAATAATGGCTCTGGGTGTCTTCAAACCATCTCCACTTTGTTATTGTTACTGATGGAGCTTTAAGTGGCGCCCAGAATCATTTGGACCAATTTGTCCAAATAAATAAATAAATACTTACATAGTATTGTTCTACACGCCACTTTTAACATTAACAAGTACAGTGTCAATGTGAGAGCACCAGTTTTGCATTTTGAAGTTTTGCAGCATCACTAGTTTGGAAAATTGTTACAGTATACTCCATCTATTGATCTCCTCTTACAAATTGCTCAAAGTGGTCCACTGTGTGCGTACTCGATGGATTATGTGAAATTATGGCCACTCTTGTTGCCTACTTTATACCGCATGAGGACCTTCGTTCGGGCCTTTGTTGCATGCAGGCATGCACATTAATTGGATCACAGATTTATTGCAAAGGACGTGGTCCATCAGTGAGTATTTGTGTGTTTTCTTTTCAACTTCCTACTGGCCAATAGGTCTGTCAGTAGCTAGTTACAAGATAGCATGAAACAGTGCTATTATCGATTTCACTGTATCAGCTGGATTTCTCTCCTACTTGTTCAAGAAAAAAATGTGCTGATATTTAGCATTTTTGGAGCCTACATCAAACCAGTTTTGACTTTTTGCCTTCGTGAAAAAACAGGATGCTTATCTTCCTCAAAGACTGTTAGATAAATTGATGTATATCTACAATTATGTGGAAATGGCGAGGGTCACTGGTGTTCCCATTTCGTTTCTACTTTTTCAAGGGGACAAAGTATTAAGGGAGAACAAGCCAATCATGCTATTGGAAATATCACATGAGAGTACCCCTAACAATAGTTTCATTTGTACCACAGGTGCTCTCACAACTACTCAGGAAAGCAAAACAGAAAACCTTTGTTATACCAAATATAAAGGGTCAAGGGTCCGGCAAGATACCTTTGAGGGTGCAACTGTGTTGACATTATCTGCACATCTGTAGCCCATTTGTGTCATTTCCTGGCCACAGCTATTGCAGTTATTAGGATATTTGTATTTGCCTATTACAAAAGTTTTTAGTTTGCTCTACACACTGAAACTATCTTTGCATTGCTTGCCTTGAACTGAGGGTATAGATATTTGTCATCACAATCTAAAGAAAATGTAGATGACTAGTTGAGCTATCCACGCTTCAAAATTTTTTCTTGATGCATGGGAAGTGAAATACATAATGCAGGGTTTTCCACTCTAGAAACATGCTTTTGTGTATGCTAGCAATCTTTCCATCTGCGAGGCAAGGAATTTTCATCAGTTTAAACCACCTTCTTAATTGATCGTAATGAACAATTTAGTTTTGTTTTTTGTACTATAAGGATTTGCTGTAATCTATTACCCCTTCAATTTTTAGGTTTTGGAGGCAAGGGCTGGATTTATGAGAAGCCTATCGCAACTTTGGACTTCGCTTTGTATCCATCCATCATGATGGCATATAACCTTTGCTACTGTACTTTTGGTAATATTTCTGTGGATTTTCTGATGCTTATATAGTTATAATTATTGCTGCATGCTCTAAAAAAACTTATGGTCTCTACTCTACAATGGATGACAAATCACTTGTTATTATTTAATTTTGGAGGTGCCCCTGAGGAGGCCCGTGAACTCAACTTACCTCCAGAAAGCATCAATAAAACCCCATCTGGTGAAATATTTGTGAAACCAGAACTACAAAAGGTATTTGCATCCTGTCTTGATAATAGGTGTTCTGTACAGAAGATGTGTTGTCTAACAAAGCTTATGAACACAATATTAGGTATACTTCCTGAGATCCTTGAAGAATTATTAGCAGCTCGAAAAGGGCAAAAAGCAGATTTAAAGGTATTTTTTTCAATGCATCTGTAAGAAAATTGTACTCCCCCATTCTAAATTGTAAGTTGTTTTGGCTTTTCTAGAAAAACTGTATGTCCTTTTGGCTTTTCTAGATACATACTCCTCCGCTCCAATTTAACTGTCGTTTTGGTTTCCGTGTCGCAAGTTTGACTCGATTTGTGGAAAATGCGGCAATATTTGTATCTCCAAATAAATTTGTTAAAAAACTAGATTCAAAGATCTTTCCAATGATACTAATTATGTAACATAAATGTTAATATTTTTTAATATATATCTAGTCAAAGTTATTTCCTCGAAGCTTAAAACGACAGGTATTTTAGGACGGAGGAGTAATCTTTTACTATATCTAGGTGCATAGCTAGCTATGACCTAGAAAATCCAAAAAGATCTACAATTTAGAACGGAGACAGTATTAAAGATCTTCCACACTTGCAGTTTGCAAAAGGCTAGATATTCATGCAATGCTAACTCTTTCCCATGTTAAACTTGCCAATTATTTGTTCAGGAAGCAAAGGACCCACTCGAAAGGGCTGTTCTTGATGGTCGCCAGCTTGCATTGAAAGTACTTCCATATCTTTTCCTCTTCATTCCATCAAAGCATTGATTCAAATTTGAACTGCTTGAATAATGGCATTGTTGAATTGCTTATGTTTCAGATAAGTGCAAACTCAGTTTATGGTTTCACTGGAGCAACTGTTGGTCAGTTACCTTGCTTAGAGATTTCTTCTTCAAGCGTGACTAGCTATGGTAAGCCTTTAGTTTAACATAGTTAAGAAATTCATTGTAAAAATTCAAAAAAGAAATTCATTGTATGGTTTGCTAGCTATTTTGATGTCAAGTTTCTTGCACTGAAGCATTTTTGATCACACAGGACGACAAATGATTGAACATACAAAAAAGCTTGTTGAAGATAAATTCACAACAGTAGGAGGTTATGAGCATAATGCAGAGGTAAAGTAGTGTTGTGTTGTACTTATACAACTCTGTTAGATTCCCTGTTAACTTTTTTTTCTGCTTGATCTCACAAAGTTCAAGCCTTCATCTTTTGCCCTTTGTACTATGTGATACCCTGTATCTTCATGATTGATCTATCAGTATTGCAGCCCTATGATCTAGGGACATTAACTCAAAAGCAACCAAATATATATATAATAATAATAAAACAACCCATGCAAACCACTATCTAAAACTGACACTATGCACTGGTCACATGTAAATTTGATTCAACTAGTGATACTGAATTAGAGCTTCACCGTGCACTCCAGAACCACGAGCATTGCTCAAGACTTTGTTCTCATGATATTTTTTGAAGTGTTGTTCTCATGATATTTGCCCTCCCTTATGTTCAATTTCTTGGAAGTCTAGGTATTAGCACTGTAGCTATTTTTTTTTATCAGCAAGCTTCCTGCCTGCTTATTTTTTAGGTTCAAAGATGCCTTTTACCCATTTTCTGATATAACTGATACATCAAATTTGGTGACTTCACAGGTAATTTACGGGGACACTGATTCTGTGATGGTACAGTTTGGTGCTTCTACGGTTGAAGATTCTATGAAGTTAGGAAGAGAAGCTGCAGATTATATTAGTGGAACCTTTACCAAGGTGAACAGAGAAACACTTACAAACATGAGGCTTTGTAACGAGTCATACAGCATTTGAGTAGAACATTGGCTTGTCTGTCCTCATTGTAGAACTGTCATACTTGATACCATCCATGACCTTTTTTGCGATCAAGCTCCAACCATGACCTCCTGAAACTTGTTTGGAACAATGAAACCAGTTATGAGAATGCTCCTTTTAAGAAAAACAAATCTGAACCCTAAAACATCTAACTGCAAGGTTACTGCCTCTCATAGTAGTTTCTAGCTTTATTAGCTCCAATTCTTATCTGTGTTCTAATCTATCTGTCTGTACTCTGCACTTCTCTTCCCATCTGGCCAATATAGGAATTTTGAAACAGTGTGATCAAAATAGAGTGAAAATTTTTGTCCATACTCCTTTTAGAAGGGCTAAACACTATCTACATCTTTTTATTGTCACAACGTGACTGCCTTTTTCTAACTATAATTTTTGTGATGCCTTAGTTGACTTATCTTATAAATGGGCACTAGGAGTTACCTGATCTTTTTCATGCTATCTTCCTGTGGTGCATATTTTTTTAACTGACCTGGATGACAATTTTTCTGAAATGGTCTGTAACGTTTGTTTTTTAAAGAAGATCTGTAATGTATCCAGCTAAGCTTTCGTTTTCATTTAAGTTCCAACTCACTACGTTGCCTATCACATCTTTCTCACAGCCCATCAAATTGGAGTTTGAGAAAGTATATTTTCCTTACCTTCTAATCAGCAAGAAGAGATATGCTGGTTTGTACTGGACAAATCCTGAGAAATTTGACAAAATGGATGCAAAAGGTATTCCTTTTTGTTTTAGCTGTGTAAAACATGAACTATTTTCATTGGATATGGAGCACAGATGTTAGTTATTCTTTTGAATGCAAAGATGTTAGTTATTATTCCTTTCAAATGTCTCGCTTTTGCTGGGCGTGCAGGTATTGAAACTGTGAGAAGGGACAACTGTTTACTGGTAAAGAACCTGGTTACTGAGTGTCTTCATAAAATACTGGTGGACCGCGGATGTTCCTGGTGCAATCCAATATGTCAAGAACACCATATCTGATCTATTAATGAATCGTGGTCGACTTGTCTCTTCTTGTCATAACAAAGGTGGGCAAATTCAGCTGTTTTAAGATGAATTTTGTATTCTGTGTTGCAACTGTTTTGACTGTTTAAGATGCACAGGGTTTGACAAAAACGGGAGAAGATTATGCGGTAAAAGCTGCTCATGGGAGCTTGCTGAGAGGATGCGAAAGGTATGAACCCTAGATGTTATTACCATATCTTGAAGACACACAACCCATTCTTAATGACATGGTGTCTTACGGCTGCTGAAAAATCATGGTTTTCTTTGAGCAGAGAGATCCAGCTACTGCACCTACTGTTGGTGACCGTGTTCCTTATGTTATAATTAAAGCAGCAAAAGGGGCAAAGGTAAAAAAATCTGCATGATGTGCTGGTATTATATGTCATACGGTGGTAGTATGTTTGATACATTTGTCTTTCTGCATGCAGGCATATGAGAAATCAGAAGATCCTATTTTTGTTTTGGACAATAATATACCCATTGATCCTCAATACTACCTTGAGAATCAAATCAGCAAGGTTTGTGTCCAATGCTTCACCTAGTATTCGAGCCTCCTCCTTCTGCTTTCCAAAAAGGTATTTTAACTGACCACTTGTCAATTGGCAGCCACTTTTTTTTTTTTTTTGAGGATCTTTGAGCCAATTATGAAGAATGCCAGCAAAGAGTTGCTTCATGGAAGCCACACCCAGATCTGTTTCAATCTCAACTCCTTCAAATAGCGGGATAATGAAATTTGCAAAGAAACAATTAACTTGCCTTGGGTGCAAAGCTGTTATCAGGTAGTGAATGCACTACATTGCGAATGCAAAACCTACGCAACCAGTGCCTATAAACACCTAACCATTTGTCCTGCATTTTCATCCTGCAGTGGTGCCAGTCAGACACTCTGCTCACATTGCAAGGGAAGAGAAGCAGAGTTATACTGCAAAACAGTAGCAAATGGTATGGGTGATGCTTATACACTCTGAAATGCATCTACTTTTGGAAGCACTATGCCCCTGAGGTCATCACTAACAGACCAAATTTCAACACCCGCAGTTTCTGACCTGAGATGCTCTTTGGGAGGCTATGGACGCAATGCCAGGAGTGCCAAGGATCTCTGCACCAGGACGTTCTCTGCACAAGGTTTGCTTTTTTCGACTCGATTCTACACTTGGTGATTATTTCGTTCCAGTCACAAGCTCAAACCTCCTGTACAATTGAATCATCGCAGTCGGGGATTGTCCGATTTTCTATCGGCGAAGGAAGGCTCAGAAGGACATGGCGGAAGCTAGGCTGCAGCTTGACCGGTGGGACTTCTGAGCTTGTAAATTCTCACACTGGCTGCCTGCATCTGCTGTGGATATTTGCTGCAGAGGGCAGGAAGCTACCGTCGACCGCATCATGATGCATGCCAAGATGAAACTCGACTTTGTACACTTGCGTTCGTGTCACGTAGGCTGCCTCGCCACTTAGTCAGTACGATTCACTGGCATGTTTGCTGTTTATGTTCTGAGTTGTAGGTTAGGTGTGAGTTGGTAGATGGAGGAGGTTTGCCGTTTGTCTCCATGTGGCTAGTGCTGAGAAACAATGCTTGCTCCGAAGTGAGGCGATGCTGATGTACGAGGCAGAAGAATTCTGGAGTAGTGCACCTTGTAAGATGTAACCGAGCAAGACGAGACAATTTGAAGGCCACATGAATTCTCCATCCGTTTCAGGGGTAATTTGCAAAGTTCAATAGTCCACGCCCATATAGGGGGGGTGCGGGAGAGGAGTAGACTTTTTTCTCATTGAGGTGTAGACTTTTTCTCATTCCACTGCCGTACCCATGGATCAGCCTGCAATCCGCCACGGCGGTGTGGAGGACATCATCAGCCGCCTCCCCGACGAGCTTCTGCACACCTTCCTTGTCCGTTTGCCGGCGGCCGCGGACGCCGTGCGCACCAGCGTCCTCTCCCCGCCGATGGCGAGGCGTCTGGGCCCACATGCCAGAACTCGTCCTCTGCGGCAGCCCTGCTTCTGCGACGCCCTCGGCCGTCCTCGACTCCATCGACGCTGCCCTCAACTCGTACGCTGCACCTACGCTCAGCAGTCTCAAGATCGAGGTCAGCGGACTCGACCGGTGCGACGTCCCCGCGCACCGTGTCTCTCTATGGCTCCACTTCGCCTCACAACGCATCGCTGGCAAGCTACGCCTCCGTATCGATATGAAGAAAGATACCCTAAGGTACAGGATACGAGGGAGGAGCTCGCGTTGCCCATCTGCGAGAGAGCAACGGAGATCCACCTGAGGGTCCTGCCAGAATTTTATGTCCGGCCAGCCCAGACCGGCTCCTCGGCCCTGACCGATCTGGTGATATCATGCGGCCAAATGGACGGCGGCGAGCTGGGGCGCGCCGTGTCCTCTCCGCAGTGTCCGCGCCTGCGGAAGCTCTATATCTATGTGTTCAATCTTGCCCCCGTCTGCGATGTCTCCATTTGTTCGGAATCTCTCGTGCGTCTCGACTACAACGCCAGCGATACCGGCAAGCTGGAGGTCGACGCCCCAATGCTACAAGAGATTTCTGTGAGTCGTGCTGATGAGGCTTGCATTATTGCCCCGAAGCTGGAGATGGTTATGTGGTACGGCGGGTATAATCCTGGCCTCCACCAATTTGCTGCGTCCGGGCGTCATCTTGAGTCACTAAACACTAGTCTTGGAACATGGACATCGTCCACACAACTGATGAGGAGATTTTGATTCTGCCAAGGAGCTGATAGTTTCTCTCGGAATTTCTGAGGTAAATTTGTTTATGTAAAAATTTCCTTACAACAAATTCAAGGTAAAACTTCATGCTTGCAAACCAGGGAAAAAAAAAAATGAAAATTTTTGTAAAAAGGTTTCCAAGCTGAATTCAATGCAATACTTAATAATTTTGGACACACAACTTAGTGAAAACCCATGCTTGCATTGGAGCCATTGCTTCCCTATCCTTAAGAAATTTAATAGCTATTCGGAGGACACAAGTTAAGAGAAACTTTTCTAATCACTCTATTCTTACAATTCATCAATAGGACCAATATTAATTACTCTCTTTCAAAAATTAGAGCTGAAACATTGATTCTTTTGCAAAAAAAAAAAAAAAAAAAAAAAAAAAATACTGATAATTTGCTGATTTCATCTTCTCATTAAACTTAATGAAAATTGTGCCTATGGCAGGAAATAGCTGGATATGTAACCTTTCTGAAGGAAATGGATAAGCTTCCAAAATGTGAATCTCTTTATACTTATTTTCCTGGTGAATCACCATGCTCTTGCAGCAATGATGTTTCATCTCCTTAGGAGATGCAGCTGTATCAGGAAATTTAAATTATGTCTTGATCAGTTTAGTCCACCGAAGGTACTTCAAGCTTTTAGCTTTGTGTGTGATTATATCTAATTTGTTGCAGCAATTATACGAATTTTGAATTATGCGATCTCTGCAATCAAGGAATTGGGCCATAGCACTCACAATATATCAGTAACTAAAATTTCTATCACATTGTCAAGGCTTTTCTCTTCGTATTATACTATAATGTGACTTTTACTGTTTTGCATGAAGATAAGTATAAATTAGTAGTTAGAAGTCGTTAGTTATAAAATATATAGTTATATAATAAATTAGATTACAGCTCTACAGTTCTCCAGCTATATATGATGGAAAAGGAAATTCGTTTAGCAGTTCAATATGCAATGCCACAACACATCAACTAATTAATAATAGCTTTTTCCCCTAAAAACAAATGCAATATGGTTGGTCTAGTCGGCACAAGGGAGGAGAGTGAGAAGAGGAAGCTGATTCACAATAGTTAGTCTAGTCGATACAGGTTCCACGTAAGAAAGTTTTGTTGCACATAGGAAATACTTAATTAACCCAAACCCAAAACAATAGTGGTTACCAATACATATATGATATATAATGATAAAAGATTGCTAAATGCTATGGGATCCGAACGTTATATTGTTGTGTCAGTATTGCATAGGCTTGTAAACCTGAAATATTTACACATGCTGTATCACATACATTCATGTTGAGAACTAGTTCGGGTGCTCTCCTCAAAAAGGGCAAACATTAGCATTGGTTGTTTGAGACATGACATGTCTGCTACTCCCTCCGTCATATAGAGTTTGTCGTTTTTACTTTTAAACTTCACAAGTTTATTATATGTTTTATTCAAAAATAATTATGCAAATACTAAAAAATAAATTAATTAATATTGAAGTATCTTTATTGATAAAAACCATAAAAAAATCAATTATATTTGTAAAAAATTTTAAATAAGGCTTAATCATTGAAAAAAGATGGCACGGAATCCAGAGTGACAAACTCAAATGGGACGGAGAGAGTAACATTTTTTACTTGTTTTCAGGAGACATCTTGTTCCGTGTTAGGCTGTCCTTGTCTTCTGCCCGAGAATTACAGGCTAGATGGCATCACATTTGATTCACTTGAAGAGATTGAAATAAAATTCTTTACAGGTTCAGATGAACAGGAGCAATGTATGAAAATGTTGCTATCTAAATGTAACATGGTAACCCCTTAAAAAGGTGGACATTACAATACCACATGCCCCTGTTTCTTCTGAGGTCATGGAGGCTGTTGAAAGGATCCGTAGTGTGTGCCATCCTAACAGCAAGACCAAATTTAATGTGCACAGCGGGGGAGGCGGTGAAGCCATTGGCCTCCTAATATAGAGGACGCTCATGCAATAACTCTTCAGTTGTATGAGAACACTGCTAGAAATCTCATGGATTGAAGATCACAAAGTTACTGCAATGTTTAATGTAATTTGATCCTATGTATTCAAATTGTGGAAGTGAGTATATTTACTAATATTTTGATTCTATATAAAAAGAAACTCCTACATGCTGGTACCTCAACAGGGTAGGCACTCGCAGCTGACACAGGGATAGAAATTAATCTGAAATTTGCTTGTTTTAGTCTGGTATAGGAGACTGAAATTCGGGGCGTTCAAGTCAGACTCAGACCTAGTGCATGGTTCACCTTTGATTTGTTTTATGTTTTGGCTAACTCTGGCTTGGATGTTGATCACTTGATCTGAAAGCTCCAATGAAGTGCAATCTTACCCTGAATTTTGGTAGTGAACTAGCATAGGTGTAATTATGATTGAAGTTGCTAGACTTTTATTTGGACAGGATAATCTTTGTCTATGCAAATTCTAAAGGAACGAAGAACTTGAAGATATAAATTAAATTTTGTACTATGGAAATGAATAACTGGGAACCGGTTATAAGGTCAAAGAACCTGGTTCTATTAGAGCAACTCCAATTGGAGCCTCTACTCAAGCCCCCTCTACCCTAAATTCTGCATGTTGGGAAAAAAAATCGACCTTTCGATGGAAATCCCATTTAAAAAGCCCCTATTTTCCATTCCCTCAAAATTTTAATTTTCACCCCCTGATCCAGAACCCCCATCTGTGGGTCCCACCACCAATTTCTCCTCTTCCCATCCCGTCGGCGCACGCGCTCCTGCCCGTCGTACGCACATGCCGCCCCGCCGGCGCACCGGCCGGCGTGTCTCCACCCCGCCGCACCGTCGTCGTTGCCTCCGCGCTCGGTGAAGCCTGCAGGGAAGCGGGAAGGGAGCCGCCTCGCACAGCCAAAGCTCACCCATGCAGCCGAGCGGCCATGAAATGCAGAGCGGCGGCGGTGGGCAGGATGATTTGTTCGACCAGATGATGTCCACGCTGCCGGCCGCATGGTCCGACCTCGCCTCCGGCGAGTCTCCCAGGGAGCTCCCTTGATTCGCCTTCGCCGGGGCTGCCGGATCTCTGCGGCGGCTGGGGATGGGCAACTGCTGCTGCGTGGCGCGCGAAGGGAGCTGCCGCCGCCGCTGGCGGCAGCAAGAAGCCCAAGGAACAGAAGTAGAAGGGAAAGAAGCCCAACCCCTTCTCGATCGAGGACAACCGCTCGGCGCCGGCGAGCGCGCCCAGGCTGGTGGTGCTGCGGGAGCCCACGGGGAGCTCGGGCGCGGCGAGTTCGGGGTCACCTGCCTCTGCCGGATCTCCTGCGGGACGTCCTCGGCGCAGCTCGAGCGCGGCGCCATACGCTGAGTACACGGTCAAGCAACGTGCGGCGAGCGGTAGCGCCAAGCGCGTGATGAACCGCGCAAGCTCCGGCGGCGGCAGCTCGGCTGACACCTCAGGCGCCTCGAACCTGAACAGAGACAAGCACGCCGCCCACGTGTGGTCGTCAGCGTGTTGCGCCGCGCCCCCGCCCTGCTCGGCGATGGTATCCACGACAGCACGGGCGACTCGGCCGGAGCCGATCTTGCGGCCGAAGGTCCGGAACACGCCGTGAACGGAGACACACCCGGCCCGCGTGCTCTGCTGGGCGATCCCAAGGCGCATCAGCATCGCCAGCGCGTTCTGCTCGACGCGGCCGGTTTCCAGAGGCGAGCGTAGCAAGGTGCAGCATCGCCACGCAAGTAGCTCTGATTGACGTGCAGAATTGATTTGGAGGCTCGCATTTAGGGAGTACGGTTGGAGTAAAATCAAAACTGAGCCAACAAAAAATAAAGCACTCAACACCTTAAATTAGATTTGGGGGCCTGATTTGTAAAGCCTGACTGGAGCTGCTCTTAGATCAAAGTGGAATATCAGATGACCGCACTAGTGCGTCATTTTTTTTAGTAAGGGAGCATATCTTGTGCGAGTTCGTTGATCCATTCCGCTGTTTGGGCTTTTGTTGGTGGGCCCTGGCAGGCCGACCGAGTCCGATCGACGTCGCCACGCTGGACACACACAATCACAATCCTGAACCCCAATCCAAAGTCCCAACCCTAGCCGATTCAGTTTCCAAAGCATCTTCCATGGAGCAGCCCGCAATCCGCCGCGGCGGCGCGGAGGATCATCAGCCGCCTCCCGACGAGCTTCTGCACACCATCCTCGTCCGCCTGCCGTCCGCCGCGGACGCCGCGCGCACCAGCGTCCTCTCCCGCCGATGGCGAGGCGTCTGGGCCCACATGCCAGAACTCGTCCTCGGCGGCAGCGCTGCTCCTGCGATGCCGTCCTCGGCCCTCGTCGACTCCATCGACGCCGCCCTCAACTCCTACGCCGCACCTACACCTCAGCAGCCTCAAGATCGAGGTCAGCGGAGTCGACCGGTGCGACGTCCCCGCGCACCGTATCTCTTTATGGCTCCGCTTCGCCACCCAGCGCATCACTGGCAAGCTAAGCCTCCGTATAGATATGGATACCGTAAGGTACAAAGACATGGAGGAGGAGCTCGCGCTGCCCATCTGCGAGAGAGCTACGGAGATCGACCTCAGCTTCCTGGGTTTTTTTCTCCGGCCGCCGCCGACCGGCTCCTTCTCGGCCCTATCCGATCTGATGATATCATGCGGCCAAATGGACGGCGGCGAGCTGGGGCGTGCCGTGTCCTCTCGGCAGTGTCCGCGCCTGCGGAAGCTTTATATCGATGTGTTCAATCTTGCCCCCGTCTGCGATGTCTCCATTTGTTCGGAGTCTCTCCAGTGTCTGAACTACCACTCCAGGAAAACCGGCAAGCTGGAGGTCAAAGCTCCAATGCTACAAGAGATTTCTGTGTGTCGTGCTGCTGAGGCTTGCATTATTGCCCCGAAGCTGGAGATGGTTAGGTGGAGCGGGTATAATCCTGGCCTCCATCAGTTTGCTGGGTCTGGGCGTCATCTTCAGTCACTATACATCACCTTTCTTGGATCACTGATATCGTCCACACAGCTGATGAAGAGATACGATTCTGCCAAGGAGCTGATAGTTACTCTCGGACTTTCTGAGGTAAATTTTGTTTATGTACAAAATTTCACAACAAATTCAAGGTTAAACCTCATGCTTGCAAACCAGCGAAAATTTGTAAAAAGATTGCCAAGCAGAATTCCATGCAAAACTTGATAATTTTGGACACAACTTAGTGAAAACCCTGCTTGCATTGGAGCCAATGCTTAAGAGAAACTTTTCTATCATTCTAATAATTCATCAATAGGGCCAATATTAATTACTCTGTTTTAATTTAAGAATTAGAGCTGAAACATTGGTACTTTTGCAAATAAAACTACTCATAATTTGTTGATTTCATCTTCTCATTAAACTAATGAAAATTGTCCATATGGCAGGAAATAGCTGGATATGTAACCTTTCTGATGGAAATGGATAAGCTTCCAATATGTGAATCCCTTTACAATTATTTACCTGGTGAATCACCATGCTCTTGCAGCAGTGATGTTTCATCTCCTTAGGAGATGCAGCTGTATCAGGAAACTTACATTATGTCTTGATCAGTTTAGGCTACCGAAGGTACTTCTAAGCTTTTAGCTCTGTTTGTGACTATGTCTAATTCGTTGCAGCAATTATATGGATTTTACATGGTACTTAATTCACATCGAAATACTTAATTAACTCAAACCCAAAACAGTAGTGGGTACCAATACATATATATATATGATAGAAGATTGCTTGGCGATCCGAATGTCATATTGTTGTGACGGTGTTGGAT
Organism: Hyparrhenia diplandra; assembly: GCA_015847255.1. Classification (NCBI taxonomy): domain Eukaryota; kingdom Viridiplantae; phylum Streptophyta; class Magnoliopsida; order Poales; family Poaceae; genus Hyparrhenia; species Hyparrhenia diplandra. Next base: position 429,300 of record JADLZK010011947.1, on the reverse strand, counting down.
AGGATTGTAAACCTGAAATATTTACAGATGCTATATCACATACTTTCATGTTGAGAACTAGGCCAACTAGGTCGGGTGCTCTCCTCCAAAAGGGCAAACATTAGCATTGTTTCTTTGAGACATGTCCTATCTGCTAACATTTTTGTACTTATTTTCAGGAGACATCTTGTTCCTTGTCAGGCTGTTCTTGTCTTCTGCCAGAGAATTACAGGCTGGATGGCATCACATTTGATTCACTTGAAGAGATTGTTATCAAAGGCTTTACAGGTTCAGATGAACAGGAACAATTTATGAAATTGTTGCTGTCTAAATGCAACACGGTAACCCTTTAAAAAAGGGTGGGACATCACAGTACCACATGCCCCTGTTTCTAAGGAGGTCATGGTGGTCGTTGAAAGGATCCGCAGTGTGTATCATCTTAACAGCAAGACCCAATTTAAAGTGCATGCCAGGGAGGCGGTGAAGCCATTGGCCTCCTAATATTGAGGACGCTCATGCAATAACTCTTCAGTTGTACGAGAACATTGCTAGAAATCTCATTGATTGAAGATCACAACGTTACTGTGATTTTTATGTTAATTTGATCCTGGGTATTCAAATTGTGGAAGGGAGTATATTTACTAATATTTTGTTGTTATATAAAAGAAATTCCTACATGCTGGTACCTCAACAGGGCAGGGTAGGCCCTCGCAGCTGACACACAGGGATATAGAAATTAATTAATTAATCTGACATTTGCTTGTTTCAGTCTGGTATAGGAGACTGGAAATTCAGGGCATTCAAGTCAGACCTTAGTCCAAGTTTCACAGTTGATTTTTATTATCTGATGTGCAGTAAAACAATGTTTATGTTTTGGGCTTACTCTGGCACGGATGTTGAACTGAAAGCTCCAAATGAAGTGCAATCTTACCCTGAATTTTGATAGTGAACTAGCAAAGGTGTAATTATGACTGAAGTTGCTAGACTTTTATTTGACAGGATAATCTTTGTCTATGACAATTCTAAAGGAACGAAGAACTTGAACTGAATTCTGATATAAATTAAAATTTGCACTATGGAAATGAATAACTGGGAACCGAAGTTATAAGGTCAAAAACTGATTCTATCAAAGAGGAAAATCAGACGTCCGCACTTGTGAGAGAGTTAATTGCCTTCGTGTTATCTTTGTGCGAGTTCGTAGATCCATTCCGCTCTTTGGGCTTTGTTGGCGGTCTGTGGCAGGGCGTCCGAGTCTGATGTCGCCACGCCCGAAGATATAGGGGCGTGTTTGATTTCATGCCCCGCGCGAGCCGGGCCGATGAGCTGCGCCAGGCCGCCAGAGCCAGCCCACCCATGCAAGTCTCGTGGTTTGATTTCATTTCTCCCATGAGATGCGCCGAGGTTATTTTTTTGATACGCCAGCATTTTTTCAGGGTAAATCTTGCATCTGCACATGGTGGCCTTTACCACCCCTCCCCCTTCTTAGGCATTTTATCAAACACTTCGGGGGTTGTTGAGGAGCCGCGGCGGCGGGAGCGCTACGCCGCCATGGAGCCACTGCCGCTACCAAAGGCGGGGCGCGGCGGCGGAGCACGCGCTCATGGGCGACCTCCGCCGCCAAACGCCGCCCTCGCCATGAGGAACAAGCGAGGCGCATGGATATGACGGCGTCATCACGTAGCGAAGCCAGCTGGCGCCCGCCACAGCCAGGACTCGGATAGCCGCGACGGTGGGCACGGGAGGGAGGCGCCGACCGAGTCATGGAGGAGGCACTCACACCAGTTCGAGGGATGGGCTCGCCGGCCACATTCATGGGGAGAAGCTAGGGGAGGGACGAGCCGTCACGCTACCCGCACGAGCTAAGGAAGGGAGGATGGGAGCGCAGGTCGGCGATCATACCTCACGGGCGAGCCAACGGCCGACGAGGTGTCAGGAGGTGGAGGGGAAGAGGAAGGTGACCATCGAGGTAACCGCAGATAAGCTCGAGCTGAACGAGCTGCTCCGTAGAAACGCCCTCGGTTAAGTGCTCGCCAGAGTCGAGAGAGAAGGTATTTTGCATCCGGCAGGAACAAAGGGGAACAAGAAACGAAATCAAACACAAATACCCGCTCCCACGGGCAAGGTACAAGGTTTTGGCCCATATCAAACATGCCCATAAAGGCTGTTTGGATCCGTGCCACACTCTGCCATCGTTTCTTTGTGCAACGTTTGGTTCAAACATACAGTTTGACATCCACAACACCACTAGTCACGTATTCTCGCCATATTCTATGGCAATGCTTTTGGCCGCCACCGATTGTGACGCTGCCACAACATGTCTGGCAAAAGCTGGCATTGAACCAAACAACCTTATAGTCACACAATTAAATGTCCTCCGTGGTCGGGTAAGCATACGGGAGAGGAGAGAAGAGAAAAGTGAGACCGGAGAGCCCCTCTGTGAGAGAGCCGCCTTGTGCGTGCGAGCCCCGGACCCTCCTTTCTCCACAGCCGGCGTGCTTGCCAGACCTGTGGGGAGGGGACCCACCTCTAGCTCAAGTAGTTGTAGATCTTTAGTATGTGAAATAGACCTGAGATGGGTGGTCTGAGGGCTCTCTCCCTCCTCATCTTCATCCTCTGGAGGGTGGCCAAGCTTATGGCGACCATGGCGGACGACATGAGCTCCCTCTATAGTTTTGAGGTGAGTACTTCAATAAAGGCCTACAGCTATCTCATGCTTCTTCCTTTTTATGCACCATGGCCATGAGAGCGGCATGGTCCTCATCCCATCCACTACGAGCAAAGGAAGCAACTCCTCTATCGACATCGACTTTCAACTCTGGAGACTTCTACCCGCTACAAATCTCCATTGACCTCAACCTGCTGGGCTTAGGCACGGTGGAATGCACATCCACATCGGTCTTGGTCAACATGAAGCGACGACAGCGAGTTCGACGGGCTCGGCGCACGCCTCCAGATGGCGCGATTGCTCGTCATGGGGGCTCCAGCGGGGGTACTCCTCTCAACCGCTTGGTGGCCTCGTGAGCCACCACGTCGATGGCGGAGGGGCGGCGCCCTTTCCCTATCCAATCGCATGGCCTACCACAGAGAATCCATGCGGGCTGTTTGCGGTCTCACCAAGGGCGGTCGATGGAGCCCATCTTCTGCTTTGCGGGACTGTCTCTTGTGCGTGGGGACAACATGCAACACTGCTCCGTGGCGAGCACTACATCCTTTGGTTGCTACGGTCTACACGTGCCAGCCTCATCAATTCCTTCTAGGCCCACAATTTATCTCCAGATGTGGATAATGTTTACTGAGTCTTTTGTCCTACCGTACCATGATGTAGCCACACGTCCTGCGGCTCCCTACTCTTGCTAGGCGACGTCTCGGTTTTCGTTATTTCGACGACTCCGCCTCCACCGGGATTCGGGTTTGAGCATCCAATATCTCCAACGACGATTTCAACAACATTCTTCAGTTGCCGGTGTGATTCTTCTTTGACATCTCTTCCGTCCCATGCTTAACCGACGTTTTGCGCGGTCAGTTCATCCAGGCGCGTGCGTCCTCGACGCCATGCGTTTGTGTCGCCATCATCTTTGATGCTGCTACCTGGATTTCGTTGTAATTTGGCCTTCTACATAAGACCACTTTGTAATATGGTTGCTTCATTAATTTAATATATGTGTAAAAAAAAATCAAATCTCCCCTTGCTAAAAAAATCTACCCTAAAAAAGAAAAAGAAAAGAAAAGAAGAAAGAGTCACACAATCAATCCTTCTTCTAATAAAAAAAAAAAAGTAAAGAAAAGAAAACACACGACACACACAATCAGTCCTGAACCCCAATCGAAAGTCCCAACCCTAGCCGATTCATACCAAATCATCTTTACCATGGAGCAGCCTGCAATCCGCGGCGGCGGCGCGGAGGACCTCATCAGCCGCCTCCCCGACGAGCTTATGCACACCATCCTCGTCCGCCTGCCGTCCGCCGCGGACGCCGCGCGCACCAGCGTCCTCTCCCGCCGATGGCGAGGCGTCTAGGCCCACATGCCAGAACTCGTCCTTTGCGGCAGCGCTGCTCCTGCGACGCCGTCCTCGGCCCTCGTCGACTCCATCGACGCCGCCCCTCAACTCCTACGCCGCACCTACGCTCAGCAGCCTCAAAATCGACGTCAGCGGAGTCGACCGGTGCGACGTCCCCGCGCGCCGTATCTCTCTATGGCTCCGCTTCGCCTCCCAGTGCATCGCTGGCAAGCTACGCCTCCGTATCGGTGTGAAGGACGAACATGCCCGAAGTTACCGGGATATGGATATGGAGCTCGTGCTACCCATCTGCGAGAGCTACGGAGATTCACCTCAGCTTGCGGCCAAATTTTGTTCTCCGGCCACCGCCGACCGGCTCCTTCACGGCCCTGACCGATCTGATGATATTATGCTGCCAAATGGACGGCGGCGAGCTGGGGCGCGCCGTGTCCTCTCCGCAGTGTCCGCGCCTGCGCGGAAGCTCCGTATCTATGTGTCTAATCTTGCCCCCGTCTGTGATGTCTCCATTTGTTCGGAATCTCTCGGAGTGTCTCAACTACCACGCCAGTGAAACCGGCAAGCAGGAGGTCAACGCTCCCATGCTGCAAGAAATTGACGTGGAACGTGCTGCTGAGGCTTGCATTATTGCCCCGAAGCTGAAGATGGTTAGGTGGAGCAGCGGGTATAATTCTGGCCTCCACCAATTTGCTGGGTCTGGGCGTCGTCTACAGTCACTAGACATCATGCACTCGTCCTTTCTTGGATTACTGATATCGTCCACACAACTGATGAAGAGATATGATTCTGCCAAGGAGCTGATAGTTTCTCTTGACTTTGTCAGGTAAATTTGTTTATGTACAAAATTTCACAACAAATTTAATGTTAAACCTCATGCTTGCAAACCGGGGAAAAAATAAAATTTTGTAAAAGGTTGCCAAGCTGAATTCAATGCAAAACTTGATAATTTTGGACACAAATTAGTGAAAACCCCTGCTTTCACTGGAGCCATTGCTTCCCAATCCTTAAGAACTTTAATAGCTGTTCGGAAGACACGAGTTAAGAGAAACTATTCTATTATTCTATTCTTATAATTCGTCAATAGGGACAATATTAATTACTCTGTTTTAAGAATTAGAGCTGAAACATTGGTAATTTTGCAAAATAAAACTACTCATAATTTGCTGATTTCATCTTCTCGTTAAACTAATGAAAATTGTCCATATGGCAGGAAATAGCTGGATATGTAACCTGTCTGATGGAAATGAATAAGCTTCCAATATGTGAATCCCTTTACAATTATTTTCCTGGTGAATCACCATGCTCTTGCAGCAGTGATGTTTCATCTCCTTAGGAGATGCAGCTGTATCAGGAAGCTTACATTATGTCTTGATCAGTTTAGGCCACCGAAGGTACTTCTAAGCTTTTAGCTTTGTTTGTGACTATGTCTAATCCGCTTTTTTCGCGATCGGGCCATTCACCCGCTTTTTCATTAAGAGGAGGAAACCAAATCCAATACAATCTTAGCCGGATGCCGAAAGCTTTATCAGCTACGAAAAGAGAGAAACAAAACGTAACAAAAATACAAAGGGGAATTTCGGCTGTAGGGACATCGTGAAACCGCCAGATTTTGTCGGAACACACCGCAAACGCCGGGCCAAGGCTTGCGGAAAGTACCATTACAATTTCACGGTCATTTCCGTCAAACACACCGCTGCCTATTATTTTAATCGCTTTCGGCTTTTGAGGAGAGAGAAGATGAGAAATGTCTTTTACCCTCTTTCAACCTCCGTCCCGCTGTGTTTTATTTGTTGTGACACACCGCACGCCGACGGATCAGCAAAACCAGTTTTCGGGGCGGGCTCAATGTCGCGCCGAGAGGCCGTCAGGCCGAGAGGAGGCTTGAGCAACCAAGACTGTCGCGCGCTATGGTGCGCAGGACGGCGACCGAAGTCCGAAACGCCGGTGCCAAGACGGTGGCGTTACGTGGAGGCCGGCGCTGGCCATTAACACGGCGGCTCGCGATCAAAGAGTCGCCGCCGACGACGCCGAATATCTCCCGCGGTCCCGCTACTTGCCTCGCTTCTCAAATCCTTGGTTCGCAATAACACGCTTCAATCGCAGCCGCTTCCGGCGAAGTCCTCCGGCGACTCCGCCGGACGCCACAAGCTCGCCCGCCAGCGGCCACACTAAGCTCGCTCAGCGCTACCTCACTCGGCCGCAAGACGCCCACCTCAGCTCACCGCCACGGTTCAGCTACGCCGAGTGCTCGCTCGCCCGGGTTGCCGCCAGATTCGCCGGGCTCCACTGCCGCGCCAGGCCGCCGGCCGCTGGCTCACGCGCCACCGCTGTAGCCAAATCAAGGCCGCCATGGGATACCGCCACGAGGCCACGGGTCTGGTCCGAAAGACGGAGCAACGGCGGTCGGGTCCACCCGATCGACGCGGGCAAAGGTGTCACAAAGAAATAAAAACACAAGCGATTCGGAGGTTGAAGAAGAGGGCAAGAAGACATTTCTCTCGCCTTTCCTCTCTCAAAACTGAAACGATTAAAATAATAGGCGCCGTGTGTTGTGGCAAATGACCGTGAAATTGTAATGGTACTGCAAACGAAACGACGGCTTATGGTGTGTTCCGACAAAATACGCGGTTTCACGATTGTCCCTGTTGAAATTCCCCCCAAATACAAAACACAAACAAAGCAAGGAACCTAACTCATGGATGCAACCCGGTTAATTACAAGATAACCATGTCGATTCTAGACCACAAGCACTCTCGTGGCCATGCGCCGCTTTCTTCCCCGCAAGCGAAGACCTTCATGGCCTCCATGTTGACCTGTTGTCCGGGGTCGTGGAGGGCCGCCTGCAGCCTCAAAGAAAGGAGACCGCATCATCCTCACGCTCTGCGACCGATCCCCATCTTCTTGAGCAACACTTTCCTTGCCCGGTCCTCTCGCTTATGGAGCCCGACCCACTTGCGGTAGCAGCCGCACCTGCGTTTATTAGCTCCTGAGGCGTCTTGGCGTGGCGGTTTTCCTCAAGACCGGCGTGGAGAGTATGGATGGCTCCAAAGAGCCTCATGAAGGCGGCTATGAACTCATCCGTCGACCAAGACGAGCAATCGGCTCGAAGAGTGTAGTGCAGTGCAATCCGCCTGTCAGCCTTACCCGTGCCACCAAATATGCACCGTGGAGGTCATCCCCGACCTCGGATTGTGACTAGTGGGGCGGCGAACTCGCCTCAACCAAGTCGCCCACCCGGGCCGTTCTCCGCCTCGAGCGGTGGGTCGATGGAGGGGCACCTACAAAACGCAGCGGAGCCCACCATGGACACAGGGCCTCGTCCTTCTACGAAGGTAGCCGGGCGCACGCGCAATGGAGGCCGCGAGCTCGACGAGCATTGGGTCATCCCATGTCATAGGGCCCCCACGCCGCCTCTGGGCGAGAGCTGCCACGGGTCAACGGCAAAGACTGCTTGGTGACGTGGCTGAGCACCTCGAGGGCATGCGTCTGCGCGCCACGCGACGACGACGGCGGACGCTGGGCCGCACCTCGCGCAGCGCAGCGCCGAGGGGGTCCCCACGCCGCTCAGCGCTGCCAAGGCCGAGGGAGCCTGGGACAGAGAATCTCTCCGACACGGATCGGGCCGCGACACTGCTGCCGATTCAGAGCCGGCAGAGGGGCTCGAAGGTGGAGCCCCTGCGAAGAACGACATGCACCCGGGCCACGGGCTCGCAGGTCGGGCGGCCGAGTATGGTCCCGCCGCGGCACTCTTCGCTGAAGGGTAGCGACGCTCCGATGCCTCAGCGGGCGGCAAAGCGTAAGGCTAGCGTGACGGGAAGGTGCATAGCGCTGTGGACGTGCTCGCTGGAGAGGCAGGAAGCAGCCGCCTCGACTAGCTCGCGCGCACGCCTCGCGGGTGGGCGATGGTGGGCCGGCGCATGCGGCTTCGCCGAGGGAGGACCTCCCGCCGCCCGTGGCGGTCTGGAGGGGAGGCGCGACGGTGGGTCCTGCACGTAGGGTGGACGGGGACGCGCCCCGGCACTCCCCGCGACCGCCACGGCCGCGACTGCGCTTGCCGAGGCCGGAGGTCATCATCTTCTTGCCGCGGAGGGACGCCCGCCAGCGCTTCTCTTCATGGCGGCACGGCAAGCATCACCGCCGGGCGCCGCCAATGCCGCACTCGAAGCCACACCTCGGGCGGCTCGACGGATCTCGCCACCTGGCAGGTGGTCCTCCCCCGGAGGAGCACCCGGGCTGCTGGCGACCCATCCCTGCAGCTGGAGACGACGGGATGGGGAAGCGTATGGCCTCGCGGGAGGGAGGACCGCAGTGCCCCGTGGGCGCCTTGCGTGGAGGATGTGGAAGCCGGCGGCATGGTTTACAACTCGCCGCGCCTGAGCGCCGGACATGGGGACCCAGCGCCCTCCGTCCCGCCGAAGGAGGAGGAAGAAAGCGCGGGCCTCCGAGAGGCACTTGCGGAGGCCGTGGTCGGTGAAGCGCGAGCATCGGGTCTCCATCCACCAACTCGCCCACTCTCGACGCCCCCCGGCCGGCCGATAGAGGACAGCCTCGAGCAAGGGCGACGCTGAGCTCAGCAGTCCGACGAGCCGCAAGGTCGGGAGGTGCCAACGGGCCGCCCGGGCGCCGGAGGCCGTCATGTCCGCCGAGGCCGACGGCATGGGGCGGATGTGGCCTCGCCTTCGGCTCCATGGATGGCGGCCAACGGGCAACGCGGTGGTGTCCCCAAATTACGAGCCGAGGCGGAGGCAGGTATCGACGCCCCCGCCGCAAGGCTTGCCGGGTCGACGAGGTCGCCAATGGCGCCCCCGCCGGCGTGACGCGCAGGCCGGAACCCATGGCGCCGCTGCCGGGCGGGCTGCACCGCGGCCGCGCCCGTCACGCCCGGCTGGCGGGCGCGGGAGAGGCGGTGGAGAGTCCGCGCCGCCTTCACCCGCTGACGTCGGTGGGCGACGGACGTCGACGACGAGGCGAGAGACGCAGTTTCTTCGCCACCCCGCCATGAGAGAGCCCCCATGGGCTCCACCGCAGCACCCGAAAGCCGGTGCCGCGAGACGGCATCGCAGCCATGGACAGCGGCGGTGACTCCATGGGCGCCGGGGAGGTGGCCGACGGGCTGCAAGGGCCCCCGGCGGGTCGGGAACCGAGCTGCTCCCCATGGAACGGTAGATCGGGAGGCGGGAACTGATCCGTTGGATTGGTGGGGATGGTGCCGAGCAGGGAGATCGGGCCGCGGCGACCGGCGCGACGCCGCCCGCCAGGGGCGAGACGGGTCGTGGGCTCCAACGGTTGCATTCTTCTTAGACCAATAGACTATCAAAAAGCAAGTCTCCACAGTCTATGTCTAATTGCAAAGCAATTATATGAATTTTGAATCATGCAATCTCTGCAATCAAGAATTTGGCCATAGCATTCACAGTATATCAGGAACTCATATTTTATCACATTGTCAAGGTTTTCATGCTCAAATCATAAAATGATTTCGTATTATAATGTGACTTCTACTGTTTTGCATGAAGATGAGTATAAATTAGTAAGTTAGAAGTTGCTAGTTATAGTTATATAATAAATTAGATTACAGCTCTACATTTTCTCCAGCTATACAGGATGGAAAAGGAAATTCGTTTAGCAGTTCAATATGCAATGCTACAACGCATCAACTAATTAACTAGCATCTTTTTTTTTTTTCTAAAAACAAATGCAATATCTCGACACAAGGGAGGAGAGTCAGAAGAGGCAGCTGATTCAGAATTGTTAGTCTAGTCGATACAGGTTCCACATAAGAAAGTTTGTTTCACATAGGAAATACTTAATTAACCCAAACCCAAAAGAGTAGTGGGTACCAATACATATATATATGATACAAGATTGCGGGGGGATCTGAATGTCATATTTCCATGTCGGTGTTGGATAGGTTGTAAACCTGAAATATTTACATACATTCATCTTGAGAACTAGGTTGTGTGCTCTCCTCCAAAAGGGCAAATATTAGCATTCTTTTCCTGTCTGCTAACATTTTTTTTTTTTTATTTTTTAGAAGACATCTTGTTCTGTGCCAGACTGTCCTTGTCTTCTGCCAGAGAATTACAGGCTGGATGGCATCACATTTGATTCACTTGAAGAGTTTGGAATCAAAGGCTTTACAGGTTCAGATGAACAGGAGCAATTTATGAAATTGTTGCTGTCTAAATGCAACACGGTAACCTTTAAAAAGGTGGACATCACAGTACCACATGCCCCTGTTTCTTCAGAGGTCATGAAGTCTGTTGAAAGGATCCGCAGTGTGTGCCATCCTAACAGCGAGACCCAATTTAAGGTGCATGGCAGGGAGGCGGTGAAGCCATTGGCCTCCTAATATAGAGGACGCTCATGCAATAACTCTTCAGTTGTACGAGAACATTGCTAGAAATCTCATGGATTGAAGATCACAACGTTACTGTGATTTTTATGTTAATTTGATCCTGGGTATTCGAATTGGGGAAGGGAATGTATTTACTAATATTTTGGTGCTTTACAAAAGAAATTCCTACATGCTGGTACCTCAACAGAGCTGTAACAGGGTAGGCCCTCGCAGCTGACACAGGGATAGAAATTAATCTGAAATTTGCTTGTTTCTATCTGGTAGGAGACTGGAAATTCGGTGCGTTCAAGTCAGACCTTAGTGCAAGGTTCACCTTTGATTTTTATTATCTGGTGTGCAGTAAAACAATGTTTTTACGTTTTGGCTTACTCTGGCTCGAATGTTGAACTGAAAGCTCCAATGAAGTGCCATCTTACCCTGAATTTTGATAGAGAACTGGCAAAGGTGTAATTATGACCGTAGTTGATAAACTTTTATTTGGACAGGATAATCTTTGTCTTTTTCTAATTCTAAAGGAACGAAGAACTTGAAGTGAATTCTGATATAAATTAAAATTTATACTATCGAAACGGTCAAGCATGTCTTAACATTTTTTAGTGTTATAGTGCGTTAGTCATAAAGTTATACTATCGAAACGTTAAGCATGTCTTGACAACCAAGTCCGCCATTGCATGTACGGAGTATTATTTATTAAGTTAGTGAGTTAGTCATAAAGTTAGTTAGTCATAAAGGTTTTTTAGTGTTATAGTGCGTTGATCGAGTCACTAGGGTTAGGGGAGAACGTGGCTGTCAACTCGGAAGGCCCCGGATCGTGGAGCGTGTGTCGATGTGCACAAGCACGCATCAGTTCCGGCCAGCACACGTTGTTGCTCGGCAGTGCAGTAAAACAATGTTTTTATGTCTCGGATGTTGAACTGAAAGCTCCAATGAAGTGCAATCTTACCCTGAATTTTGATAGTGAACTAGCAAAGGTGTAATTATGATTGAAGTTGCTAGACTTTTATTTGGACAGGATAATCTTTGTCTGTGCCAATTCTAAAGGAACGAAGAACTTGAACTGAATTCTGATATAAATTAAAATTTCTACTATGGAAACGGCCAAGCATGTCTTAACCTTACCGTTGCCTACTGTATGTTGGAGTGTCTGTGGATGGCTGATCGCGAGCTGATGCGCGCTTGGGAGGGAAGGTGCTCACTTATTTTGCATGCAACGAGTAAACGACGACTCATATTCATCAGGTCAACCAAGTCAGCCATTGCATGTACGGTGTATTAGTTATTACTGTATTAGGTGTAAAGTTAGTGAGTTACTCATAAAGGTTTTTCTTAGTGTTATAGTGCGTCGAGTCACTAGGGGAGAACGTGGCTGTCAACTCGGAATGAGTTGCGGTCAGCACACGTTGTCGCTCTTGCTCGGCAGTGCAGTGCGTTCGCCGAACTTTATTAAAGCCATGTACCCAGTAGTGTTTTCAGCAGATGAGTCGAATACACAGACAGAACCCACAAGAAGCTTTTAATTTGTTGCCGCACCAAATTGCTGCTGTGTGCGTGTGTCGATCTGCTACCTTCTTGAGGGTTCTGTGTTCCAATTGAACGTGTTCGAGTTTGCCGCTGCACACGCTGCTCCGTTCCATCGAAGGAAGGGGTGAGAGAGATCTTCAGTTCCCCGCTGCACACGTAGTGATGGAGCTGGAACTCCGGCACAAGCAGCTACTGCTCGTCTCTCTTTGCCTGCTGGCTGCTGCTATGCACGGCGGCCGTTGTCATAATCATGACGCCGCCATCACCAGGCCGGAAGAGGAGGAAGCCAAAGCTCTCCTCCGATGGAGATCCACTCTTCACCACTCCGGTTTAGCGTCCTCGTGGTCGCTTGCCACTCCCACATGCTCTTGGTTCGGCATCACCAGCGATGCCGATGGCCATGTCACCAATCTCAGCCTCTTCAATGCTGGTCTCACTGGCACGCTCCACGGCTTATACTCGGCGGCCTTCCAGAACCTCATCTTGATTGACCTCAGCAGCGATGACTACTTCCCTGGCTCCAGGAACAACTTCATCGGCACCATACCCACAAACATATCCTGGCTGCTTACGCTCACCTATCTAGACTTGAGCAACAACAATCTTACCTGGTGCCATCCCCTACAAACTCATCAGCGAGCTCCCTAGGATGGTCTATCTTTCACTAGGAGACAATCACTTGACCAACCCGGAACCACCTGCCAATAAGTCCTCACCTATGTCTATGTCAAGAAGCTTGGAGCACTTATCTCTACGTAACAATGATCTCGTTGGCACGTTCCCGCAGTTTATCCTCAACTGCACCAGCTGCAGGATGAGATTCCTCGATTTATCGGGAAACGCCTTCTTCGGACCGATACCAAGCTCACTTCCAGAGATAGTCCCAAGGTTGGAGCGACTATACCTGTCATCTAATAGATTTAGGGCGCCTTTTGGGCTTTTTACCGCGCTTTGCCACTTAAAAGCTAAAAGTTCCAACCAAAGGTGAAACCAAAGAAAGTTTCAAAGCTCAAAAAGCTAGCCAAGGTAGCTTCATTTTCAAAAGCGGAGGACACCTGCTTTCACTGGCTTTGGAGGAGAGAAATTACCCGCACTGCCATTCATCACGTGCGTACCGGTTCGCGTAGTCTTCTTCTGGGAAAAGAAACGCCGCTCTTTCCCCAGGCATGCGTGACCGGGAGCTCTCTCGTCTCCGGCGACGCATCTCTCCTCTGCAGCGCGGGTGGGATTCTCCACGGTGGACATGGAGGCCTCGCTCGTCCCGCTCGCGAGCCCCACCCTTGGCCCGCGGAGCCCCTCCCATCCCATCCCGTGCGCATGGAGCTCTCCTCCTCCCGTCCCATGCGCAGACCAGGCGAGCACGCCCTCCGCTTGCGACTGCCGCCGCCCGGCGAAGCTCCCTCCGCGCGCGATGGCCCCCGGTCCCGGCGAGCATGCCCGCAGCCTCGGTGAAGCACCCTCTGCACTTTCTTCTTCCTCTTTCAAGTTTGTGCCCTTTCTCTGTTCTTACGCAGAGACGACTCACCGTCGATCTCCTTCGTCTGGACACCGCAACTCGATTGGGTCAACGGGGAGCACCTCCCAAGCCATCCTCCATCTTCCCCAAGCTTCTACTCCTTTTTCCCCTGCCGATATCAAGCTCCTCACGAGCTTTGGCAACCAGCCATGGCGGACACAACGAACTGTCCTTTTCAGCTAGCGGACACAGAGTACGCATGTCATCTTGCTGTTTTTGTATACAAAAAATAAAAAAAAGAAATATACTTCTAAGGTTTAAAAGATGGATGCAAAACTAAAAAGAATTATTAAAACTTTTAAAATTATTTCTAAAATAATCGTATAATTATTTTTCAAAGCATACGCTTTTGAGAGCCCCAACCAAATCCGCCCAAATTTTTCTCGCCACGACAAATGCTTTCCCACGCCAGCCTTTCCACAAATTTACGTACCACAAAGCCTTTCCAAAAGTTCACAAATAACCAAACACACCCTTACCTGGTGTGATACCACGTAATCTTTCAGGGCTCCAAATGCTCAATGGACTACTTTTGGACATGAACAATCTCACCGGAGGAGTACCGGCAGAGATGGGGATGATATCTGGGTTGGAGGGCCTTGATCTAGGGAGCAACGTACTTGGTGGGTCAATTCCAGCATCACTTGGGAACCTTACTAAACTTCATCTGCTATCCTTGTCAGAGAATCATTTATTTGGAAGTTTGCCACCATCATTTGCCAAGATGCAAAGTTTAGCGCACTTCTGGTTGAGCAGAAACAATCTCAACGGAACCATCCCGTCAGGATGTTTACAAATTGACTGATCTACGATCTCTCTCACTCTCACAACAACTTTCTTGGCTCAATTCCAACGGAACTGGGAAAATTGGAATTAAGATTATTGAACTTGGCAGATAATCACTTTGCGGGGACCTTGCCATCAGAAATTGGCAACATAACATCTTTGGTGTTCCTTGACATTGGCAACAACCATCTTGAGGGCGAGCTGCCTGCATCTATATCTAACCTTAGAAATCTCAACTACCTCAGGTTGTCCGGCATCAAGTTCAGAGGTAGCATTTCCGATTTCAACGGCATAGGGTTGCTGCCCACATTGTGTCAACTAAAATATTTGCTAGTCTTGGACCTATCATACAACCAATTATTTGGAGAGCTTCCAAGTTGCATTTGGGACCTGCAATATCTTCAATTCTTGGATTTGTCTAGCAACGTTTTGTCTGGAGAGGTTTCAACCATGAGTGGCAATCATTCCTCGCTGATTTCACTACACCTGTCCAACAACAACATCTCAGGTTGTCTCCATGTTTTTTTGAAGAACTTAACAAACCTAGCAGTTTTGGATCTTGGGACCAATAAGATTTCTGGTATAATTCCTTCATGGATCCAGGAAAACAATCCTATGCTGAGAATTCTCTGACTACGGTCAAATATGTTATATGGAAGTATTCCTTGGCAGCTTTCGCAGCTCTCTGATCTACATCTTCTTGATCTATCTGATAATAATTTTGCAGGCACCATACCAACAAGTTTCAGCAACTTATCTTCTATGCAAAGAACACAAACCCACATTTTTGATGTTACATGTCCATATGATATCCAAGCTGACACATGGTGGGAGGGACCTGACAGCACCCTATATCATGATGGCCCAGTTGACATAGTTTGGAAGGGATATAATAGGATTTTTCCGTCTGCAGCTGCTAAGTTTATGGTTGGTATTGATTTGTCAGGCAATTCACTTTCGGGTGGGATCCCTCCAGAGTTGACCGATCTAAGAGTCCTCTGCTTTCTGAATTTGTCAAGAAATTATCTATTTGGTAGTATCCCAGAAGACATTGTCAATCTCAAACTTTTAGAATCTCTTGATCTCTCTCAGAACAAACTTTCAGGCTCTATTCCTTCAAGCATAGCATACATGTCGGCTCTCAGCTCCTTAAACCTCTTGAGCAACAATTTGTCAGGGGAAATACCTACTGGAAATCAACTTAGAACACTTGATAACCCTTCCATTTATAGCAATAATCCAGGACTTTGTGGTTGGCCCCTCAGCATTGTTTGTACAAACACGAGTGGATAAAGGAACACCACCAAGATCTTGAGACCATATGGCTGTACTACTCGATAGTTGCTGGTGTTGTCTTTGGGTTCTGGTTATGGTTTGGAGCATTATTGTTCTGCAAGTCCCGGAGGTTTGCTTTCTTTGAGTTGATTGATGTCATGCAATCTAAAGTTCTACAGAGGATGAAACATGTTTGAGAACAGAAGAGTTTGGTTTCCAAATGTGTATCTCAGATTTCTATTATTGTTGCACGTCTGCAGTTCTGCTCCAAGGTGCAAGCTCCTTGAAAGCATCCTTTTTCAATTTTATTTTCACCAATAAACAACATATATATAGTTGGTTTTCCCAATGGCTTGATAGCTCACTGTACCTTCCTCAAAATTAAGTAGCTTACTGTATCTTGAACAGAGTTGTGCGCTCTTGAATGTTATCAGTTGTAATGATACATGTATGCCTACCAATTTATACCTATTCCTACTACTGTTGAAGTTTCATGTTTATTGTTTGAGTTATTAATTCACATAAAATGGCACGAAAAACGAGACTAGCTAGAAATACACATCCAATAGATGATTCTGTATATTGCTTATATTCCGTTGTTATCTTGATTCGTAGATGCAACCCAATATGAAGCTTGCAATAAAAACGAGACTAGCTAGAAAAAGGTTGACTTCTTGGGAGCGAGAATGACTTTTATTTTGGGATAGTGGGAGTATGCAGGCAAATCTAAGCATAAGCAAACTTTTGGGTAATTTTCAAAATTGATTTTGAAAAGGCATATGACAAGGTAGATTGGATTTTTTTTTTTTTACAACAAACGCTAAAGAATGAGAGGTTTTTCCAACTTGGTGTGAATGGATAGAAAAGTTCACTCAAGGAGGGAACGTTAACATTTCGGTTAATGATCAAGTAGGTCCTTACTTCCAAACAAGAAAAGGCTTAAGGCAAGGTGACCCAATGTCGCCAATATTATTTAATATAGTGGAGGATATGCTGGCCATACTAATTGCTAGAGCCAAGGAAACATGACGAATTGAAGGGGTTGTTCCTCATCTCATCCAAGATGGATTATCTATCCTTCAGTGTGCAGATGACACGGTCATTTTTATGAGTCACGATGTTGCAAAGGCGTTAAATATGAAACTCATTCTTACCACTTTTGAACAACTATCCGGGCTCAAAATAAATTTCCATAAAAGTGAGATTTTCTGCTTTGGTAAAGAGAAAGAACATGAAGAATATTTCTCACAGCTTGTTCGGATGTAAAATGGGGAAGTCTTCCTTCTCATTACCTGGGTCTACCAATGCATGGATTTTTTTTTTTTTAAATTTGACCATTTTTTAAAAGAAATTTCAAATCGGCTCCACGCTTTGAAAATAATTGTATGAGGTATCCCTTTTGGTCGCGCCAGATGGCCGGCGCGACATTTGCACGCTGTCGCGCCATCGCACGCGGCGCGACGCTGCGCTCCCACGCCGGGCGTCGCGGGTTGACCGGCCGCCGTGGAGGATCGTGGGTCCCGCCAGTCGCGCCAACGCGATGCGGCACGACGTCGGTCCGCCGCGCTACGCGACGGCCGCGACGGGCCCGTTAGGTTGTGGTTTGGGCCGACGCCAAAGCGCCAGGCCTGGCCACGTCGCGCCAGATGCGACGGCGCGACGAGCGCATATAAATGCTTCCACCAACCTTCTTTTTTGTCCCTCTTTCTCCCACTCGCCACTTTCTTTTTGCCCGAGGACCACAAAAGAAGGTGCGATTTTGGAAGCTTCTTCTTCTTTTCTCTCATCCTCCAAATGGGTTCCATTGCCTTTTAGTTTGCTATTTGATTTTTGCTTGTGTTGCCCCTCATCTTTATTCATTTGTGTGTCATGTTGCTTGTTAATCTTCTCTTTATTTGGTGAAATTGTGCACTTAAAAACATAAACCCTAAGTCACATCATTTTAATGACATTTTACTTACATGTTTGTTAGTTTGTAGATGACTTTTATGGATTCAATGTGTATTCAAAAATGTGTTCATGTATTAGAGTTTGCTTAGGGTTTATGAAGAATTGCTTAGTGTTTGAATATTTGTTCATGTATTATGGTTTGCTTATGATGTTTAACCATGTATGGAGATGATTTTGTAGGATTGGATATGTCAATATTTGTTCTTGTTTTAGTGATTTATTGGGCTTCGTTAAAATAGGTATCTTTGTCAATGTATGGAGATAGAAGCTATGTTAAAAATAGATGGGTTTAATTGTTAATAATATTCCTTAGATGTTTGTCATCCATGGTGTGTTATTTCTTTTGCACTTTTGTTTCGCACACACATACGGGCCGAACTTATGTGTAATAGTTGTCATTGTTAATTTTGCTAGGTTAAATGGACTTGTCCCCTCGCTTGTGCACCATCCGGAGGACCATGGTGGGGAAGGTCCATTCCCACCACCTTTGCCGTCACCGCTTGTCACCGTGGTTTGCCGGCCTTTGTGAAGGAGTTCTAGGCATCCTTTCTCAAGAGCCGTGCTTTTTATCGTTGTCAACTACGGGCGCCGTCCCTTGAGAGAGTCCGATAGTGGTCTAGACGGATGCCGCCTCTATCGCTGGATCGATGATGCAAAAGAGGTTAATCTTGACATTATGTTGTTTCCTTATGACCCTTAGAAGAGCGCCCATATTCTCGCTTTGTTTGGTGGGTGCCTCCGCCACCGAACCCACCTCGACATGATCGGGAGAGAAGACCGCCACGACCGCACCGCCTCTAGAGAATCCTCCTACATGCCACTTTGTGGGCAAGACAACGTTCCTCCAAGTTCCAAGCAAGCCGATATGTTCACTCCATTCTACCAGTGTGGTCAACGTGATTATGTAAGTGGTCTTGGCGAGTCATGTTATTTGTGATCTTCTTTGTGTTGTACAGACTATAACATTGCAACTATGACATTTCGTGAGTGGGTTTCCTGCTTGTGACTTCGAGGAGTACAACTATGGACCCAAAGCTCCATGGCATACCAAGTGGTTTTGTACAAGAGTGTTGGAACGACCGCATTCCATAGCTAAGGTGGATGATCCCTATTGTCTCTTTTGTCCGTGAAAAGAGACAAGACAACACCTATTCTTCGACTGTGTTGTGGCTAAACAACTTTGGAAATGTATCTGTGAGATCTTTGATATAGATTTGGGTAATACTTTTGATACCATAGCTAAGTTCTGGTTGAGCAATAAAAAGAATGGAGTCTTAAATATTATATCTTTAGCCTGTTTTTGGTGCCTCTGAAAATTAAGGAATAGTCTTTGTTTTTAGACAAATCAGTGGAGATGCATGGCCATGCTTCTCTACCAGTAGCAATAACAGTACAAAGATGGAGTATCTTATGCCCGAAGGAAAAGAAGGAGACCTTGAAGCAAAAGGTGGAGATAATCAAGATGAAAGCAACCCAAGGGTGTGTTTAGTTGGTGAAATATTTTGGGTTGGGCTATCAGAAGCACTTTTCGCTTTGTATTTGATAATTAGTGTCTTATCGTGGACTAACTATGATCAAAAATTCGCCTCGTACTTTTCAGCAAAATTGTGCAATTTATTTTTTTTATTTACCTCCATTTAATGTCCCATGCATGCGATAAGAGACTCGATATGATGGGTACTGTAACACTTTTTTGGTTACCTTTTTTCAGAACTAAACATGCCCCAAGTGTTGTGGCTACGATGATGCATGAAGCTGTTGATCTCTACAATGGATGGGGAAATGAACCTGATGAAAGACAATCTGACAAGCAAGGCCTAAGTCAAGGAGTAGAATAAGCCCTGGAGTGGTTGATCAAAACTGTTATGGCTGTGTTTAGTTGCTGAAACTGGAAATACAAACTCACTATTTATCTATCACATTAAATCTTTTGCCTTACGTAGGGAGTATTAAATGTAGGTAAATAAAAAAACTAATTACGTAGTTTTGATGTACACCTGAGGCGATTCTTTTGAGCCTAGTTACGCTTATGGTATGATAATATTTACCACAAACAAACGAAACGTCTTTACGCTTTCTTTTAGATTCGAACAAGTGTTTTTCGCCTTTTCTCGCCAACTAAACACAGCCTATGTTGCTTTCTGTTTGTTTTTTGGCCTCTTGGTCGTTCATGTGCCCACTAATGCGGTGTCATCTAGTGGTTCTGGAACTTGTCCAGCGCATGGCTGCTGCTCTGACTTCTGAACTGTAAACTGAATATTGTCTACTCCTCCGTCCCCCATGTAGTTTGACGTTTTTTGACTTTTTGAACTTCGTGTTTGACCATCCGTCTTATTCAAAAAATATTTATATAAATAATAAAATAAATTAATCAATATTTAAGTATGTTTATTGATAAAGTAAGTCATAACAAAATAAATTATATTTGTGCAAAAATTTGAATAAAGCATTTAATTATCGAATCAAGACAAGATGTAATCCGGAATCCAGGACAAACTCAATTTTATTGAGAGAGTATTGCTTTGGTAATGGACAGGGGTCTAGGCCCTTTTATTGAAAAAAAAAAAAATCAGTCCTGAACCCCAATCCAAAGTCCCTCCCAACCCTAGCCGATTCATACCAAATCAACTTTCCCATGGAGCAGCCTGCAATCCGCTGCGGAGGCGCGGAGGACCTCATTAGCCGCCTCCCCGACGAGCTTCTGCACACCATCCTCGTCCGCCTGCCGTCTGCCGCGGACGCCGCGCGCACCAGCGTCCTCTCCCGCCGATGGCGAGGCGTCTGGGCCCACATGCCAGAACTCGTCCTCTGCGGCAGCCCTGCGCCTGCGATGCCGTCCTCGGCCCTCGTCGTCGACTCCATCGACGCCGCCCTCAACTCGTACGCCGCACCTACGCTCAGCAGCCTCCCAAGATCGACGTCAGCGGAGTCGACCGGTGCGACCTCCCCGCGCACCGTGTCTCCATGGCTCCGCTTCGCCTCCCAGGCTCCCAGCGCATCGCTGGCAAGCTACGCCTCCGTATCGATATGAAGGAAGATACCCTACGTTACAAGGACATGGAGGAGGAGCTTGCGCTGCCCATCGGCGAGAGAGAGCTACGGAGATCGAGATCGACCTCAGCTTCCTGCTAAGTTTTTTTCTCCGGCCGCCGCCAACCGGCTCCTTCTCGGCCCTGACCGATCTGATGATAGCATGCTGCCAAATGGACGGCGGCGAGCTGGGGCGCGCCGTGTCCTCTCCGCAGTGTGCGCGCCTGCGGAAGCTCTGTATCTATGTGTCTTATCTTGCCCCCGTCTGCGATGTCTCCATTTGTTCGGAATCTCTCGAGTGTCTCAACTACCACGCCATGAAAACCGGCAAGCTGGAGATCAACGCTCCAATGCTACAAGAGATTTCTGTGAGTCGTGCTGCTGAGGCTTGCATTATTGCCCCGAAGCTGGAGATAGTTAGGTGGAGCGGCGGGTATAATCCTGGCCTCCATCAGTTTGCTGGGTCTGGGCGTCATCTTCAGTCACTATTCATCAGGCATTCGGCCTTTCTTGGATCACTGATATCGTCCACACAACTGATGAAGAGATATGATTCTGCCAAAGAGCTGATAATTTCTCTCGGACTTTCTCAGGTAAATTTGTTTATGTACAAAATTCACAACAAATGCAAGGTTACACCTCATGCTTGCAAACCGGGGAAAAAATAAATTTTTGTAAAAGGTTGCCAAGCTGAATTTAATGCAAACTTGATAATTTTGGACACAACTTAGTGAAAACCCCCTGCTTGCAGCCATTGCTTCCCTATCCTTAAGAACTTTAATAGCTGTTTGAAGACATGATTTAAGAGAAACTTTTCTATTATTCTATTCTTATAATTCATCAATAGAAAACAGTATTAATTACTCTGTTTCAAAGAATTGGAGCTAAAACATTGGTACTTTTGCAAATAAAACTACTGATAATTTGCTGATTTCATCATCTCATTAAACTATGAAATTGTGCATATGGCAGGAAATAGATGGATATGTAACCTTTCTGATGGAAATGGATAAGCTTCCACTTTGTGAATCCCTTACAATTATTTTCCCGGTGAATCACCATGCTCTTGCAGCAATGATGTTTCATCTCCTTAGGAGATGCAGCTGTATCAGGAAACTGACATTATGTCTTATTCAGTTTAGGCCACTGAAGGTACTTCTAAGCTTTTAGCTTTGCTTGTGACTATATCTAATTCGTTTGCAGCGATTATATGAATTTTGAATTATGCAGTCTTTACAATCAAGGAATTTGGCCATAGCACTCACATTATATTAGGAACTAATATTTTATCACATTGTCAAGG
Organism: Hyparrhenia diplandra; assembly: GCA_015847255.1. NCBI lineage: Eukaryota > Viridiplantae > Streptophyta > Magnoliopsida > Poales > Poaceae > Hyparrhenia > Hyparrhenia diplandra. The sequence continues at coordinate 407,564 of JADLZK010011947.1, read as the reverse complement.
GTTTCTCATGGTCAAATCCCATGAAAAAATCGCTGGCTATAGAATTTAGCGGAAGTTAGCCAAAATGCTATTAGCGCGCTATAGCGTGCTATTTGGCATTGCGACAGGTGCTTCCGGCCGCTATTAGCGTGCTATTTCGGCGCTTATAGCGCTTTTTTTTTTCATGGGTCAAATCATAAAATGATTTTGTATTATACTATAATGTGACTTTTATTGTTTTGCATGAAGACAAGTATAAATTAAAGTTATAGTTATATAATAAATTAGATTACAGCTCTACATTTCTCCAACTATGCATGATGGAAAAGGAAATTCATTTAGCAGCAAATCTTTCACAAACACATCAACTAATTAACTAACATCTCCCCGCTAAAATCAAATGCAATATCTCGACACAAAGGAGGAGAGTGAGAAGAGGCAGCTGATTGAGAATTGTTAGTCTAGTCGATACAGGTCCCACATAAGAAAGTTTGTTTTACATAGCAAATACTTAATTAACCCAAACCCCAAAACAGTAGCGTACCAATACATATTTGTATGATAGAAGATTGCCGCCGGGCGAATGTCATATTTTTGTGTCGGTGTTGGATATGATGTTAAACCTGAAATATTTGTGTATGGCTTGATGCTTTCAGTTAATTCCTCTGTATGCAAATCTCTTTATTTTAAAATTAATGAAAAAGTATGTTGGTTAAGCTTAGCCGAGCAAACACCGGTGGACAAGCTCCCCAGTATGCTTCCGGATACTTTGTTGACATGGATAGAAGCACTGATTGTTTTTTCTTTCTTTTAGCAAACGGTTTTATCTTGCAAGCAATTTATTTATTTTGTGATAATTGTATCTTTGTATTTGTTGTAATTAAATCTACAAAACAAGATTCCATAGATTATGCTTGGGTTAAAAATAAATAAATGACCTACGGGTCCCATATGTCAAAATTGGCAAATCAGAACCAAGTCTCTTCCGACCAACAATGTCATCTTACATCTCCACATCAAACATGTTTACCGATCATTATCTAAAAATTGCCACTTACTAATATGTTCATGTGACTATAGCAGGGTGATCGCATTTTCACTACCATTTAGCATTTTTTTTTTTGAAAACAGCAAGGGAATTACCATATTATATTAAGTACTAGAAGAGAAAAAAAAAAAAACCTTAGTACAAACACCTATTGATAAAAAGAAAAAAACAGAAATGGAAAAAGAAAGGTGCGCGCCTCTAGAAGAGGCGCAGCTGATTCAGAATAGTTAGTCTAGTCGATACAGGTTCCACATAAGAAAGTTTGTTTCATAAAGGAAATACTTAATTAACCCAAACCCAAAACAGTAGTGGGTACCAATACATATTTATATGATAGAAGATTGCGGGGGGATCCGAATGTCATATTGTTGTGACGGTGTTGGATAGGGTTAGAGCAAGTATTATAGTGCCTAGTCAGCTGGCTGAGAGCTTGTCCACGTCACCGAAATCCGATGTGGCAGAAAGATAAATGGAGAGAGAGAGTTGGGCGGGCGCTTCACTCTTCGCCGGCTAAAAACACAAGAACCGAGGAAAGTGCATGCATGCAGCCAGGGAATCCATTCGCTCATGATCCCACACCACAAAGCACACCTGCTCGCGCATGGCTACATAGTTATAGGTTACTGCGGATCCTAGCTGATATACATGAACAGTATACATTAAAATATTTCTATACAGCTGAGCCAACAGCGAGATTACAATACTTGTTTTCGCTGATGCTGACTTTATGTGACATGGCTGAGACTTACCGCCGGCAGCCGGCGAAATTATTATGCTCTTATAAACCTGAAATATTTACACATGCTATATCACATACATTCATGTTGAGAACTAGGTCGGGTGCTCTCTCCAAAAGGGCAAACATTAGCATTGTTTCTTCGAGACATGTCCTGTCTGCTAACATTTTTTTACTTATTTTCAGAAGACATCCTGTTCTGTGTCAGACTGTCCTTGTCTTCTGCTGGAGAATTACAGTTACAGGCTGGATGGCATCACATTTGATTCAATTTGAAGAGTTTGGAATCAAAGGCTTTACAGGTTCAGATGAACAGGAGCAATTTATGAAATTGTTGCTGTCTAAATGCAACACGGTAACCCTTAAAAGGGTGGACATCACAGTACCACATGCCCCTGTTTCTTCAGAGGTCATGAAGTCTGTTGAAAGGATCCGCAGTGTGTGCCATCCTAACAGCGAGACCCAATTTAAGGTGCATGACAGGGAGGCGGTGAAGCCATTGGCCTCCTAATATAGAGGACGCTCATGGAAATCTCATGGATTGAAGGTGCATGACAGTGTGCTATATCACATACTCTTCAGTTGTACGAGAACATTGCTAGAAATCTCATGGATTGAAGATCACAACGTTACTGCAATTTTTATGTTAATTTGATCCTGGGTATTCGAATTGGGGAAGGGAATGTATTTACTAATATTTTGGTGCTTTTTACAAAAGAAATTCCTACATGCTGGTACCTCAACAGAGCTGTAACAGGGTAGGCCCTCGCAGCTGACACAGGGATAGAAATTAATCTGAAATTTGCTTGTTTCTGTCTGGTAGGAGACTGGAAATTCGGTGCGTTCAAGTCAGACCTTAGTGCAAGGTTCACCTTTGATTTTATTATCTGGTGTGCAGTAAAACAATGTTTTTACGTTTTGGCTTACTCTGGCTCGAATGTTGAACTGAAAAGCTCCAATGAAGTGCCATCTTACCCTGAATTTTGATAGAGAACTGGCAAAGGTGTAATTATGACCGTAGTTGATAGACTTTTATTTGGACAGGATAATCTTTGTCTTTTCCAATTCTAAAGGAACGAAGAACTTGAAGTGAATTCTGATATAAATTAAAATTTATACTATCGAAACGGTCAAGCATGTCTTAACATTTTTTAGTGTTATAGTGCGTTAGTCATAAAGTTATACTATCGAAACGTTAAGCATGTCTTGACAACCAAGTCCGCCATTGCATGTACGGAGTATTATTTATTAAGTTAGTGAGTTAGTCATAAAGTGAGTTAGTCATAAAGGTTTTTTTAGTGTTATAGTGCGTTGATCGAGTCACTAGGGTTAGGGGAGAACGTGGCTGTCAACTCGGAAGGCCCCGGATCGTGGAGCGTGTGTCGATGTGCACGAGCACGCATCAGTTCCGGCCAGCACACGTTGTTGCTCGGCAGTGCAGTAAAACAATGTTTTTATGTCTCGGATGTTGAACTGAAAGCTCCAATGAAGTGCAATCTTACCCTGAATTTCGATAGTGAACTAGCAAGGTGTAATTATGATTGAAGTTGCTAGACTTTTATTTGGACAGGATAATCTTTGGCTGTGCCAATTCTAAAGGAACGAAGAACTTGAACTGAATTCTGATATAAATTAAAATTTCTACTATGGAAACGGTCAAGCATGTCTTAACCTTACCGTACTAGAGTCTGCTTACTGTATGTTGGAGTGTCTGTGGATGGCTGATCGCGAGCTGATGCGCGCTTGGGAGGGAAGGTGCTCACTTATTTTGCATGCAACGAGTAAACGACGACTCGTATTCATCAGGTCAACCAAGTCAGCCATTGCATGTACGGTGTATTAGTTATTATATACTGTATTAGGTATAAAGTTTTTTCTTAGTGAGTTAGTCATAAAGGTTTTTCTTAGTGTTATAGTGCGTCGAGTCACTAGGGGAGAACGTGGCTGTCAACTCGGAAGGCCACGCACGAGTTGCGGTCAGCATTGTTGCTCTTGCTCGGCAGTGCAGTGCGTTCGCTGGGCTTTAAAGCCATGTACCCAGCAATGTTTTCAGCAGATGAGTCGAATACACAGACAGAACCCACAAGAAGCTTTTGTTGCCGCACCAAATTGCTACCTTCTTGAGGGTTCTGTGTTCCAATTGAGGGTGTTCGAGTTTGCCGAGTTGGCTGCTCAGTTCTTCCATCGAAGGGAGGGGTGAGAGAGATCTTCAGTTCCCCGCTGCACACACACGCAGTGATGGAGCTGGAACTCCGGCACAAGCAGCTACTCCTCGTCTCTCTTTGCCTGCTGGCTGCTGCTGTGCACGGCGGCCGTCGTCATAATCATGACGCCGCCATCATCAGGCCGGAAGAGGAGGAGGCCAAAGCTCTCCTCCGATGGAGATCCACTCTTCACCACTCCGGTTTAGCGTCCTCGTGGTCGCTTGCCACTCCCACATGCTCTTGGTTCGGCATCACCTGCGATGCCGATGGCCATGTCACCAATCTCATCCTCAACAATGCTGGTCTCACCGGCACGCTCCACGGCTTATACTCGCCGGCCTTCCAGAAACTCATCTTGATTGACCTCAGCAACTTCTACTACGACGACCCTCACCACAAAAACAACTTCATCGGCACCATCCCCACAAACATATCCTGGCTGCTTACGCTCACCTATCTAGACTTGAGGAACAACAATCTTACCGGTGCCATCCCCTACCAACTCATCAGCGAGCTGCCTAGGATGGTCACTCTTTTCCTAGGAGACAATCACTTGACCAACCCAAAACCACCTGCCAATAAGTCCTCACCTATGTCTATGTCAAGAAGCTTGGAGCACTTATCTCTACGTAACAATGATCTCGTCGGCACGTTCCCGCAGTTTATCCTCAACTGCACCAGCTGTAGGATGAGACTCCTCGATTTATCGGGCAACGCCTTCTTCGGATCGATACCAAGCTCACTTCCAGAGATAGTCCCAAAACTGGAGATTCTAGACCTGTCATCGAATAGATTTACTGGTCTGATACCACGTAATCTTTCAGGGCTCCAAATGCTCAAGATGCTGCATTTGGACATGAACAATCTCACTGGAGGAGTACCGGAAGAGTTGGGGATGATATCTAGGTTGGAGGACCTTGATCTAGGGAACAACGTACTTGGTGGGTCAATTCCAGCATTACTTGGGAACCTTAGTAAACTTTCTTTGATATCCATGTCAGAGAATCATTTATTTGGAAGTTTGCCACCATCATTAGCCAAGATGCAAAGTTTATTGTACTTCATGCTGAGCGGGAACAATCTGAACGGCACCATCCCGTTAGGGATGTTTACAAATTGGACTGATCTACTATTTCTCTCACTCTATGACAATAACTTTGGTGGCTCAATTCCAACGGAACTGGGAAAATTGGAACTAGTATTATTGAACTTGGCAGATAATCACTTTGCAGGACCTTGCCATCAGAAATTGGCAACATAACATCTTTGATTGCCCTTGACATTGGCAACAACCATCTTGAGGGCGAGCTGCCTTCATTTATATCTAACCTTACAAATCTCAACTACCTCAGGTTGTCCGGCAACAAGTTCAGAGGTAGCATTTCGCCCACATTGTGTCAACTAAATAATCTGGTAATCTTGGACCTATCATACAACCAATTATTTGGAGAGCTCCCAAGTTGCATTTGGGACCTGCAATATCTTCAAATCTTGGATTTATCTAGCAACGTTTTGTCTGGAGAGGTTTCAACCATGAGTGGCAATCATTCCTCGCTGATTTCACTACATCTGTCCAACAACAACATCACAGGTTGCTTGCATGATTTTTTGAGGAACTTGAGAAATCTAACTATTTTGGATCTTGGGAACAATAAGATTTCTGGTACAATTCCTTCATGGATCCAGGAAAACAATCCTATGCTGAGAATTCTCCGACTACGATCAAATATGTTATATGGAAGTATTCCTTGGCAGCTTTCACAACTCTGTGATCTACATCTTCTTGATCTAGCTGATAATAATTTTGCAGGTACCATACCAACAAGTTTCAGCAACTTATCTTCTATGCAAAGAACACAAACCAACATTTCTCGACATTACATATGATGGTGTCCAAGATTTCATAGTTTGGAAGGGACATAACAAGAACCTATATCATGATGGCCCAGTTGACATAGTTTGGAAGGGACATAACAAGAACCTATATCATGATGACCCAGTTGACATAGTTTGGAAGGGATGTAACAGGATTTTTCCATCCGCAGCCTGCAAATTTTATGGCTGGTATTGATTTGTCGGGCAATTCTCTTTCGGGTGGGATCCCTCCGAGTTGACCCGATCTAAGAGTCCTCCGCTTTCTGAATTTGTCAAGAAATTATCAATCTGGTAGTATCCCGTAAGACATTGGCAATCTCAAACTTTTGGAATCTCTTGATCTCTCTCGGAACAAACTTTCAGGCTCTATTCCTTCAAGTATAGCATACATGTTGGCTCTTAGTTCCTTAAACCTCTCAAGCAACAATTTGTCGTGGGAGATACCTACTGGAAATCAACTCGTAACACTTGATAACCCTTCAATTTATAGCAATAATCCAGGACTTTGTGGTTGGCCCCTCGGCATTGCTTGTACAAACACGAGTGGGATAAAGGAACACCACCAAGATCTTGAGACCATATGGTTGTACTACTCGATAGTTGTTGGTGTTGTCTTTGGGTTATGGTTTTGGTTTGGAGCATTATTGTTCTGCAAGTCCCGGAGGTTTGCTTTCTTTGACTTGATTGATGTCATGCAATCTAAAGTTCTGCAGAGGATGAAACATGTTTGAGAACAGAAGAGTTTGGTTTCCAAATGTGTATCTCAGATTTCTATTATTGTTGCACGTATGCAGTTCTGCTCCAAGGTGCAAGCTCCTTGAAAGCATCCTTTTTCAAATCTATTTTCACCAATAAACAACATATATAGTAGTTGGTTTTCCCAATGGCTTGATAGCTTACTGTACCTTGCTCAAAATTAAGTAGCTCATTGTATCTTGAACAGAGTTGCGCGCTCTTGAATGTTATCGGGTTGTAATGATACATGTATGCCTACCAATTTATACCTATTCCTACTATTGTTGAAGTTTCATGCTTATTGTTTGAGTTATTAATTTACATAAAATGGCACCTAAAAAACGAGACTACCTAGAAATACACATCCAACAGATGATTCTATATATTGCTTATATTCCATTGTTGTCTTGATTAGTAGATGCAACCCAATATGAAGCTTGCACGAAAACGAGACTAGCTAGAAAAGCTTGACTTCTTGGGAGTGAGAATGACTTTTATTTTGGAATAGTGGGAATATGCGTGCAACGAAGCATAAGCAACTTTGGGTAATTTTGAAAATTGTTTTTGAAAAGGCATATGACAAGGTAGATTGGAATTTTTACAACAAACGTTAAAGAATGAAAGGTTTCTCTCAAACTTGGTGTGAATGGATGGAAAAAGTTCACTCAAGGAGGGAACGTTAACATTAAGGTTAATGAGCAAGTAGGTCCTTACTTCCAAACAAGAAAAAAAGGCTTAACAAGGTGGCCCAATATTGCCAATATTATTTAATATATAGTGGAGGATATGCTAGCCATACTAATTGCTAGAGCCAAGGAAACATGACGAATTGAAGGGGTTGTTCCTCATCTCATCCAAGATGGATTATCTATCCTTCAAGTGTGCGGATGTCACGGTTATTTTTATGAGTCACGATGTTGCAAAGGCGGTAAATATGAAACTGATTCTTACCACTTTTGAACAACTATCTCAACTCAAAATAAATTTCCATAAAAGTGAGATTTTCTCCTTTGGTAAAAAAAAAAAAAAAGAACATGAAGAAAATTTCTCACAGCTTGTTCGGATGTAAAATGGGGAAGTCTTCCTTCATTACTTGGGTCTACCAATGCATACTAGGAAACTAAATATCAAATATTGGCAAATGATTGAAAAACAGAATCGAAAAAGAGGCTTAGCGGATGGAAAGGTAAATTGCTCTCGGTTGGGGGTTGTTTGGTCTTAATAAACTTGGTGCTTTCTAGCCTACTGATGTTTATGCTTTCTTTTTTCGAGATCCCAAGGGGGGTACTAGAGAAAATAGATTGTTTTGGATCAAAATTCTATTGGCAAAATGACCAACACAAGAGAAAGTATAGATTAGTGTAAGGTCCTAGATGGCTAGAGGGGGGGGTTGAATAGCCTATAAAATTTTCTACAAACTCAACCCAATATGAAGCTTGCACGAAAAACGAGACTAGCTAGAAAAAGCTTGACTTCTTGGGAGTGAGAATGACTTTTATTTTGGAATAGTGGGAATATGCAGGCAATGAAGCATAAGCAAACTTTTGGGTAATTTTCAAAATTGATTTTGAAAAGGCATATGACAAGGTAGACTGAATTTTTTTACAACAAACACTAAAGAATAAAAGGTTTCTCTCAAACTTGTTGTGAATGGATAGAAAAGTTCACTCAAGGAGGGAACGTTAACATTAAGGTTAATGATCAAGTAGGTTACTTACAAACAAGAGAAGGCTTAAGGCAAGGTGACCTAATGTCGCCAATATTATTTAATACGATTGGAGGATATGCTTTCACATACTAATTGCTAGAGCCAAGGAAACATGACGAATTGCGGGGTTGTTCCTCATCTCATCCAAGATAGATTATCTATCCTTCGATTGTGCGAGATGACACGCCTCATTTTTATGAGTCACGATGTTGCAAAGGAGGTAAATATGAAACTGATTCTTACCACTTTTGAACAACTATCTGGGGTAAAGAAAAAGAACATGAAGAATATTTCTCACGCTTGATGTAAAATGGGGAAGTCTTCCTTTTGTTACCCGGGTCTACCAATGCATACTAGGAAACTAAATAACAAATATTGGCAAATGATTGAAAAGAGAATCGAAAAGAGGCTTAGCGGATGGAAAGGTAAATTGCTCTCGGTTGGGGGTTGTTTGGCCTTAATAAACTTGGTGCTTTCTAGCCTACCGATGTTTATGCTTTCTTTTTCGAGATCCCAAGGGGGTTATTAGAGAAAATAGATTGTTTTAGATCAAGATTCTATTGGCAAAATGACCAACACAAGAGAAATTATAGATTTGCAAGATGGGAAATTTTGTGCCAACCAAAAATTCAGGGGCGGTTTAGGGCGCATACAAAATTTGGACATCCGTAACAAATGCTTGTTAAGTAAATGGTTGTTTAAACTGTTAAATGACGACGGTATGTGGTAAGAAATTTTGAGGAACATGTACATAAAAGACAAGCAATAGCAAGTTGTTCTAAAAAACCAACAGATTCTCATTTTTGGCAAAGTTTGATGAATATAAAAGACACATTCTTAGGTTTTGGTTCCTTCCAGGGTGAAAGACGGATAACAAACTCGTTTTTGGTTCAACACTTGGTTGGGTACTAAACCGCTGAAATATAGATTTCCTTCACTTTTTAATATTGTAAGAAGGAAACCTCGTGGCACAAGTTGTTATTTCAACCCACTAAATATTTCATTCCACCAAAATTTTGTAGGAACAAATCAAAGGAATTGTCGCATAATTCTTACTTCTTTACAGGATGTGATCCTTTTTCAAGAGAGGAATGTTTTTGTTTGGGCATTATATTCATCGTGGGACTTGCTTTCGGTCAAATCTATGCATGCTGCGTTAATTAATAATGGAGTGAGAGTGTCGAACATATTTGGAAAATTAAAATACCTTCAAAAATAAAAATATTTTTGTGGTATCTTAAGAGGGGGTAACTCTAACCAACGACAACTTAGTTAGGCGCAACTAGCATGGAGATACCATCCCCGTCGGGCGGCAACATTTCCCTCTCTCGAACCGTTCCAATTCTCGACGGTGCCGCGGACGGATCCCATCCCCGTCGGCGGCAACATTTCCCTCTCCGGGAGAGCCCTCTAGCTCCCTTTGTGTTGTGCCGGTCGGCGAGCCCCCTCCTCACGCCATGGAGCACATCCAAGCCGGGCAAAGCTCTCCCTCCTCGGCCTTGAGTTCTTTGAGTGGCGAGGCGAGCACCTCCGAGCGAGAGCGCGTCTCAACGAGGTGGTGAGCCGAGCAATGTCTTTGAGCGCCTTCGAGCGGTGGGCCAAGGTCGACTGTAGTCTCAAGCTCAATGTCCCCGATGACCGGTCATGGCCTCCTCTGGGCGTGAGGACCGCCGCGACCAGAGGTCCGATGCGGGCGCGAGGGCCGGAGCTCTGCCGCCAAATGGAGCGCCTCCCGTCTCTCGCATCCCTTGGTGTTTGTCCTATGAGAGGAAGAAGAAGTTGTGTGTGAGACTAACGAGTAGGACCCCATATAAGTGGAAGAACACGTTAGCAGTTTATATAAAGCCACTGCTACTCAACCAAAGGGTCCAAAAGGGCTTTTAACCAAAGGGGCTTCTGACTTTCTCATAGTTCATAGCTGCCTTTTCAAAAGTCATAACCAAACCAAAACACACCCTTTGGTTGTAGTTTTTTTTCCTATTTGGTTCACAAGACTTCACTGCATTTGATAGAGGGAGCAAAGCAGCAGCTTGCATTTGCCACCGAATGTCCGGATGACACTCTTTTACTCCCTCCGTCCCCACTGAGTTTGTCACCCCGGATTCCGTGTCATCTTATTCGATGTTTCGTCTTTATTCAAATTTGTTACACAAATATAATTTATTTTAGTACGACTTATTTTTATCAATGAAGATAGTTAAATATTGATTAATTTATTTTATAATTTGCATAAATATTTTGAATAAGACGGATGACGGGCCAAACACGTAAGCTCAAAAGTCAAAAACGACGAAACCCTATGGGACAGAGGAATACATCACATCTTGGAACGCGACGACGAACAGGCTGCATGCAAGCGACATGCTAAAACTGGAAAGGAGGATCTCCACTCCAGGATTAGGAGCTGCAAAATCGTGGTTGACCTTGAAACCACGGAGACATTCTTGGGCGCGACACGAACACGACACGACACCACTCGACTCGCAGCGGAGAGAGAGCGCGCGCATGGCGACCAGCATGCGTCCGTCGATTTAGGACACGACGGCAGCGCCTTTGCCAATCGCTCACCACCATTGCCGCCGCGCCACTCGCCGAGCTCTTCCCCGGTTTAAGTGCTCACTGCTCCGGCCTTGACGCATTCTTGTTTGGCTGCGTACGTGAAGGGCCAACAGGAGGGGCTCGCTCACCGCACCACCCCTCTCTCCCCTCCACCGTCGAGACAGCCGCCGGCCGTTGATATATCACCGGACCGTCGCTGTCGCCAGCGACTGGTTGATTGTTTAATTGGTTGCGTCGCCGCCGCCGGAGCCGTGAGCCCGTGACTGACCGGGCACAATGCCGGGAGCCGTGATCGTGCACCACCACACGAGGTACAAGACGTACCCCGGCGAGCTCACCGGCATCGTCGTCTTCTCGTGCTTCATCGCCTCCGTCGCCGGCTGCATCTTCGGCTATGACATCGGCCTCACCTGTGAGTGAGAATCAAGCTATGATGATATGATCCTTCTCCAGCTAGCAGGGAATTCGCTTGCTCTGACTCTGACGTCGTACGGTTGTTCACTGTCGCCGCCGTGAAGCCGGTTTGACGTCGTCGGAGCCATTCCTGGTCAAGTTCTTCCCCTCCATCTACGAGGAGATGAAGAAGCAGGTGGTGGTGAACCAGTACTGCAAGTTCGACAGCCAGATCCTGACGCTCTTCTGCTCCTCCCTCTTCCTCGCCGCGACGGTGGCCGCCTTCTTCGCCGGCCCATTGACCCGGTCCTTCGGCCGCAAGTGGACCCTCTTCACCGCCGCGTCCGCGTACGTGGCCGGCGCGTGCATCGGCGGCGTGTCCATCAACTTCCCCATGCTGCTCACCGGCCGCATTCTCGTCGGCTCCGGCGTCGGCATCTCCATCCAAGTGAGCGATCGACGCTGACGCGGCATCTCGATCGATCCGTGCACGCACTTGTTCGCTGACGATGGCGCCGGCGTGTTGGCATGCAGGCGGCTCCGCTCTACATCTCGGAGATGGCGCCGGCGCAGCAGCGCGGGATGCTCAACATCCTGTTCCAGCTGATGATCACGGTGGGCATCCTGACGGCGAACATGACCAACTACCTGGGTTCCAAGGTGCCAGGCGGCTGGGGCTGGCGCATCGCCGTGGCGTTCGGCGCCATCCCGGCGGCCGTCATCGCGCTGGGCTCGCTGGCCATCCCGGACACGCCGACGTCGCTCATCGAGCGCGGCGACACGGCGACGGCGCGCAAGACGCTGCTCCAGATCCGCGGCGTCGGCGACGTGCGCGAGGAGTTCGACGACCTGTCGACGGCCAGCGAGGACGCCAAGGCCGTGGCGAGCCCCTGGATGGAGCTCCTGTTCGGCGGCAAGTACAAGCCCCAGCTCACGTTCGCGCTGCTCATCCCCTTCTTCCAGCAGCTCACCGGCATTAACGTCATCATGTTCTACGCGCCGGTCCTCTTCAAGACCGTCGGGTTCAAGCAGAACGCCACCCTCGTCTCCTCCGTCATCACCGGCCTCGTCAACGTCTTCTCCACCTTCGTCGCCGTCGTCACCGCCGACAAGGTCGGCCGCCGCGCGCTCTTCCTCCAAGGCGGCACGCAGATGATCATCTCCCAGGTCGGTCTTCACCTCATATGATCGATCGATCGAGCATCATCCATGATCGGTGCATGATTCTTGTTGGCTGGCAATGCAAATTGCAATGGCGGCAGATCCTTGTGGGGACGTTCATCGGGCTGCAGTTCGGGATGAGCGGGACGGGGACATCTCGGAGCAGTACGCCATGTGCATCGTGCTGTTCGTGTGCGTCTACGTGGCGGGCTTCGCGTGGTCGTGGGGGCCGATGGGGTGGCTGATCCCCAGCGAGATCTACCCGCTGGCGGTGAGGAACGCGGCGATGAGCATCACGGCGGGGGTCAACATGTTCTTCACGGCCTTCATCGGGCAGATCTTCCTGACGCTGCTGTGCCACCTCCGCTTCGGCCTCTTCTACTTCTTCGGCGCCTGGGTGCTGCTCATGACGCTCTTCATCGCCATGCTGCTGCCGGAGACCAAGAACGTGCCCGTCGAGGAGATGGCGCTCGTCTGGAAGAAGCACTGGTTCTGGCGCAAGTTCGTCATCGACACCAGCAACGACGCACGCAGCGCCGAGATGAGGAAGAGGATAGCGCTAGAGATGAGCTGATGAATTGACCATCATCCTAGCATGTCTGCTTGTAAGTTTGTAACTAGCAAGATCGATGATACGTGCAAATTAATTGTAAGGATATCTAGATTTATTCTAACATTTGAGGTTTTTCTTGAGTAGGGCAGATAGTTTCGCTTATGTGTTTGAATGTAATTGTTCCCTCTCCATGTACCTCCATATATAAACAAACTCTTTGCTTAAAACTATTATTTGTCTCCCTCTGCTTTTATTTTTTTTCCAGACTTCTATCTCATGGTTTTGCCGAGTGTCATGCTTGGGACACTCGACAAAGCATGTATTACCAAGCGCCCAAATTAGTGCACTCGGCAAATATTTTGTCACTCGGTAAAGGTGGGGATTCCGCCAGTTGAAGGTTACCTTCTTTCCTCTTGGTAAGCTGCATACTCGTTAAAAACCATTGTTCAACTCTACTGCAAATTGTCTAGCTTGTTGGCCCCCTTGTAAATTAAGAGTGAAATGCGTTGTGGATCCTTAAACTTCCCCCTTAGAGCCTTGGACACATTACATTATCCGAGTGTACAATTAGTAGGTCTACTAGTGGTGTACAAATTCATTCAAAATAACATGTATATGTATATTTCTTCAAAAAAAAAAACCCAATAAATTATATTTCCATATAAATTTCAACTAATAACAGTGCTCCTCCATTCCTCTATAGAAACGTGTATATATATCTTCATTTAAGTTCTCCATGGAATGCAAAATACCAATTACTCCAAAATGCCAAATTTTTCATGGGGTGGGTGAGGGTGGCACGGGCTCCCAAGTGCTTTTATTATTATTATTTTTGCCTCTCGAGGGCAAAAAATCCAGAATGGAGAATGACAAGTTTTTGCCAAAAAATTTAGATGGTGTTTAATTTCATTCTGTAGAATGATGGGCCAAATTTCAATTTTTTTTTGTTGAAATGGAGAACTAAACCGACATTGTTTACAAATTAAGGTGTGGACTATTTTAGCATAATCTAAGTTGTGTTCTTTTCAAAATATAATATGTGGACACACTTCCACGCGGATACAAAGACCCGAGGCTAGATATTTAGAATCTCTTCTCCTCTGTCACTCGTTTCCTAAATATCTAATCTCCTCTGTTCACTTTCACACTTTTCTATCCTTTTCTAAATATTCAAAATCTCTTTCTTTCCACTTTGTATTTTTATTCCCCCAACATAACTAGGACAACAACCTTAAAGAAACTAAGCGATCAAGGTATTTTTCTTAAAGAATGAAGGTGCGTTGAAACTATGAAGTAAGAAGAACATCTAATCTTTCTCTCATTTTTTAACAAGTATGGCAATCACAATGCTCTATTCCTCTATATAAAAGGTGTATAGGTTTCATCTGTCACGAATGGAAAAACATACTTTCATTTTTCACTTACTCCATTGTTTAGAAATTAAGGTGTTAATCTAATTTGTGTTATTTTTCTAAATAAATACAAATAAATATAGTTATATGTGGACACACTTCGACGGATGCAAAGATCCGAGGCGAGATATTTACAATCTCCTCCTCTTCCACTCATTTTTTTCCCCTAATTATTTAATGTACTCTGTTCACTTTTCCTTTCATCCCCTTTTCTAAATATTCAGAATCATTTTCTTCCACTTTCTCTTTTGAGATTCCCCCACCCCAGAATAACTAGGACAACCTTAAAGACACTAAGTGATCAAACTATTTTTTAAAGAACAGAGGTGGGATGATACTATAAAGTAGGAAGAAACATTCACACCCATGTGAAAAAAAAAAAAAACAGTATAAATAACCAAAATTTTACTGTTTGTTATCCACAAGACAAGTGCATCTCCTAGTAGAATTTCTATAGTTCTGCCCATGCCCCCTGACTGAGGTAAGCATCAGTTTGAGGAAAAATTCAGATAAAAGGCACCTATCTTTTCCAATCTTGACTTAGAACGAGCAACTATTCTTCCCCTAAAATCTGAAAAGTCTTAATCCAAATCAATCTGAACAATTTTTCCAATCCAATACATGTGGATTAGGTTGATTGAATTGAAGTGCATCTAAATAAGCCCCCTGAGAAATTGAACGTGTGGGATGGACTCAGTGATTGACATACACAAAAAATTGTTGGTAACAAGTTCAATTTCACACGCAGCTGCTCGCGTTCTTTACATTACAGATCTTGCACCCTAGACACACAAGAAGCTCAGTTATAGCCTAATTAATAGGCTACACATCACTACCCAAACCGACCGACTCGACGAGCAGTCGATCGAGCAAACAGCATCAAAGTGATGCAAGAAAACAACAAAGCAGCAGCAGTTTACTACTAGTACAATACTAGTATGTTACAGGTACAGCAGTACGAGTAGTAGTTGTATACATAGGTACAAAATCCGTGCGGCCAGCGGCGGATCGCCGGAGAAACACAGCCGGCAAAGATCGAAGCGAACGCCGCCGCGACTAGACCTCGGTGAGGATCACTTGGAGCACGTGGACGACATGGATCCCCCTCACTTCACTTCACTTGGGTCCCCAGAGCAGGAGGTGCATGACCTTGGCCGTCTTGCCGTGTCCATGGATATGGTCCTCGCCCACGCCTCCCCCGTCGGCTGCCGCGACGTCTTCGTCGGATCTCTCCCGTTCGCCGCCGACGACCCCACCGACGCCGACACGCCGACGCGCGGCAGCTGCATCTGCTCGGCGGCGTCGCGCGCCATCGCCCGCAGCGTCGCGAGCTCCGGCCACCTGCTGGCGGCCGTGGCGGTGCTCTCGCGCCCGCTGCTGCTCATGGCTGGCTGGCTGCTGCTTGCTGTTGCTAGCTGCGCCGTAGCACTAGCACACAGTAGCACGCACGCCTCAGCTCTAACGACTCAGCTCGCTCGGGTACCTCTTGTATTGTTGCTGCTCATGCCGTTAGCAGCTAGACACCGAGCCGGTCGGTTATATAAGCGCAGGCACAGGCACCCGTCCGTAGTCTAGTGGCGTGCGTGACCGGACTGACGGGTCCAGTGGACAGGAGCACGGCTCAGAGGTGAGTGAAGATAAGAAGCCAAGCGACGATGAAAAAATATCGTGTACGTGGCGTCGTTTCGCGAGAGGCTGACGCGGAAGGATCCATCGAGTGGCCGGGAATCTCTGGTTGACGTGCGTGGTCGTCGTGCGTGCCCGATCTTTTCCTGCGCTCCGGTTCGTCCGGCCGATTTTTTACGATCTAGTCTATTTTTTTTCTCAAAATTTCACATTTTATAATCTTTAGAGACCAATGTTTTTAGACCCTAGCCACGTCTCAGGCAAGAGATCCGGAATGACATGGCTGGTCGGCGTCTTGAGTTACGACGCTGACCTTGGCTCTATGTTATGACCTCTGGCCACGTCATTCCGGACCTTGTACCTTGTCACTAAGAGTCGTGCGGCGCTTATACGCGGTAAGCGGGTGGGAGGCGGCTTATGTGATTTTGCGAGCCGTTCGGCAAGTTTATTTAGCATATTCTGCTCATGAGCCACACCAACGCCGTCCCAAACAGACTCTTGGTGGTGCCGAGCTTAGGGGCTAGAGATGTGTTTATGATGTCTAGGGATGTAATATCCAATTTTGACAAAAAGGACTACACTTTGCAAAAAATCGTTTGTCCCGCCTCGGCGTCACGGCGCGACGCCGCCGTCTCAAAGCTCCGTGCACGGTGCACGCTGCACGTATCTTGGCGTGCGGTGTCGTCTGCTTTCGGAGGTCGCACGTCCGGATCGGCGAGAGCCATCATCGTGCGGCGTTTTTCCACGAGCCGGCCGGCCGTCGCGGGCCACCGGTGAGCATCCAAGTGGGGGGTGAGTGCCGGCCCGCCGGGACCGATCGATCGAAGGTGAGGTGGTGAGCGCGCGCGGCGGTTCGCCGGCGGGTGGTCGCGATCGGCGGCAGGGAGGGATCGGTGGTGGTGATTCAAGTGCGTGGGGCTCGCCGGGCGAAAGAGAGGGTTCGCGACTGCTCCGGAGGGTTGATCGAGGTTGTGGCTGACCGCCATCGGTGGTTCCTCTACTTGTCGCCGTGGAAATCTGATCAGCCGTGGTCCACAAAGAAGATCAGTAGATCACAATCCAGCTGGACTAAAAATCTTAAGCTCGGCAAACATGTGGCCAGGTAGGCTTTCAAGTGCTATATATGGCTACAATTAAAAGCTAGATTTCGATTTCTTTTTTTTTAACTATACTTTTCCACGTCATGCGCTATGTGTTTACTCAATTAGTCTAACAGTGGATGAACTCAATCCAAACGTATATTCCTCTCTATCTACGCATGCTGGACTGTTCTCTTATTGATAAATATTTGATTTGGGTTTCGCCACGTCGACAACCATGCATCGATGACGATCGACGTATAATGAACGAAATAACGTTTGTGCATAGTCGTGTACCAACCAATAATTCGGTCGCAAAAGTCTATGCTAGTATTACTCCTAATACGACACAAGGCGCTCTATACACCACACGTATATACCTACTCGTAATTAACAAGGATTTTATAGCCTAGCTTGTACGTGATGGTTCCGACAAGATATAGCTAGATAGCGTTGCCGATCCAAGATTATTCAAAAGGATGTTACGCAGTGTCCCTGTCATCCATAATTGCCGACATTAGAGCAGCTGTGCAGCTAATGAATTTTCGAGAAATTATTACACATCTCTGATAGTCATGTTATGGATAAGGATAGATTTGCTCTAGCTTAATAATTTCCCTATAATGCATAACGCCGGAAAATCTTATGATAGTCTAAACTAAGATGGGCGCCGCCAAGCTGTAAAAAAGCTAGTTTTTTCCTATTTCCCATCAGCTAGCTCATAAGAATATAGAGAAAAAACATTGGTGTAAAAATATTTTATCCCGGCACCATAGTCTTTTTGATGGCAGCCACTAGAACACCACATATTGTGTATGCTCTCAAATCGAACCTCACAGTTAGTCAATCAATAATGCTACCACATTGAGACAAAGCACCGGTCTTATAATTAAGTATACTCCAATTGATTGGCTCAATTGATGAAGCACCGGTGTAATAAGTATATGGCAACAAATTTGGTTGAATAATGTGCATTATTGCCTCCTTACTTAGTTACTCTCCTCCCGGTCTTTTAGAGATTTAGAGGAAAATACCCATTTTCAGCTTACCCAACTGATAAATTAACGTAGGAAACGCCTCCAGACGTTATTGCCTCCTTACTCAGTTACTCTCCTCCCGGTCTTTCAGAGATTTAGAGGAAAATACCCATTTTCAGCTTACCCAACTGATGAAGAAATGTAGGAAACGCCTCCAGACGCCAGAAAATCCTACGCGGTGTGACATTGAAGGGTGTGTGAGAACCGTGATGGCGGCTCTATTGTACCCCAAAACCGAACTGTGAGCGACACCAAATGAACCATTGATATTGGAGCAGTCGAATTGAGGTTTCGACTGTTAGAGCCAAAATCACACACTCAAGAGCATTCGTACTGAGTAGTTTAAAATAATAGATATAGATTGCTCCGTCCATGCAAAGCAACAAGCGCGTGCTCTATCTATGCCTAGTCGTCCTCAAAACTAAATTCTCTTTATTATAATTTATGAGATCCACAAATCCATGTACACACTACAACTATCAAATTTAGATCCCTTTGGAATGGAGGTGAAACAAAGGTATAAAACATAGGTTGAATTCTATGCTAGCCTTCTTTGGATTGTAAGGAATTTCAAAGGAAACTTTCCTTTCCTTCAATCTCATAGGAAAATGATAGGAAAGAAACAATCCATTTGACCTCATGGAAAAATTCCTATGCACAAGGAACAAGGCAAAAACATGGTTCTTGGGACTAGCTTGTGTCTATTCATTAGAGTGGAATAGAATAAATTAGGTTGATTAAGAAAACAATCATTATTTACTCCTAAAAAAATCCTTCTAAGTCCTATATGTTTCTCCTTTGCATATCCAAACACCTAGGTATGAAAGTTTCATATGTGTTTTAATCCTTTAGTTTTACATTCGCATTGCTATGGAATTCTTATGATTTTACTATTTCTATGCTTTTGTTTGAATCCTATATTCCAAGGAAGGTCTTAATTTTCGTTGATGGCATGGTTCACCTTTCCACTAGATGAGAGATGTCCAAGATGTGTTTTTAGGCCAAAAATCCATGCACGTTAATACTCCATGAGCATGCTTGGACCCTGCATAGATAGCATGCTAGTTTTTTCATAATAAAAAATTGTTAAAAATGATAATTCATGTAGGCAACACTGTCAGCGATCGTTAACAGTAGGTCCCACCTGTCAGCCTCACTTTCCCCCACTGGGACGCGTTTTGGGTCCTGCTCCGGCCCATGACATGACCGGCCACACCGCCGCCCTGGTTCCTTGGAAACAGAGTGAGCGTCGGGTCCAAAACCGGCGACGCGCTCCCTGTTTTCCACTGCACCCGCCGCCGTTTCTCCGCCGGTTTCCGCGTATAAAAACGGCCAACCTCCTCGCCTCGCTCCCGCGACCGTGATCCCGTCGCTTGTCCCCCTCGCCCCACGGTGGTCCACGGAGATCACGAACCAAGCAAGAACCGGTCGAGCGAGCCGATCAAGCCCAGCAGCGCCAGCGGCAATCGTGATGGCGGCGTCGGCGAGCGTGAAGGCGCCATCGCTGGTGGTGGCGGCGAGCATGGGCGCGGTGGAGGCGCTCAAGGACCAGGCGGGCCTGTGCCGCTGGGACTACGCGCTGCGCTCGCTCTACCACACCGCCGCCAAGCCCCGGATCCGCGCGCTGTCCGCCGCGCTCTCGGACTCCGTGTCCGTGTCCGTGGCGGCGGAGGCGCCCGTGCCCCCGTCGTCGTCGTCGGCGGCGGCGGCGGACGCAGCGAGGATGCGCAAGGCCTACCACCTCGTGTGCTGGGGACCCAACTGATGATGATCAGCGGTGCGGGCGTCGAACTGCAGCTGGTAGCGCGCTGATCAAGGCGGCTTGTCGTTGTAATTGTCTGTGGCTTCTTCTTGTTCTTGCTCCATCCATCGATTCCATCCGTGTCCGTCGGCAGATGAGATGAGAACGCGATGTGAATGCTCTTTGGTCGTTTGGGTTTCGGAGTGGTGTAGGATGATTCCCCAAAAATATTACTAGTAGTATTTTTTCTTGCAGAAGCTAAAAGTTCAGATCCCGTTTGACCAGTTGGCAAGGGTCCAGATTCAGAAATGTTTTAGATCCAAATTGTGTAAAAATATTACTACAAGATTTAAATTCTCTCAAGAGAAGTTGACAAATCAGAATCACTTTACGGAAGCGTTTGGTTCAATTCTGGTTATAAAAGTTTTTTTTTAAAAAAACATATAACATCAGATTTTTTGGACGAAAAAATAACTTGAATACTGCCGCAAGTACAACCTAATTAAACTTGTGGCACTTAAAAAATTTAGCTAGAAAAAAATACGTCCGCTAGTGCATGGGAGGGACTAGCAGGAAAGAAATCTACTAGCAAAGCAAGTCCCAACTCGGCAACTCCCAAGCTGTTTCGTTCGTCGAGGTAAAGAGGGCGAAACCATACAAGACCGTTCCAAAGCACGATCGTTTCGCGGTTAGGGTGTTTGGTGTAATTTCTTCCGATTCCTCTTGAGAAGCTTGGTGCCATTTCTTCCGATTCCTTGGAGAATGGAAACAGATTCTGCCATCCAGACGGTGCTCCTACAGTTCCGATTCCTTTGATGAATGATGACTGACGAGTGTAAAGCAAACCTGATGAGTGATGACGAACGCGCGCCTGCCCTGCACTGCACACGCGGCCAACGGGTTACGCCAGCCGGAGAAAACAGAGGCATAATTGGGTGCAGCGCCGGTGAGCCCCGGCCGGCACCGGCAGGGGCGCACGGACGGACGGACGGCCGGCTCATCAACGCTGCACTCAATGATGCCTTTGCTTCTCTTCTCTTGGATCTGATGATGCCCACAAGTCCATGGCTGCTCTGCTTACGCTACCGATCATTATAAGCAACGCCTGCGAGCAGGGAGCACCGGATCAAGTGTACTGCAAGCGTTTGCCGGTTCCTCATTTCCGGAGGACGTGCAGGTCTGCGCTCCCAATCTGTACTACGGCCGCCAAAGGTTGTACTCCGTAGTACACTAGTACTACGACCATGATAGATCCCTATGGGTCTGGGATTCGGGTTGGGTCGTGTCCATGGGCTCCAGCCTCCATCCAGCGCTGGCGTGCGTCGTCCATGTCTGTCGTTGCTGCTGCTGGGTTCCAACTCTGGATCCTCGCTGATCTGTCGAGCTGAGACAGTACAGGCTTTACTGCAAGATAGCATCCCGGCCAGTACATCAAGCAGAGATCTTTTCTCACACCATAACATAGGTTCTTCATCAGACATCATAACAACATCAATCATCCATGGATAAATATGATGGTCATGCTGCGTGCCTACATGAATTATCAAGTTTGTATCAACACTGACCACAAATATCTGTAGTAACAGCTAACTGAAACCTAGTAGTACAAACATGGCAGATATACAACAGTATAAAAGGAAAAATACATGGATTCAAAAGAGTTTCATCTACACCAATGAACCATGGTTACACTCTCACGACAAGAGGGGAAAAATGATCCATAGGTTAAATATGGTAGGGCCAACATGACAAGCTCTTCCTGTGACAAATCGGCTTTGTAGTTACTCCACTGGTTACAAAATCATATCGCAAACACGTGTTTCAAAAAATTGAAAAGTCAACTATATTACTCTAATCTACGGTGTAAAAAATTCCAAATGGTAGGCGCTTTAGACCCTACCAGTCCACAGGGTAACCTGAACATCCCAATTTCGCAATCACATATGCCTTGATGGACCATGAGTCTGGCTGTGGGAGCTATAGTCCTTCAGCTGATGCAGGTGTGATGATGAGATCTTATATTGGCAGTTGCAACTGGTTGTGAGGTTCATGTGCTACCAACAATTGTTGGAGGGCACCGTCCACCTTGGCAGTGCAGCTATAGCTGGGGCTCGTCCTTTGCTCTGGAGTCTGGACACTGTGGTATCAAGGAGGTCTGCCAATCAGTCCGGTGTCTGCCACAATGACTACTGCTGTGGTGGCAAAGGTGACAACAGCTGCTGCTCTCCTTGCACAGCCTGCTCGCGCGGCTGGTGCCGGTCGCTCTGCCACGCCCAGACCATATCCTTCAGTGCAGGCCTTATTTCTTCTTTCACAAGCCTTTGATACTCTATGGTGTCACCATTGGTCTTCTTCAACTCGACTAGAAGGAGAGAAGGAGCAACCTCAAAAATCTCTGCATCAAGCTCAAGAAATCCCTTTATTCCTTCCTTTGGTGCAGCCAGTTTCAAGACCCCATTTTCTTTCTTCTTAATTTTGAGCTTTAACCGCTCAGCTAGTTCATTTAGCTTAGCAAATACTGTTCCTGCTGGCTGCCTAGTGGTAAACCTCTCTTCCCTCCGGCCATATTTTTCTTCAAACAAATTAGACAGGTCAAATCCAGTTGAAAGGGAGATGATGTCAAATGCATTCAGGTTAGGGAGGCTCGATGACCCTTGATTACCCACTGAATTACTGCATTCTATTGAGTTAGAGGTTGTGGCTTCCCCGTTGCACAGCTTGTCTCTTGTTGTGTCATGCTTGATCTTTGCTGCATTGACCTCAATAGGTCTTCTGTACCAAGTGCTTCTCTTTATCCTTGAAATAGATATTCTAGTACTTGGATCTGGATCAAGCATTCTAAAAAGCAGGTCCTTCAATTCACTAGAAAAGGCACGAGGACATCTGTATTCAGCTTTGGAGATCTTCCTATACATCTCAATAAGATTTGGGTCATGGAAAGGCAGGTAGCCAGCCACAAGCACAAAAAGAATTACTCCACAAGACCATATGTCCGCCTTTGTGCCGTCGTAGCCTCTCCTACTAAGCACTTCAGGAGCAACATAGGCAGGAGTTCCACAGGTGGTATGTAGGAGCCCATCGTGTCTTTTGGATTCAGCTAGGGCACTTAGACCGAAATCTGAGACTTTAAGGTTCTCATTCTCATCTAGAAGTAGGTTTTCCGGCTTTAAGTCACGATGGTAAACACCTCGGCTGTGGCAGTACTCCACAGCACCGATCAGTTGGTGGAAATACCTCCTCGCAACATCCTCGCTGAACTTTCCCTTTGATATTTTGGCGAACAGCTCACCACCTTTCGCATACTCCAATACAAAGTAAATCTTGCTCTTGCTAGCCATTACCTCAAAAAGTTGCAGAACATTTGGATGCTTTACCAGTCTCATTATAGAGATCTCCCTCTTTATCTGCACTATTAGCCCAACCCTCGAGATCTTGTCCTTATCAATCATCTTAATTGCAACAGACTGCCCGTCAGTCAGGTTTCGAGCAAAAAACACCTTAGCAAAGTTTCCTTGTCCTAATTGCCTCCCGATTTCATAACGGTCCATCAAAATAGTCCTCCTCTCCTCCATTATATGGATCTCTATATACAGTGAGAGAGAAACAGATATGCTATACAAAGCAAGATGCACCTTGCTTTTTACAATGTCCAACTTATAGGCTAGTGTTAGCAGGCACAGACAATGACCACCAAAGTCGTGGCTTAGTGGCTTAAAAATCCTTGAGTTCCCCTCTTCTATGGCCCCAAACACAGTGGAAATGTAGTACCAGTATGCAGCCTATGATAACTTGATAGGATCACTTAGGACAAACCACAAAGCTTCCTGTGTGTCCAGATACCCAATTTGCTCTTCCAAGTTAAATGTTCTTTTGCTAGGGCAAGTGGGGAACTGCATGAAAAAAAGGGAAAAAATCTAATTAGGGCAAACATGTAATGAAAGGAGAATCAACAACTTAGCAACTCAAAATGGAGATCAGAGGTTGGTATAAATTTCAATGTGAGCTCGAACAGCAAGAGTACTACGCTAGTTCTCTCAGGAATCATCTCCCTATTTCACTGCGATCTCGATCATTTACATAGAATTATTAAGACATACATATTGCTTACCCCATCAGCTTATTGTCTAAAACATATTGCTTACCCCATCAGCTTTGCCTACCCCGTAGTCTAAAATCAGGCGTACCAGACAGACGCGGCACTGCTAAGCGCTAGCTAGGGATTTCAGTTTGCTCGAACGAGCACTTGAGCCGAGACTAAAATCCAAACCAGAGCAAAAATCTCATCAGCAAGCATCACAGGATCCTCCATTCCTCCTACCACTGAAGGCCAAATCACAAAAGCATTCCGAATCCTAGTTCAGCGCTTTTCGGAGGTCCTAAACTAACCACAGAACAGTACGATTACGCCTTTAAATAAACAGGAACCTTCCAAGAAGCAGATCAAACCCCCCTCCCCTCGCCTCCCTTTCGCAACAAGAACAGCAAGGTAAATCGTCACCTGATGAACACGAGGAGAGACGACGGATCCCAGATGTTGCCAGCACCAACCCCCAACCCCGGGGAAGCTCGATCGATCTCGCGCAAAGGATCGAGCCGGCGGGCGGCGGCGCGGCGACTCCTCCCTTTGACCCTTGGCCGGCGCCGTCCTTTTTCTTTTCTTTTGGCTTCGTTTCGGCTTCTGTTGCGGCATCTCCTCTCCGCGTCTTCTCCTCTTCTTCACAGCTTCCACATGCGCAGATGCCGCGAGTCGCCAGATGCGCTCATGCTGCTGCCGGCCACAGTCCAGCTCCGCACGGCACGGCAGCTCAGCCCAGCTCTAGTCGCGCCCCGACCGACCGGCCAATCGGCCATGGACAGCCAGCCGTATTGGCCATGTCACTGGGCCCCACTTTCCTAAATTTCTCCAAGGGCCCGATGGGCCGCAACGGCCCACGACGCTCATTCTAACTTTTCCTTTCCTTTTTTGTTTCCTTTTTCGTCTTGTGTATTGTTTTTGCTTGGCGCCGCGGCGATGGATGCGGCGGGGCGGCCATCGCCGGTGGCGAGGATGGCATGGCAGGTCCAGGGAGGCCGACCGGCCTCGCGCACGCGGGGATTGTCAGCCGAAAGGCCTCAAGTCGAAGGCCCCCTCGGGGGCACGATGCTATTGCCCCGCCGTGGCGCCGACCGAGGGAGGCGTCAGAGGTGTGGATGCCTGACCGGTGGCCGCCCGCCCGCCCGCCCACGCATCTCAACTGCCTTCCGGCACTTTTTCCTCCTCCCCGCGCGCGTCTTGGTCAGAGACAGGTGCGAGACACGCCTTCTTGGCTTTCCCGCTTGCAAGCTACTACTACTATACTACATTTTTTATTTTCGCTTGGGGAAGCGACCATGGCTTCCACAGTTCCACGCCTCCACGGGAGTGGACTAGACCCAGCAACACGTCAAAGCTTTTTTACAATGTGTGTGGCAAGATTTCAAGAAACGAAGCTAAGCTAGAGCTCGAATCATGGCGCACACAATGCATTTGAATCTGGATCTGTGCCGTCCGTCCAATCGTCCACAACACTGGAGATTCTGACCACAGCATATAAAAAATTGTGTTCTTTTTTTTATTTCTTGGTGTGCAGGCAGATGCAGGTGCGCGTGCTCAAGTCAACATTTTCCTTCTACTTCTACCATTGGCCGACACCTTGTGCCATCCGGCCTAATTCTTGTGGTGCTCAAAGTAAAAGCATCTGTGACCTTGATTTCAGCTCACTATTCTTTGTTGCTAATCAATGCGTTGGGGGGTCTGACTCTTCTAGACACTTCACACTAGCAAACCCCGCAAACCCCACGCTGTGTCTCTAAGGACAAATAGCTAGTTTGGCAGCCAAAGAAATCTTCGTCTGTTACACTCCACAAAGACCAGAAAAAGTGCCATCTTTTTTCTTTTTTTCTTGGTGGACGAAAGGAAGAGGAAGAATGACCTCGTAGGAGACAAGGCAACAGCTGATGAGGAGTTTAGGATTCGTGTTGCTGTTGGTGGCCGTGGCAGCATTGATCAAGCCATCAAGAGTAGTAGGGGCAGATGAGGAGGAGGGCTGGGAGCATTTCTTGTTGCACTGGAGGCAGCATACTTCTCTTCCATCACCACTTCTGAATGGGGATCTGGTAAGCCACACAGATACTTTGTTGTTCGTAGCATTTGACAGTACTGATTGATTCATGGCGTGCATGCTTCCTTTGGGCCCGTGATCTGCCAGAAATTTGCAATACGAGTTCCTTTTGTGGTATCGAAAGTTATTTCTTTCAAATTAGCTGCTGACCTGCTACTTAAAATAAAAAAGATTCTGAATTCACTAAGTACTTTACTTACTAAATTAATGCAGGGACAGAGCTTTTCAAACAATTGTCAGTTTGTTTTTCCCTGTATTCTGGGTACTTTTGGTCGGAGTATTTGCAATTAAACTTTGTTCTTCTGCAAGATCTAAGAACATGAGGCATTAGCAAAGGTAGACTGATGTAGGATGATTCTTGGATGAATGCAGGTGGATAGAATATGGTCAATTTGCTTACCAGACATGGTTGGCACAGAGGAAATATTGGGCAATCCACTGCAATTCTCTTCAGATGAACTATTGAGTCAGTCATCAGAAAATGCTTTGAAGGCAATGCTGTTTCTGGAGTTTCTATCTCTTCTTTCCCCTGAAAAATTATCCAGTACCTATGATTGTATCCATGCAAACTACTTCGGTTTGAGCATTCCACAAGAATTCATTGTTTCACTGGCAAGCTACCTTGAGAGCCACCGACTTTTGCTCAGTTCGAACTTCTATGCTAGACGGCATTTGGCTGACAACTCAATTGGAGATGCTCCTTCCATGGCTCCAAAATTTGCGCTGTCCATGTCCTCTGGTGATGAAGTGAAGTTTCCTCAATCTGTTACAGAAACACCATATGCGCCTTCCAGCTCTCACAACAATGAAAATCCCAACCAACCTCATCACAGTAAACCTGCACCGAAAAATCGGGGAGTGCCTCCTCCAATTTCATTTCTGGAGAGGCATAAAAACCATGTTAGATTAGCCTTGATCGTGGTTCTTCCAACAGCGGCATTCTCATTCATTGCTGCATTTCTAATTTTCTACTGCTGTGGATGCTACAAGAACAAGGTCTCGGAAAGTGAGCAACGAGATGATCATCCTCTTCTTCACATGCAGTTGGCTAATGTGCCTGGTGAGGCAGTATCCCTTTGTCAACCTGTGATGGATTGTTCTTACTTCTTTAGTATACAATACTATAACATGCAACATTCTGTTCTCAGGTTCATCACCCGATGCCCGTGTTCCTGCCAGTCCACTTCACAAGGATAATCAAAGTCGTTCTGGAGTCAGCACAAGTCAGTGCTTTTCATGCTGTTTTAAAAGATCAAGCGATGCCACACTACCTTCAGAATTGATTGGAGGAACACCAGAGAATAATGTCACAAGTGATGCTCCTAAACCAATGCCGCCTCCACCACCACCTCCTCCTCCTCCCCCACCTCCAATCAAGAAGGCTCCTCCTCCCCCACCTGGACCTCCCAAAGGTTCTATAGAAAGACTCGCTCAGCTGTCACCTGTTGAGTCAAGTCGTTCTGAAGGATCATCTACCGGCGAGCAGACCAGTGAATCATCTGAAACAGAAGTTAATGCTCGAAGAGCCAAGCTTCGACCTTTGTATTGGGACAAAGTTCTTGCTAATCCTGATCAGTCAATGGCATGGAATGATATCAAATTCGGTTCTTTTCAGTAAGTGTTAATATTAGCAATAAACTCTTTTTTTGACCGAATTTAGCAATAAACTCTTAATACATTCTGGCTGCAGAGTGCTTGTTTTCACAATTTGATTTTGCAGCGTGAATGAGGATATGATAGAGGAATTGTTTGGTTATAGTGGTGGCAACAGAAATAACCTCAAGGACAAGGAATTGCCCTCTGTGGATCCTTCATCTCAGCACATTTCTCTTCTCAATGTTAAGAAATCATGCAACCTGGCAGTTGTTTTTAAGGCAATGAAGATCAGGGTACAAGACATTCATGACGCAGTCATTGAAGGTATATGTTTATTTTGAAAGAAAGGTACCTGTTTATTAACAAAAAGCTGAAACCGATTTGCCCATGTAGCTTGCTTACCTGTATTTGAGAAAAAAATGCCCGTAAGACTTAGTATATCACTGTCGAGATACACTTAAAAATGATTTTTTAAAGAAAACTTCACTATCCTTTTTAAAAAGTTTATTGAGAAGAAGGTATTACAATTTTACCTTGTAGCTTACTTAATTATATTGAGAAAAAAGTCCCTACAATATAATTATATACATCTAGAATCTAGATGCATGCATTTAAGCAAACTTCGACAACATCTCACTTATAAGCGGAAACTCGGCTGATGATTACATATTGATCACTCACTACCTTTTTTTAAGCTAACCATTTGTGTACAAAATGAACTTTGTCTGACTATGTAGCAGGCAGGTTTTTCAGTCTACTTCATCTTGGACATTTCATTTTAGTGTCTTATGTTTGTCTCGTTTCATTTACGGAGGACTAAGGGAAAGTTTTGCTTCAGAATATATATTCTGCTGTTACTTCTGTTTATTTACTGACATCAACATGAATCTGAAAGATGGAAGTGAATTGGTTAGCCTTATGGAATACGCATTTTGTTTTCTTTCTGGATAGTCCACTGTAGAGACCTCAATGTTATTGGTTTTCTGATGTGTATGTTCTTTGCATTTGGGAGTTGTTCTGCTTCTTGAAGCTTTTTTGGCTCACTCATTCACCAGCCTCCCGAATGTGTATCCTTTTTTTGTATGCTTCCCATTTAGTCTTATAGACTTGTGATCTAGTGCTGCTACAATACCATCAAATTTTCTGACATTATTTTCACCTCATCCTGTTCACAAGGGAATGAACTTCCTAGGGCGCTTCTTGAGACAATCTTGAGCATGAAGCCAACTGACGAGGAGGAACGGAAGCTCAGGCTTTATAACGGGGATATCTCACAGCTAGGTCTTGCAGAACAAGTGATGAAGGCACTAATTGATACTCCTTTTGCTTTCAAAAGGGTCGACACGCTGCTTTTCATGTCCTCCTTGCAAGAAGATGCTTCAAGTCTCAGGGATTCATTCCACCAATTGGAGGTAATCTACCTTACCAGTTGACTTTTGTTAATTAAATCTGCAAAAGGGGGAAAACAAGTACTTACAGTTATATACTATATCTATTTGTTGGCAGGCTGCTTGTAGGGAACTAAAGCACCGCCTTTTTCTGAAGTTACTAGAAGCTGTTCTGAAAACTGGAAACCGTTTGAATGATGGGACCTTCCGTGGTGGCGCTAATGCATTCAAGCTTGACACTCTTCTGAAGTTATCTGATGTCAAGGGTGCTGATGGAAAGACCACATTGCTGCACTTTGTTGTTCAAGAGATTATTCGGTCTGAAGGTGTCCGTGAAGCAAGGTTAGCCATGGAAAATGGAAGAAGTCCAACTCGTAGTACTTCAGATGACAATTCCAACGGATCTCTTGAAGAGGATGGTGATTACTACTCCAGCCGTGGCCTTAAAATTGTGTCAGGGCTTAGTAGTGAGATGGACAATGTCAAGAGGGTAGCTGCACTAGATGCTGAACCTTTGTTTGCCACTGTGGTAACCCTCAGACAAGAGTTACTGAAATCAAAGGAGTTCCTGAATGAAATTGCAACAATAGAAGAGACAAGTGGATTCCGACGCTCATTGGAATGTTTTGTGGAACATGCAGACAATGAGACGGAATTTTTATGAAAAGAAGAGAAGAGGTTGAGATCATTGGTGAAGAAAACAATCCGATATTTCCATGGAAATGACTCTAAAGATGATGGTTTTCGGTTGTTTGTGATTGTAAGAGATTTCTTAGTGATGCTAGATAAGGTATGCAAGGAAGTTGGGGCTTCACAGAAGAAGGGTACAAATAAACTACGAAGCAGTGGCAATGGCAACCCCACTTTCCCATCAATCCTACAGGAGCAACAGTTCCCTGCTCTTATTGATGGTCATTCAGAGAGTTCACATTCTAACGATTGACGATGAGATACTAATCTTGCTGTTGTAAAGAAATTATTTTGAAGATGAAATATGTTAGTATACATGTAGATTTATATACGTATCTTCATCCTCCCCGCCCCAACCAAACATACATATCTTGATTGATATTCATAGGTTCATGATATGGTTTCGTCATACCTCTAAATTAGTTTGTTCTTAAAATACCTATAAATTTAAAGAGCAATATACAATATAATTTAAAGACACTATGCATAGATTACTTAATAGGTGTTTTTTTTTTTTACTTTTTGGTATACAAAATAAAATCGTAGCCAAAGCTACACTTTGGAGGTCACATAGCTATCAAAACCAAGAATTATGGAATTGAAGGGAATATAGCTCTGGTAGTAAAAAAATTCTAAAGCTTATCATCCTTAGCTCAAAGAAGTCTTACATTTGGAGCTATAAGCACATCAAAATCAAAGATATGAGAATGAGAAATTTGGTTATTCTTTTGTATAAAACATGTATGTTGTTTCAAAAAAAAAAAAAAAGTGATGTTTAAACTTTAAACGGTTTATTATTCTATAAACTCTAAATCTTGCTTCTTGCATTGTTGGTGATGCACTAAACGAGCCCTCACTCCACACTTTATCCTTGAAAACCTGAAATCCATTTTTGTGTCATAATGTGATTCCCATTAATAAGACGAACGATATTTTTACAATACGGGCATGCAAAAGCTTATATTGGTAGGGGACAAAATACGTGCAACTTAAAAATCTACTTATATCTGCTTATGATATTCGTAGAGATTGCCTCAAACGATTTGTGAAAATATATAGAAAATCCATGTAATGTAACAAAACTTCATCGTACATTCTTCTCCACTCTAGAAATATATAGAAAATGACTTAAAGAAAAAAAAATATGAATATGAGTTAAAGAGAGTGGGAAAATTTGTGAATCAAAGTAAAATGTTAATCAGAGTAACAGTGTGCTAACTGTGAAATTGCGAGATCTATCATGCAAGCAACCCGTTTTTGCACATCCAGGGCCCAGGGTGCAGCGGCAAATCTCGTTATCGTCCGCCGCGGTTCTCCTGCTGCCGCCCAACTGCCCTTTGCGGTTGCGTTGCGGGCGACATTACCTATAGACCGCAGACCATCACCGACCGCTTCCAACACTTCTCGTCTTCCCTTCCTTGCCTCCTCTTCCACTCCTAGCCTAGGGCTTTGCTCCTCGCTCCCGCTCGAAACCCTACCCACCCACGCCATGCGCGATCGGTCGGTCGAGCACGAATTCCCGAGCCGCGAGCGCGGGGATCGGCCGCCGCCGCCCGGGATGCTGGGCCCGCCGCGCCGCGGGCCGGCGTACAAGACGAAGCTGTGCGCGCTGTGGCAGCGCGGCGGGCTGTTCCCGCGACACCTGCAGCTTCGCGCACGGACACGCCGAGCTCCGCCGGTTCCCTGGCTCCCGCACCTCGTTCCCGACCCGCGCTGGTATACACAGCCTGTTCTCGTGCCCCCATTACCCTCTCGGACGTTTTTTTTTCTCTCTAGTTGAATGAATGTTTAACCTCTGAGATCGGGATCCCCTGGTGGTGTAGCGCTCATGGTAAATCGGGAGGTCTGGTTGCATGAAATTTTCTTGCAAACTATGGTCCTCGTATTGTTTTATTGGTAGGTTTAGCTGCATGATGTCACGAATTCTGCACCCGCTGTCGATGGTTGCTCATTTAATCCATGTGATCTATCTGATTTATGCGATGGAGAAGAACTGTCATAGTGGATGGTACAATACATTATTGTGCCATGCAACAAAAAAAAAAAGAAAAGTGATACATGTCAAGTCACTGATATGGATATCTATATATCTACTGTTATATAAGGGATCGGGATCCCAGCGTTCGTGGTAAAACGGGAGGTCTGGTTGCATGACATTTTCTTGCAAATGCTGTTTTTCGTATTGTTTTATTGGTAGGTTTAGCTGTATGATGTCACAAATTCTGCACCTACTGTTGATGGTTGCTCATGTAATCCATGTGATCTATCTGTTTTGGAAGAAAAATGGTATGGGCCCATTCGATTTATGCGATGGTGAATAAATGTCATGGTGGATGGTATAATACATTACTGTGCCATGCAACAAAAAAAGGAAAGGAAAAAGTCTAGATCACCCCCCCAACTATGGGGGTGGAATATAACCCCCAACCTATGAAACGGGTCTAATTTACCCCCTAAACTTTCAAAACCGTCTACTTTTTACCCCCTGGGGCAGTTTTGGACGGCGGTCTGCTACAGAAAAAAATTCATAGTAAATCACAGAAAAATCGTAAAATGAAAAATCCAATTTTGTTGTACTCCACATAAGTAGATCTACACAATGAATATATAATATGGTATGCTGTAGTACATTTTTTTTGCGGTTACTGTAGCAAAAACGTAGTTACTGTAGCAACCGTCGTCCAAAACTGCCCCAGGGGGTAAAGTAGACGGTTTTGGAAGTTCAGGGGGTAAATTAGACCGTTTCATAGTTTGGGGTTAAGTATTCCACCCCCATAGTTGGGGGGGTGATCTAGACTTTTTCCAAAAAGGAAAAGTGATACATGTCAAGTCGCTGATATGGCTATCTATATTTTTTATTTCAGAATAGGGATGAATTAGGTTAATTTATCTAGGATAACAACTGGCCAAAGAATGAATATGTATTAGTTGGATCATTTATGGATGGCTATATTTGGAGTTTTAAGGGCTTACATGGACATGGCCCACATGGGATGTGTCCGATTTAGGTGCAGGTGTCTGTTGTAGCAGATTTTTGTGGGACGTTGTGGTTCAAATGGAAATTTACTTTTGCTCCATGATTTTGTAGTAGCATGTTCTCTATGTTTTGCATTAAGTGCTTGTGTGTTTTATTAAATTTGTGCTTGAATTCAACCTCAATTGCTGCAGATAGAAAATAATTCTAACAAGTGGAAGCTTGTTGCAGTCTGCAGAATTAGGCGGCATTCTTACCGGTTGCCTTTTGATTTAACTACCATTCAAATTAGCAGACTCCTGAGCAGATTTATTAGATTCAACTGCTGCCAGAGGATAAGATGACCTTTATATAGATTCTTCAGTTGGCAATTCGACGATTTATTGTGACTGTAATGCTTGTCCCTATATCAAGAAGGTGGGCATACCAGTATCTTGGATGATTACTCCACTGAATGATGTCCATAATACATTTGATGTGCGATGGTAATGTGCTTAGCAGCTTTAATGGGGTTAATTGAGCCACATACCCTTGAATATTGTGCATCAGTTAGTTCATTGGGAAGTGTTATTCTCACTGGTAATTGCAAGTTATTGTAATTCTTGCAAGTTTCCGCAGAAGATATCTGGACAAATGATAGTAGATTTATATTGTGATGATATTGGGATTATAGAAGACCTCAACTTGTCATAACTGTTATGTGATGTTGTTCATGGTGCTTCATCAATTTGATTTCCAACAATCAACATTATGAGTTTGGTATCATCTTAATGGGTACGTCAGCGGTTTCATACCATACTTTGGTATCTACCCATGGCGTTAATTTTGAGCCCTACTTTGTTGTGGCTAATGGTATTATTGGAGACCCTTCTACTTATTGTGCATTGAATTATCTTGTAGCTCAAAGGCTGTGGTAAGGTTACAGGCTTATGGGTGACCTATCTCCATAAGTTCATATTGTTATTACATTTTTCGCTCAGCTTCATATATCCTTTCTTGTATAAAATTTTCTCTATCTTGACTTCTAGGGAGAAGAGATTATAGAGGTGGTGACTTCAGAGATAGGTTTGATAGGAGGCGCTCGCCTCATAGGAGGCATTCCCCTGACAGAGATTCTAGGGACCATCGTTCCCTTCATGACCGAAGACCAAATTCCCAAGAAAGGGGTAATTATGGCGTTTCTTATTTTAAATCCGGATCTGTCACTTTTATTACATTTGAATTGAATTCCATGTCTGTTGCGTATAGGTTATTAAAACTGAAATTTTACTTGCAGAATCTAGCTATTCACGGTCTCCCAGTAGGAAGAGGTATGCAATTCATTTAATATATGATAAGTCATCATTTGTAAATATGCTTTTACACATGTAACACATCTGTGTCTGCTGCTCAAATTATCAAATTTTTTTTTGTTATTAAATCCATTATCTCTTTGTTATCTGCCTTGTTTATGTGATCCAATTGCCTCATTACTGTTAACTACGAATCTGGAGCTCAAATAACTAAAAACTTTGAATACTATGTCACAGCATCCTTCTGAAACCATTATTTTAATAGTCTTACAAACTCACAGTTGTGGCATTTATTCACCATATTATATGTATTCATTGTATTGGCATAAGCATGTAAGATATTCCCTCCATTCCAAAAAAAAAAAAAAAACATGCAATTCTAGCAGGAGTTTGATTAATTATAGATAAAAAAGTATCAACATTTATGTTATCAAATAAATATTATTATATCCATTACGAAATGTATTTTTTTATAAATTAATTTGTAGTCATAAATGTGAATAGTATTTCGTAGAAATTTGGTCAAACATACACTATTTTTGATGGCACAGAACCCATAGTTGACTGTTTTCTGAAACGGTGGGAGTACTAAGATGTGTCCCTAGAGAACGCGCAAAGCGCATTGTATGCTTTATTTTATGTCAACAATTACTAAAGTCATGATGTGTGGTATCTGTTTGTGGTTATCTGATGTGTTCAATTCTTTAAAAAGATCAAATCTACCTGTTACAAATATAATTGTTTCTTCTGATAAAATGTTCTGAATAGATTACCTACGCACCTCTGAAATCTTACTGATGTTTTGGCTTCCCAACCTTCGTTGAATATGTGAAATATGGAACATACATGTTGATATTGTAGCTTACCTTTCCATTTTATAACCCCCTCCCCACTCTCAGTGAAAGGAGGCATGAGAAGAAGCCTGATGATGGAGAAACTAACTCATCTAGGAGTTTGAGTGTCTCCGATGATAACGACGATAGAAAAAAAGACACTCTTAAGTGGTGATGATAAAGAGGACCACGAACTACAGGTCTGATGCATTATACAATGTTGTATAGCTGTACATCACCTTTTAGCACACTCTGCCACTGTATAACTAAAATAGGATTATTCTGCAGCTGAAACAAATAAGACAGGATATGGAACTTTTGCGCGATGATAAATCTCACTTGGAGGTTAGTTATTGACAGTCTCTACTTATACTATCATAAACTGCATGCTGGTAAACCATGCCAGATTCTAGTTTGATGTTTCTATGGGTAATTGTGTGGTGTGTGTGTGTGTGGGGGGGGGGGGGGGTCTGGATTTCATGCACCAGAACAATCTGTACATTTGGTCAGATTTAGATGTTCTGTTAGTTTCCTTTTTGCACTAGTGTACTGGCTAAAAATTGATATATATTGGACTTCGTAATTGCAATTGGTAACACTTGTCTATTTTTCATTGTATTCATATTGTGGAACACTGACCATTCATCTTCAATCATGCTTAATTTGATGATTTCATTTTGTGCTTCACTCTTGGTTCTGATTGCAATAACTATTCTGTTGTTGCTTTCTATGTTCGCCTACTGATGACTAATGAAGAGTATTTGATGTCCTTATTGTTTAAACTTATAATGATTTAAACATTTTTGATGGAGCAGTAATTTGTAAAAGGTTCTGTGTGTTCTTTGCTTCACAATGTCCATAATGGTTTAAACATTTTGATGGAGTACTAGGTTAGAGCATTAGCATAACAATTATTTTATTGTCTTCATTTACATGTTTTATATGCTGATAATGTTTCTTTTACTTTCTATGAATTCTACAAGTTATGATTGGCCTGTACTCTTTTAACTCTGAATCTTCACAATTCAATGCTCATATTCTTCGAAATAGCTTTATCCTGTGTAAATCCAAATTCAATGGTCATATTAACTGTTCTTTCTGTAGATAATTTTGGATGAGAAGAATGCTGAAGTGCGCAAAGATTTCTAGCAGAGTAAATGATCTTGATCTGCAGATAAGGAAGGAGAAAGAGGAATGCCACAGGTACTTACACAATCGGGCACCTCTTTTGTTTGTACAATAGCTCCATGGTGTCTTCAAGTATATAGTTGTCAATTTTTTTAATTTCCAATGTAGGATGACCTCAAAAATGAAAAAGTTCATTAAAGCCCATGCTCGCTTTTTGAAAGCACAGGAAGAATTGAAAAGGTACATTGCGCTTTCATCATTTTTCAGCTTAATAACAATTTGGAAAGCATTTTTGTCTTGGATTGCTGCACCAGTTCACGGCTATATCCACATGGTTATGAATTAATAACTACTATTAACTAAATGGAATTGTGCAGGTCACAAGCTCGTTTTGAGAGACTCGGTGATTTGCTTGCTTCGATATTCTGAAGCGTGGTGCTAATGAAGAAGTTTCCAGTATCAACGTTGATGAAGATCCAAATGGTCCTTATGAAAGAAGCCCAAATGCTGCTACAGCTAAGAAGAGATCAATACCGTACTCAACAAGTGAAGAAGCGAAAAAGCCGGTAGGTGTAGTTAAGTCTCTGTCTCTGTCTCTGAAGGGTGTACACTGAAGGGTGTACAGTGATGCTGTTGTCTTAAGGTTTACATTAGTATGATGATGTGAATGAATCTTCTTAAATAGCATCCGTTTCTCCTATTGTTGTTGTCAGTGTATTTACTTCTTGGAGTCAAAAGTGAGCCCTCGCTAAGCAACTAATACTTCCTCCGTTGAACTTCAAACATTGGAGTTGATATGATTAGTTGGCTACCCTTTTATAGAAACACTGAATTATGTGTTCCCTTCTTTTGAAAGTATGATATTTTAGAATTTGAGTACTTTCAAAGTATGACATCTGACATTGTTTTGTCCAAATGAATCATATATTCTTTAACAAGGGAGAGTTTTTTTTTTTTCATTTACGTCTCAGCAACATTTCTTGCTCTGTTATATGAGTTCGTATCAATTATGTACTCATGTCTAATCTTGTCCTTTTCAGTGAAGAAAAGAAGAGAGCGAGACTCTGACACTACTAGGCCAGATAAATATAGGTCAGAAGGTACTATTGCAGAATTCGAAAAACCAAGCAAGGGAACTGAGCCAACAAAATCTTTATATTTGAAGAAGAAACTGTGGGAAGATGAAAAGGATAAGATAGGCAATTTTGTTTCCTCAGCCAACACTGACAAGGTGCAATATTTCTCATGTGCTAACTCAATTTTGTGATATTATCATGTTCTCGTAGCTGGCTGGTATAAAATGGACATCATCCTATTTATATACATACTACCTCTGTCCCTGTTTGTCTGTCGCCAAGTAATCCGTGACTGGGTGGGGGGGGGCGAGTCCCTAGCGACTAACAAAGCGGGACGGAGGGAGTATGCTCTTATACTCATTCTAAGCCACAACTTGAACTAGTGAAGTTTAAGGTTGACCCTCATTTCTCTGTTTAGTCTTGCTTACCCATTAAAACATCTTAATAAGTGGTAGCAATATATAAAATTGTGTAGCCTTCCTTTATCACCGGTCCTGTTAGCTCATCATGACCGCTGACATGATTCAGACTGTGCGTAGTATGAGTTCAAACTTCTATTGAGTAGATATTTTTAAACTTACAGGTCAAAGAATCTCCAGTCAAACATGTTTTGCCTTCCACTGGTATGGCTGCTCATGCTGTGGATGATCTGTTTGAAGCTATTGAACTGGAGGATAGACATGATCCAATAAACGCATCAATAGAAAATGATGCTGATGATGAAACTAGGTCTCCTGCTATGACCCCACAACCACCACCAGTGGTTAATTCTTACGAGCAGGTGACTAACCTTGCATCCTAAGTCCTTCGAAGAATAGATAAAAATGAATTTGCATTCTGTTGAAAATGAGAAACCTTGCACATGCGATCAGACTTGCTACGCTTTTTATACTAGCTCATTTTCTTTTGTAGATCTGCTAAACAATATGCTCATGATTTGTTTTGTTTGTTTCCTACTAGTATGAGGCTGATGATGAGGAAGTCGATGTGGACTAAGTAGATGCCGAAATGGTACTGGAATGGTCTATAGCTCTCGCCTGTGTAAAGCCTTATGTATCTGATGCTGGAATTTGCCTTGCATAAAAAACCGTCATTAGTGATCCTCTGGTGGATGCGGTTTAAGAAGCCAACTTTTCTTTTACTTTCCTGAAGGCAACATGCCCTGTTACCTGTACTTAATATTACCCATTGGTGAGTAGTCCTGTCAGTGCCCTGGTTCCTTTGAGTTGTGCTTGTGCTGTTCGCGGCACGTGAACACTGTTGTTTTGTGAGAGTATATTATTTTAATGGTAGCAGTTGATCTTCCGTCTTAGGTTGATGATATCGGCTGCGTGATGCCATTGGCGCCCCATTGGATGACATAGTGCACTCAATGGTATCACACTTGATGAAGCATCATCTATCAGACTGTCACGCGTGGCCCTTGCTAGTTTTTGTAGTAGAGGACGAAGGTGGAGTGGATGTTTACATAATTTTCTTCGGTGGGCGAAGAATTACAGTTAGGTCTTAAAGTTATACAAGGTCTCTGCATGATATTACTGCATCAGCACTTCCATGATGGATCAGTGGACAACTGACTAATGGCCATCTATTCTTGGCATCAGTGGACGACTGCTGACTGATGGTCATCTACCCTTGACCGATGTAGACAGGGCTTGTGCCCGTTGCCCGTTGTCTATATATACGTACATGCCTCGGCGGCACAGCCTCACAACTGGTGTACGCAATATGCACAAACTTGATTAATTTTTTTTGCTCAAAAAAAAAAAAAAAAAAAACTTGTGACAATTTTTAGACCATTTCAAATACGATATTACAATTTTGTTGCACCTAGCTTTATGGGCCTTAGGAGCTAAATGGACTTAATATGTATATGCCAAGTCCTATTAAATATAAGGATCTAGCAATTGCCAAATTTACATCCTCCATAATGTAGGTAGAAAATATGTTTCAATTATTATATGTTGATGTATATGTCCTATCACAAATTTGCACTTGCCAATTTCTTTTCATAGATAGGGGAAAATAAGTTCATCAAAATTTAGTTTAGTTATTGTCCTCAAATATATGGAATTCTAGAAATTCTATGACATATTATTGGATAAAATAAATGATGTTTGTAATTCCTTTAATCATGTGAAAATGGTTGGCGATTAGAATGCATGTAAATGTTGTCTTTTTAAAATTGAGCTGGCGGTGATTTCGCTTAAATCTATATTAACCCCTCTCAAAATAAATAAACTCCTATAAAAACCCTCAGTCAAACTATCTTAAATTTGACATTTATATATAAAAAAGATAACAACATGACACCAAATAAGTATATTATATCAAACCGACTGATTGCAATTGCCTGAATCTCAAGACCTTCAATCCAATCATATACTTTATTGAGATAGGTAACTAGCCCCACCTCCCTATTCGAGAACCGTATATGAAAATTTCATCACGCATTTGAGATCAAGTTTTGAATGACTTTCGTATGTTTCAGATATTCAATCTCATTTGAAGCTTTAGACAAGGGTGCTATTGAGATATTGGGCCCTTATGGTATCTCATACACATTCCGAAGATTGGTCGAACTTCAAAGTGGATTTGTTATGCGAAGAGTGCGTCATGAACTGTGGCCACCTACCTTCTTTAGTTGGTGGGGGTGGCTTCGATGAGTTGGTTTGGTTCCTTATATAGTGAAACCTATCCACCTGGCTTTAAGTCCTCAACTTGGCGTAAATACTCACATTTTTTTTCTGGATTTATTCTAGGATTTAACGGCGACATGCTTTTAGTGGTAGACGAAGTCCCCATGAACAACGGCGTGCATGTGGTGAGTTCGTGAATCAGATTTGTAGGCTCAGGTCATTCGGAGGTTCTTATAGGGTAGGATTTGTGAATGTGTGTTCATATGAGTGTGTGCGTGCGTTTGGACGTTTGCATTATATTATGTAATTCTAATAAGAAGAAGTATATTATGAAAAACATATTTAATGATATATTGAATGCTAATTTGGTGTCATAAATATTAGTGTTGTTTTCTTTTAGAAAATGATCAAAATTAAGAATTCTCTAGAAGTTGATCTCGGGAAAGAGGGAGTACATTCTAGGATAAATTTTAAATACTTCAATCCTTATATTTTAGAATGGAGCAAGTTTTTTTTTTCCAATGACACTTAACTGAGCGATGATGATGAAGTTGGCGTGAAAGACCGAGATGGTGGGTTAAGTCTTCCATTAGTGCACTTAATTATAATTATAGTGTTGCAACAGCACTTCCATGGTGGATTAGTGGACGACTGCTGACTAATGGTCATCTATCTAGCATTGCCGGTCAAGTGAGGCTGAACGTTCTATATTTTTCAGAGAAATGGCGAGTTATTTCCTCCTTCTAAAAATCTCTTCATCTATAGCCTTGTGGCTATTTCCAAATTAAGGTGCAGAGATGCATGCAATCCACAGCAACTTAACACCTTCTCACCAAAGACAAGCCTTAACCATGGCGCCGCAGCTACTCCTCCAGATCTCATTTTTAGTGCTAATATGCCCAGCCATTGCCATCAGCCCAGAAGCAGATGCACTTCTCCGATGGAAATCCACCCTGGTTGGAGCCAACTCGCTGTCCTCGTGGTCGCCTACCAATTCAACATGTTCCTGGTATGGCGTCTACTGCGACGGTGCCGGCCACGTTATTGCAGTCCTCCTTCCCTATGAAGGGATCAACGGCAGCCTTGATGCCTTCTACTCCACCGCGTTCCAGAAACTCCGCAGGCTTGACCTTAGTGGCAACTACCTTGTTGGTACCATCCCGGCGAACCTGTCCATGTTGCTCACTCTCACCGGGCTTGACTTGAGCAACAACGGTCTTAGTGGTGCCATCCCCTACCAACTCAGTAAGCTCCCTATGATTTCCCATCTTGATCTCGGGGGCAACCACTTGTTGAACCCAGAATCTACCAGGTTTTTACCTATGCCTAGTTTGAGATTCTTATCTCTAATGAACAATAGTCTCAACAGCACATTCCCCCAGTTTATCCTCAACTGCACGAGGATGAGATGGCTAGATTTATCCTTTAATTTCTTGTCGGGACATATACCAGGCTCACTGCCAGATATGGTCCCGAGATTAGGGTATTTGGATTTGTCACATAACCAATTCTCTGGCGGAATACCACCTTCACTGTCAAGGCTCCAAAAGCTCAGTGAACTATTTCTTGATACAAATAATCTCACTTCTGGAGTTCCAGAAGAGTTGGGGATGATACCTGGATTAAGTGTTCTTAGGCTATCCAACAACTTACTTGCTGGATTGATCCCAGCATCACTCGGGAAGCTTCAAATGCTAGAGGGGCTTGAGATATCTAATGCTGGATTGTTTTCAACTCTTCCAGTCGAGTTGGGGAACCTTACCAGGCTCGAATGGATGGACTTGTCAAAGAATCAGTTGCATGGAAGTTTACCAACGTCTTTTGCCAGGATGCAAGGAATACAAAACTTCAATTTAAGCGGGAATAATCTCAGCGGGGCCATTCCGCCGGAGTTATTTACAAACTGGACCCCAACTCGTGGTGTTTGACTTGTCCGTCAACTCATTCAGTGGAAGCATCCCAGCGCAGATCAAGACGTGCAATTATTTGGACTTGTCAGAGAATCACTTCACTGGAACAATACCATTGCAAATCAGTAACGCATCTTCGGAATACATTGACTTCAGCACCAATCAACTAGAGGGTGAGCTTCCTGCATCTATATCAATTCTCCAGAGTCTCCTATTTCTCATCTTGTCAGACAACAAGCTCACAGGTAGCATTTCTAATCTCAATGGCACGGAGTTGCCCACTATATGTCCACTCTTAAATTTGCAAATCTTGGATCTGTCCAACAACCAACTATTTGGAGAGCTCCCAGGTTGCATATGGAACTTGCAGTATCTTCAAGTCTTGGATATGTCCGGCAACAATTTAGTTGGGGAAGTATCAACCATGATTACCTCTACGTTTTCTTCACTACTGTCACTACACCTATCCAACAACAACTTCACTGGACGCCTTCCAGCAGTGTTGAAGAACTTGAAAAGCCTAGAAATTCTGGATCTTGGGAACAATAAGTTTTCTGGAATGATTCCTCCGTGGATATATGTGAGCAATCCTTTCCTGCGGATTCTCCAACTGCGATCAAATGTATTCTATGGAAATATTCCCTGGCAACTTTCACAGCTCTCCTATCTCCATGTGCTTGATCTAGCTGAAAACAATTTCACAGGTTCAATATCAAAAACATTGGCAAACTTATCTTCAATGCGGAAGCAATCCATAATGCAGCAAGAAAGCATCAACACCGGCCTAGTTGGGTTCGGACGGGATTATATTTTTGGTGGCAATGTTGACATAGTTTGGAAACGGCAAGATTATATTTTTCAGTCATCAGCTGACTTAATGGTTGCTATTGATTTGTCTTGCAATTCTCTCTCTGGTGGAATTCCTTCAGAGTTGATAAAATTAAAGGGTCTTCGTATGCTAAATCTGTCAAGAAATTGTCTATCTGGTGGTATCCCAGAACAGATTGGCGATCT
The DNA here is from genome assembly GCA_015847255.1 of Hyparrhenia diplandra. Classification (NCBI taxonomy): domain Eukaryota; kingdom Viridiplantae; phylum Streptophyta; class Magnoliopsida; order Poales; family Poaceae; genus Hyparrhenia; species Hyparrhenia diplandra. The sequence continues at coordinate 365,038 of JADLZK010011947.1, read as the reverse complement.
GTCACTTTTAGAATCACTTGACCTCTCTTGGAACAAACTTTCAGGTCATATTCCTTTAAGCATGTCATATTTGCTTTTTCTCAATTCACTGAATCTCTCAAACAACAATTTGTCAGGAGGGATACCTATTGGAAATCAACTCAGAACCCTTGTCGATCCCTCTATATACGGCAACAATCCAGGACTTTGTGGTTTTCCCTTAAGCATTACTTGTGAAAACCATTCCAGTTCCACGACCACCTTGGATAGGGTAAATGAACACCACAAAGATCATGAAGTCGTATGGCTCTACTACTCAATAATTGCTGGTGTTGTCTTTGGGTTCTGGCTTTGGTTTGGAGCATTATTCCTCTGCAAGGCCTGGAGGTTCGCTTTCTTCAGTTGCATAGATGCCATACAAAATAAGGTTGTGCACAAGATGAAGCGCAACTGAGGACAGAGTACTTGGTTTCCGTTATGCACTTGTGTATGTCATGGAGTTCTATTATAGTTGTATTGTATGATCCGCAGTTCTGCTCCAAGGTGGTGCTAGGGGCATAAAAGGCTTGCGAAGAAACCTCGTTTTCTTTGACAATAAATAGTAGTCATTGTTCCCATGTGGTGACAATTGGCTTTGCTAAGCTTATTATTGTATCATCAATACTGGTGTATTGTCTGAATTCTATCAGTCATGTATCCATATAAATGCTGATTCGTGTGTGTTCATGCAACCTGAGTAGATAATCATGCTTCTTCAGTAGGCTAATAGTAATAGAGCTGCTTGCCTGCCTGATTGAATTTGCCAAAAACGAGAGCTGCTAAAAGCACACACCTTGCATTTGCAGTTGCAGGTTGTTTCGAACGAGCATTTCCAGTAATATCCTCTGAATCATGGCTGCTGCTTGCCTGAGTAGGCCCTCCGATTTTGTGGGTTCTGGTTTCAACAGAGCCGCTGGACTCCGCATCTGGGCGTTGAGGGGTGCGCCAGAGAGGGGAGGGACTCCGCATCTGGGCGCTGCGCCTGAGAGGAGGCCGGGACGGGGAGCGAGACGCCAGGGAAAGAGGCCGGGATGGAGAGCGGGGAACCAGTTGAGGCCCTTATCTTTCAGTGCCGGCGGCGCCTGAGAGAAGCGGGGAGGAAGCCGGCCTGTGGGTGTGAAGGGTCCGAGTCTTGAAGAGGAGTAGGCGCCGCCGGAGACACTGGATCCGACCGGGACGGGCGGCGGCGAGCTGTGCTGCTCTACCGGCAGCGGCGCGGTTGTGTCGTGGGCAGGCCACGGATTCGGGTGGGAACATGATGAAAGGAACGTTTTTTCTCTTCCTGAAAACTGATGAAAACGAACTGAAACGGGAAACAGGAATAGGATCGAACTGAAACCTTTTGCATTTCTGTATTTTATCACTGGAAACAGGGATGGGATCGAGATAGCCAAGTACCAGAATAAAAGCTAGAGCTACTGAAAGTTTGGAAACAACCAAAATTCACATCGCCGACTCGTGGCCAGATGCATTCACTTGCTCTGTGCTTCATCTGTCTTCAGGTGGGTAGCAGCAATTGCTAGGGCTGAATTATAGTTAGTTCATTTACTGAATGCTGAAAAATACACATCTCACTGAACAAACTTTGTTTGGTAATAATATTTTGTGACATTTGATCGGCCCTTTGGAAACTTACTATACTGTGGAATTTACTGTACCGCACTGGAGTGAGTTCACGAGAACAGTGTACACTGAGTTCAACCAGACTAAGCAGAACAGCTACGGACCGTTAATCCAGTCAGGGAAGTGGTCTGACATTGGAGGTCTTACATGGAAAATACGCATGTGTGCATCTCCGATGTGGCAACTACAATTTACTACCTTATGGCGCCCATTTCGTCAAATTTGGCATGGTGTAAAATGAGAATACTTTCGGTTGCAGTTCACGTTCACTTTCTACTGTCTTCAAAGGACACCTGTTTTGCCATGAATTTGCCTATTTCACATGTAGAGACATCATTAGTAAATATAGTATAGTAGAAAAAAAAACGTGAACTGAAAGAGTAAAAACTCACAAGCAAACAAGGCAGACCATGAATGAACAGGTCGATGCACAGATGATCTCATCTTATCCACTGATCCACATAAATGGACCAACGGAATAACACTCTGACCCTCTTTCCTCTCAAAGGGACCAATCTCCAGCCATTCTTGTTCTACGGATTGTTCACCTTCGGTACCGCCAAACTGTGCGGGGAGTTAAATGTGCTCCCTGGATCACCACCCAATGCCTCGTTCACTTTCTGTTGAATACAAGCCCAAGCGTCTGACGTATAAGTTCCCCTCCATCGGCATGGTTATGTGCCGCGGAGGACATAATATTTTTTTTTGACACCTTGATTGGAAGAAAGCCCAGAAGTACCACCGAACCAAGTGAGGAAGCAAACTCGTCAGCCCTGGCCTTCATTTCCCTTCCCTTTTATTGTCCGTTGCTTTTATTTCTTTTTGAGATGAGAAAAAAGTAGGTTGTTACTTGACGGGTGGGCAACGTTAGGCAACGGCCCACCGTGCCGGGACGATGAGTCCTCTGAGACACAGAGATAACGCCCAACCAATGTACTTCAAGAACGAAGCCCATCGGCCCTCACCACAGACTTCGTCAAGTCTTCGGGTGTGCATTGCTGGTGCCTGCAAGGAGTACGTGCCAGCAGGTTGGAGGCCAATAGAGCGTGTAGATCCAAGCAAAGAGAAGGCTATGAAGAAGTGGGGCGTTCGTGGTGCTGATAACGCCTTTGTCGAATTCCAGCAAAACCTTCGCGACGCAGACGCAGACGCAGGGCAGCATCTCAGGATGCCTGAATTTTCCGAACGTCTTAACTCGCATGCGCGTCGCTCTGTAGTTAACAGCTCGTCCTATCGCCGAAGATCTGGTCATATGCCGCGTCCAGGCCGTGCACGCGTTCGGCTTCTCTGTGGGGCAACAGTCGCTGTCCGCATGCAGGATAGCGCAAACATAATACATTTTGTACACTAAACTCTTATCTCTTTTTAATAAAACACGTGTCGAAGATGTCTCATATACATGTTGAGTACAGCACCATAAATGACAAAACAAGGGTAACCATATTTTGATCATAGTTTTACCAGGCATAAATCAACCAAATGTAAGAGCAAAATCACAGTACTCATTAGCAATGATCAGAATGAAAGAAAGAAAAAACTGGTAGCTATTATAGTACTCCGTTCTCCTCCAAGATTATTTTATATGTAAAATGTTACATGGTATATTAGTTTATGAAAAAAAAACATGATGAATATCCAGTAACATTAAACGTGTGTTACCGTCACACACCAGCGCAGGGGCCAAAGGGCCGGCCGCACGCACCCAGGGCAACCCCAACAGCCGCCGCTATCCTCATTATCATCATTACTTAGGGTTTAAGTTTAATCGAATTAGGAAGAATTCAGATTACTTGCGAGTCAAGTTCAGTCCTTCCTATATATAAATATAAAGGGAGATGTATCCTTTTAGATCAAGAAATAAATAAATAAAATAGGGTTTAACCCTAAGCTTCGGTCTTCTCCTCGCTCGCGCCCACGCGACGTCGTGCGCCGCTGCCGCCCTCCACAGCCGCCGCCACGCCGCTACGCCTGCGCCCCTCCCCCTTCTCCCCCTGCAACAACGCTCGGTGCTAGTGCGTAAATGACCACCCCGGATGAAAGGTCCTAAATGGCTAGAGGTGGAGGGTGAATAACCTAATAAAATTTTCTACAACAACACTAAGATAAGATATTAGTAGATAAGATGGCGAAACTTCTTCTCACTACTACACAACTAATTTTACACAGCGTTTGGAAATGATTTTTCGTGGCGGTTATTTGAAAAACTACCACGGTTAATGTCATGATTAACCGACATTGGCGCTTTTTTAAATCGAGCCCTAATCGAAAACTTGAAAGCCCATTCAAGAGAAATGTTTGATATTGATTTTGAAAGGTTTAAAGAAAATAGTATTATATATATTTTTTTTCTTTTTGGCACAATGATACACGGGTGGACTAGGTTCGGAAACAAATACGACAACCGTTCCCCGACAACGGCGCCAGAAAGCTTGTTGGCGTTTCTTAATGCAAACAGAAAGAGTTCTGCAAGCGCACGGAAATGCCACTGTAGCATTCACCCAGAAGTATTCAGGGTATCGTATTTCCACAGGGAACGGTTGTGTAAATGTCTCTAAGCTAGTTCACCTAGGATAACAAAAGAGAGAAGGCAAGAGTAGCAAGGTCTTCTAAGGATAGAGTTCCTAGATAAGATAGCTCTGCCACTATCTACTTACTTCGGGCACCGGAGCGCACCTGGTCTGCCAAGCGATACCGGCATACACCTCTACGCCATACGGGACGTGGGGGATTACAAGGGACGGACAGGGCTGTGACCACCTACCGCCTACCACCTCGTCCGTCCATGTATGGAGCAAACGAAGGTAGACTATAGCCTAGACACCATATCTATGCTATCTTCTACTACTCTAGCGTGTTAACAAGGCTTACCCGTTCCCGGGGTCCTTCTACTAGAGCATCCACCACAAGGACGAACGACGAACCCGCAAGTAAATAGCAACAATACTAGCTTGAAGTAAGAACTTATTACCAAAGAAGAACACGAACCTTAGTACTCCAAGTAGTACTAGACCCGCCGAGGTACAAGTGAGAGGGAGCCGACATCCCCGGCACTCCTCCCGCTAAGTGTACACGAGGCCTTTGGGAACACTAGTGGAGGTAGCCGACAACTCCGGTACTTCTCCATCTCTCTCTCTTCCTCACTCACTCCTTACACTAGAGAGCTAATATATGAAAGTGGAGCTCTCCTCTATATTTGCTACATTGTGTCTTCTTGTGTGGTATGTTGAATCCTTGAATGAAGGGGGAAAGCAACTCCTTTTATAGGTAGAGGAGAGGGGGCTCCATGGAAAATGTCCCTCCCCACTTGGAAGGTGCCAAACCAACCTCCTAGGGCGGTTTCAATATTCTATTCTAGCAAAGCACCCCCAAACCATCATATGCATGGCGGCATACATCAACCGACCAAAGCCGGGGCGAGCGGGCTCGCTGCCGGTCCGGCCGGAGTGGCCAGTCCGGCCAGACCCAAAGTTCCTCCGTTTGGGCTGAGATTTTGGGAGCATGTAGGCCTCGTCGTTAGCTTTCCAACGGTGGGTGGGCTTCGGAAAACGGAGTTCGGATGAAGAAGTTATGCCCAAAATACTCTATAGTGGTCCTGCAGTCCAAACTTAGCCCGAACTCGATTTCGGCCTTTTCTTCTTGGGCTCTGTTTGGCTTGATGATGAACCTCACTCCTCTAGGTCCTTGTGTATGATGGAAATATAATTTGTAATTGTATATTCTTGTCATATTTCCATGCTTTTCATGAATGTTCACCTGAACAGAATAAACTACCAAAACTCGTGGGAACCGATTAGTTGTAACCCCTATTCTAGAGTTTGGTAATCATTTTTATCTTATTTCATAAAGATGTTGGTGGTAAAAATAGGTGATAAGGACCGCCAACAGCGACCGCCGCTGGCCGGGTCCGGGGCCCGGGGGTTGTCCTCCTCTCCTCCCCCCGCGGCGCTGGTGGGGTCGGGCGGCGGTGGTGACAAGTGAGAGTGAGAGTGAGAGAGGGGAGAGTGAGAGCTGAGAGTGGATTTTCAGTCAATTTAGGGGCAACCTTTTGCCGAAGCGAGATCTCTTGGGTGCTCGACAAAGAACGAACCCTAGTTCTTTGTTGAGCGTCCTGGATTTGGCGCTCGGCAAAGTTTTTTTTTTGTTTTAAATTTCCTTTCGCGGTACGACCAAAAAAAACCCAGGAGATGCACCCACACGCGGAAACACCTTTGCCGAGCGGCGGATGGGACATAAAAATGTGAGCACTTGCATGGGGCCTCAAATTACGCTCCCTAATAAGAATATGAATTTTAAATTCATCTTTTCCCGTTATTCTAATGACTTGTAGCTCAAATTTGCTTTTCGAAAAAAAATCAAAAAAATAGACATAAACACTATAAATATAGCAAGTAGTACGAAAAAAATCTAAAATATCAATATGTGGTGAATAGTGCGTCGAAGAGGGCGCTCGGCAAACCCACCCTTTGCCGAGCAGGTCCCATCCGCCGCTCGGCAAAGTGCAGGGTTTTCACCGAGCGGCGGACGGCTGAGCGCTCGGAAAAAGTCACGACAGCGGCGACCGTCTCCCTCCGCCCCCTTTACTGACCGTGGTAGTTTTCCGAGGGGCGGCACTCGTAAAGGAACACCTTCACTGAGCGTTCCGTTTCACCGAGGGTTGACGCCAGCAAAGGATAGCCTTTGCCGAGCGCCGTTGTTTGCCGAGCGCGTTTCTGTCGGCCTTCACCAAAGGGCCTCGTTGCCGAGCACGCGCGTTTTGGCGCTCGGCAGCGGCGGCGGCGCTCGGCAACGACGCCGTGTCCGGTAGTGTATATAGGATTTTGCTCAAATTTATAGGGTCAGATGACCCCAATAACTACACATAGCTTGGCCCCTGTTTGACTCAGGATACCCACTACCGTAGCAATCATGATATGAAGCAGCCAAATTCAACCAGCCGGAGTGATTACAACGAATTCGCAACATGGTTCCGACACTCTCTCTGTATGATGCTTGATGAACATACTCGGTTTTGTGCATAGAGGCGTGCACAACATGCAAATTGATCGAAGCTATAACATTCCTAGTTATTCTGTTATTCGGCAGCAGCACTCAGCAGGCTGCGCTTCGAACCCTATCCTCCCGCCGCCGACGTCATGGAGCACCTGGATCGTCTGCTGCTGCACGTTGCCAAGGATCGACGGCGAGCTGTCGTCGTCGTTGGACGCGAAGGCGAGGCAACCGTTGAGCTGGATCGCGGACCGGTCCATCTCCACGGCGGCGTGCCCATCGAACACCAGCGCGATCCTCGGCAGCCTAGGATAGCGGACGCCGGTTAGGTCGTAGCAGGTGTCCAGATCCACCTGCGGCGGCGCGACGCGGTACCTCATCCTGTTCCTGAACGCCGCGCGCAGCGCCCCGTACGCCGTGACCGGCAGCCGCGTGATGATGGTGCGCGTGTCAATCACCATCCCCGCCGCGAACACCTCGGGTGGCACGTTCAGCGCCTTCCCGTCGACGGTGATGGTCCGCAGCAGCGCGCGGTACGGCGACGCCGCCGGCGACGGCCCGCGCTCCTTCATCATGGGCGTGGTCACGAACCTGTAAGACGCGCCGATCTGGAAGAAGCCATGGGTGTCCTCCGTCGGCGGGAGGCAGTAGGAGAAGGCGTCGCCGTAGGTGGACGACGTCTGGGCCATCAGCGACTGCACGCCGCGGCCGAGCGCCATGATCCCGTCCGCCAGGCTCTCGAAGCTGCCTGCTCGTTCTGGCTGCACCCGAACTTGAAGCTCTGGACGCGGGCTGCTGAGTTGATGGTGAGCACGTCGGAGCTGTACGTCCCCGACGTGGTCAACTCGTCGCCGGGGACGATGTACTGGCACTTCCGTTCGCGTCGCAGCCGTTGCCGTAGCGGCCCAGCTGCTTGCACTCGGAGGAGTTGCAGGGGAGTGCGGTGTAGGTGCTCGACCTGGTCGGGTCGTAGTCGGGGCACTGCGCGAAGGCGCAGGGCACGCACCGCATCCACGGCATGTCGCCGGCCGTGTCCAGCACCACCGTCACCAGTGCGCTCGAGCTCCCGTCGGTGGCCGCCGGATGAATGCTGCTACTAGTAGGCTGATATATAATGTGTGTAGAGGAATTAATGCATGACAGAAATCACTGAAAATAAAGAGACCGACCAAATTCACCACAAAACAAAGTGCACGCACTACTGTTGATTTAGAACCAGTTCGACCGAACCTCGGAGCCCGTCTGTGACGTGCCAACCTCGACGGTAATGGCGGCCTGGTGGTGGAGGTGGGTTTCCTCCTTGAAGAAGCCCTTGCTCGAGCGGGCACCACGGGAGCCAACCGACACCCTGCGGTGGATGTGGTCGACACGGAGCCGGTCCTGCCGGAGCATGTCGGCCAGCGATGGCTTCACCCTCGCCACCGCAGCCGCGGCCTTGAACGACGGCGAGCACGGGCCGAGAGGACGAAACAGCGGCACCCAGCTGTGGTTGTGGGGCGGCATCACTGTCATTGTGTGCCAAACAATGTTAATTTACAATTGACTTTACACGCTCATATGCACCGCCGCTAGGACGAGGATGAACGTACCCCTGTGTCCGGAGCAGGTAGCATGTGGTTCCAGCAAGCTCACGTTCATGACAGTGAGCTCAAGTTCTTCATCAGCTGCATGGGAAGTTGGAGAAGAACCCAACAAGAGCAACAATATTGGCAAAACAACCATGGTTGTGTATCTTGCTAGCTGCGCTTACTATTACTAAATCCTACTTCCAAGTTATCATGTGATTTCCTGGCAACGTATATATAGGCCAATGGCCACGCAAAGTAGATGCAATGCTCTGCTCTCCTTGCTAAGCACAGATTCGCTAAGACTTGCGAAGTCTTTTCATTTTTTTAAACTTCTACTTACAAAATAATCAGCAAACATATAAACAACACAAGTTTTTTTCTTCTAGAATATCCATTTTAAATTCATCTCTCCATTATGTGATGCTCAATTTTTTTCCTAATAAACTACTAAATTGGCTGTTTTGGCCATAAAGTTTACTTTTGAGTTCAACTTGATCCTAATAAACTATCAATTAGCCATTTCAATCTTCAAATTCCACTTTTGGACTTTTGTTTTAAGGTTTATTGGATACACACCATTATAACTTTTACGGTTTTGAAAGACACCACTACAATTCGCATAACTGGCCTCACACCATTACAATTTTGCTAGAGTTTGAAATACACCACTAAGTACCCTTTCAAGTGTATATAGCTGGTAAGTGGATTTGTATGGACCCTTTTGCCCCCATCTTCTGTTTGTATGGCCACGTTCAGCCAGTTTGCCCCATCTTCTCTGTACATGCTTCTTCTCTGTACCGGCTAGTAATATTGTACACCAAATTAACACATAAATAAAGGGAAAAGTGGAAGTTTATTTTTGGAGCACCAACCGGCTAAGAGCATATTTTAACTGAATAAGTGACACCATATCACACATGATTTACAAAACAAAGGATAACAAAAAACAGTCATGACCGAATTGGAACACTAGAAATAATGTAAAAAAAACGGACACGTTCCTAACGACACACAGTGTTTTGTGTAATTTACGCATATTTTTAGCTAATCGTATGGATCACTACAAAAATATGTGAATAAAATAAGAAATTGAATGCACAAAGTATACAACCAGCCCCTAGCTTGCTTGCTTGCGTCAAATGCGTATGCGGCTGAATTGCTTTTGCTTGCTTGCGGCCGCCGCATGCGTACGCTCCTGAATACAGGGCGCCGCAGAAGACCACGAACGAGGAGCATAGTTGGAGCCATCTGGTGTTGAGCCGTCGGCGACCTCGGGCGCCACCGCCGTTGGCGCAAGGTGCACCATTGCCGCCTACTGGACCGCTGCCAGAGCCCACTCGATCTTCATGAATCGTCGAGCCCCGCTCGTCCTCCTCATGCTCCTTTGGTCGAGCATGAAGACGCGTCGCGCGTCGGGGGTCACGGTCGCGGTTTATCCTTTCGCGTGGCATGGAGGGCACAATTGACAATACAAAAATACATCAGCTCATGTACCAGCTGTATACACCTAAAAGGGTACATAATGGTGTATTTCAAACTCATGTGAAATTGCAATGGTGTGAGGCTAGTTATGCGAATTGTAATGGCGTATTTCAAAATCGTAAAAGTTACAGTGGTGTGTATCTAATAAAGCCTTTGTTTGATGTCAATTCTTACTTCGTCATGTTTCGCGCTTTACTATGCCAGTCTCAATGCATAGTGTAATGGCACAGTTACCAAGATTCCTAACTAGGTAACCGAGCCAGATGAGTTTTATGAGGATGAAATTCATCTCTCATCTGATAAAACTGTCTTATTTAATGACCCTGCCAAGTCAGCAATTTTACTGATATAGCACCATATTTAATATTCATGACACTTCCATAAAACATGCATTGATGATACTGGCCTTAGCTCCATAACCCTTGTAAATTACATGCCCTAAAATTTTTCCGGCTCAACACAAAACATATGTTGCTTGGAATTAAGTCCGATAAACCGACTTTTTTTCACCTTTGAGCCAAAATCGATGAAAAAGAATTATCAAGGTACTCATCGGCCTCTAGCCTCTACGTATACACAATGCTTATACATAGTACTAGGCACACGTACGTACAACGGCCAATTGTGCAATTCATTGGAGCTCAGGCTATTGCCGGGAGCCTCATAAATCATGTCCATGTGAGGTGTCTGAGGTGCGTCCTCGATCACGTCCTGGAGATCCAGCAGACCGACGACGAGGACCTCAGGTCTTCTGTCTTACGGCCGCGTCGATCGAGTCCGAGCCGGTCCGACGATTGATCGCGCTGCAGTCTCCAATCATCGGTACCGTCCGTGGATCCAGGTAGGTGTTGAAATATTAGACATTAGATAATTTCAGATTAATTCTATAATATAAATTATGATGAACAGATCTACTAGATAAAACATGTATAGCATACCACAAAAACATATAATAGATCGTAGCATGATTCAATATCATATAGCATACCATAATTATAGCAACAGGTGTAAGCATTACTACAGATTTGTATATTATCGCCGGGCTCAAACCCCCCTTCACTGACGGAAAATGAACCGACAGAACCAAAGCGGTAGTGACGTGGGGTTCGAAATACTGCCGGGTCGAAACACCGGCGGTGATTTGACGAGATACTGCCGGTTCGCTATCAAACCGACAAATAAGCAATGTGATCGAACACTGTCGGGTGCTTCTTCGACCGGCGGCATTTCTGATCGAAGTAATGCCGGTTCCTAAGTCAAACGGCAGTGTTTATATTTAGAACACCGTCGGGCCACAAACAACCGACATAAGTGAGAAAAATAACACTATCGGGTTACATGGTGCTGGCAGTGTAGCGAAGAGATAACAATGTCGGTTTATCGTGGACCTGACAGTGATCTTTACGTGAAGACTGTCGGTTAACCCGATATTGTTATTACAGTTGACACTGTCAGTTAATGCAGCCGACAGTCTTTGTTTCTGTCATCAATGACGGTTTGTAATTCAAACCGATAGTGTTTGGTGTAGTAACACTACCGGTTTGTTTGTCATTCACTGTCGGGCCCACGCTAACCGGCGTTTTTATTTTATTTTTCTAATTTTAAATTTATTCATGGAATTCAGTTCTTTTAAAATCCCTAAACGCATCATACATTAAAATCAACGAAATATTATATGGTTCAACGGTTACATACAACTAACTCCGCCTAATGTCCTGCGAAACTAAGCCTAGGACATCAACTTTCAAATAAGAAAAACAATGACAATAGCCATAAATGAAAGCATGACATCTTTCATATGCCAAGTCGCAATTCTCCTAATCTTCATATCTATGGAGAGAGCCTTCTCATCAATCTTCAAGGCTGGTTGATAATCAAAGTTGACACCATAGTAGGCCCTTAAAGGTTCAAATTTCAGTCTTATATTTTTTATAACAATTACCAGGGGTAGCCAAAGACTTGAGCAGAGCAATCTTTTCGAGACCGCACGTGACCAACACGCACTACATACCATGCCATAGTTTCCTATACATGTAACCAAATTAGGATGTCAATGCTATATCATTCAGAAATGTTGTACAGTAAGAAAAGTTCAAGGCTTACATATTTCAATACCCAAACTGGATTTTGAACACCATAAACTCATTAATTTCAACATCTATTTCACTTCAATCACACTTCGAGCACTCGTATTTTTTTAATCATGCTTTAAAAATGACCATAATGTTGTAATCTAATTTGTTCACCATAGACCAAAAACATTTGCTACTATATAACGATCCTGAACTGTTTGAAAGCAAAATCTAAATAGAAAAGAGAAATAACAGGTTGGAGTTATCAACAAGGGCGTTTCAACGAACACCTCAAAGGCAGCGACCAACGCACTCACCGAGCTTCTGTGCGGTCCGCCGCTCCTGTCTTGTCTCGGTGGTGCTAGATGCAAAAGCGTCGAAGAAGGAAGCAGAGGGCGTGGAAGGGCCGTTCCTCTATTGAAAACGAGGAGGACGACATCGCGACAGGTATGACGTCGGGCTTTGAAGAGGAGGACAGCGTGAGGCTACGGATGGCGGTGCAGTGTGGCGGCAATCCTCTGTCAATGTGGAGGAAGACCAAGCGGGCGAGCGAGGTGAGGACAACGATGAATTAGTTCTCATTCTCATAGGAAAATCTCGAACAACTAAAGGGCTAATTAGTTCTCACGGTGGATGGGCGCACGACGCTGGCATGGTGTTGGGGACATCGGAGAAGAAGAAGAGAATGGCGGGGGTAGCAAACGACTGCGGCGTGGGTGGTGGTGCTGCTCTGCCGGCGATGCTGGTGGGGAAGGAATGGTGAGTGGTTGAAATGACTTGGAAAATTTCACCCCGCGCCAGCCAATATATATCGTTGAGGCTGGAACGAATGGCGCGGGGTTCAAATGACCTGGGAAAATATTACCCCGCGTGCCCATATCTACAAGTAAGCACTGCCGGTTGCGCATTAGCACCGGCAGCGTTTCAGTAAGGTTCAATGCCAGGTAGAAACGTCGGATGAGCCGACAGTGATAAAAAACTGTTGCCAGCTGCCACCGCTCATGGTTATAAAAACAGCCCCGCTCCCGAGAGCAATCGATGGAGCTGCATGTATGGCCAACCGTGCGCCGACTGATCTCCACTGTTATTTGCCCATTTTTCTATACACACACATATATGGCCTCTATTTGGGAGAATGCCCTCCACATACATATTTTATTATGGGTAGACAGTGTATACAACAGATACTATATTTCTCTGCTTAATGACACAACCTCCTAGTTCCTTCTAAGGTTGGTTCTAATTTTTTTTATATATATACAACAGGTACTAGAAGGGTGTTTTTGAACATGAAGCCGCAACATTGCTTACAGAAATTGGGTGTGATGCTCGTGCAACGCCATTGTTGCATCAACTTCTAGAAGACGGAAAGCAGGAGCCAAGTAGCTTGCATTCATGTGCTTCCTTGCTTTGGGAGATGAGCCCCCTCATTTACAGGTCATCTCCTATCCAGGGCATCTGCCGACACTGAGAGACATTGGTTCTTCACAGAGGTCTCACATCCGCCCTACTTTGAGAAAGCAACAGGTAGCACTAAAACCACCTCGGATATAGGTGCAAGAAGGGTGTTTTTGAGGTGGTTATTTTGTAATGTGTTTGTACACTTTGATTATTGTAACGCTGAACTAGCATGTATCATCCCACAATGTCTTTTGCACCAACCTACATAGTGATTTGCCTCCTAGGGCACATGAGACCATGTGGAAAATTTTGACACCATTCCGGCTCTGTTCGCGGGAAAATCTATAATTACTCGATGGTGTCGCGTAGAAATTCAATTTAATTGAAAATATTACCAAACCTAATCTGAATAATCTCAAACTTCGTGGTTCCTTCACACATGGCTTGTGCATGCCTCAGAAATAGTTTGAGGCCGAAACGACACCGGAAGGAAGAGGACCCAACAAAGCTACTGAAATCTAGGTGTGTAGTCATGGTTCGATGGAAGAGGTCATGTGCCTTTGTAAAGCATGTGTAATCCCACAATGTCGAAATGGCTTAAAACTTTTTCTACAGCCTTGTATATCCAAATGATGCCCCCCACGTAAGATCTTAGGCTTTTCTCGATCAATACTTTTATTATTATATTTTCCTAGGTGCTAAACGGTGAAAATAAGCTTAGTTACATCATGAAAATAAAGATTTTTGCACCAACCTACACAAAGATTTGCCTCCTAGGGCACATGAGACCATGTGGAAAATTTTGGCACCATTCCAAAATCTATTCGTGGGCAACTCCAGTTCATCCTATAATTACTCGGTGGGGTCGTGTAGAAAATCAATTTAATTGAAAAAATTACCAAACCTAATTGAGAAATCTCAATTAGTGATTCCTTCACACATGGCATGCCTTTATGAAGCATGTATAACCCCAAAATTATGACATAATTCTTTTTGGGACAAAAATTATGAAGGAGAGAGTAAGTCTCGCATGATACTATTTTTTTATGAAGAAACATTGTGATCCTTCATAAAAAGTAGTGTCATGTCAGACCCTACTCTCTCCTTCATATTTGTGATAAAAGATTTCACACTTCCATATTTAAGTTAGTTCACTCCACCTTCAACTAGCAATATGGTACTAAAGTAACTGCACTCCCTCCTTTGCACTTCGTGGATAGGCACATCACTAGCAGTTTCTTATTTCAAACAGACTGTGAAGTCTCTTTCGCTGTCGGTACTCTATTTATACCCGGTTGAAGATCTCTAGTTTGGTTTTGGCTAATTAGTGACACCTAAGGACTAATCTCTCGATGCTAAGTGTTTGACTAGATTGGAGATTGGTCGTGCCGGAGTTGGTGCATGGTGATCATGGAGGATGGATCGAGGTGATCCAAAAGATTGATCAAGCATTCAATTCGGTGTGGTTTGGAGATCAAAGGTCCCAAGGCAAAGGTATAACCATAGGGCTTTTGATTTCACACCCAAGACACCATAGAGGGTGTGGGTGATTATAGGATCGATAAGCCGTACTATAAAGAGGGGAAAACTTTCGTACATATCGATCCTCACGTGCCTTTAGGTTCAAGTCTCATATGCATGCACACTAACCTAAAGAGCTAACTCCGCACTTGGTGAAAATGTTTTTAAATTGCTAACACATGGTGTCGAGGTGTTCTTCGACGTGTCGGCAACAAGAAACAAGTGACGGAAGTTGGTTTGGAGCAAAGGCGAAGGAACGACGACGAAACGACAAAATTTCGCAGCTCGGGCGTGGCCCGACGCACCGACCGGAAGCAGGCGAAAGTGACCGGGCCGCCCGGTCGGTCGCGTCTGGCAGAGAGGGTGTTTCGGGTCGGGGTCGACGGGTGACCGGACCCACCGACCGGGACGATCCGGCCGCGACCGAAGCCGGACCGGATGCACGACCGGAAGCACTCGGGGCGGGGTCAGCCGGTCGGTTTGGGTTTGTCGGTTGTGACCGGACCCACCGACCGAACTCACTGGTGAGTCCGGTCAGTGCGTCCGGTCAGGCTGTAGAAACCGTGGGTTTCCTCCCAACGGCCACATTTCGTGGTGTGGGGTATTTATACCCCCTTGGCTGCCTCTTGCTCTCTCTCTTGGTCATTTGAATCATTCCTAACATCTTTGAGCAAGCAAGCAAGCCTCCCTCCTCTCTCATTCTTGATTTGTGCTTCATTCTTGAGAGAAGAGTTGATCCAAGTGCATTGCATCGAGTTCTTGCATCTAGAGGCACTTGGGGATCGTTGTGAGATGGTGGATTTCCCGTTTCTCTTGGAGGCACCGCTCCTAGCCGGCTTGGTGGATTGGTGGAGTTGTTGGCAAGAAGAGGTGATTGTTTCTTGGCCACCTTCGGTTGATTTGTGAGAGGATTACGCACTCCTCGTCGGGAAGACAAAGTGCAAGGAATACATTGCTCGTGTCTTGGGTACCACACTTGTTGAGTGGTGTGTTGAGGCTAGCAAGGGCACCGCCTAGCTCAAACACCATCCTTGTGTTGGTCGGCACAACCGGAGAGTAACTTGTCGGTGTACAAGCGAACTCCGGGTCAACACATCGACGTGTCTCTTGTCTTGGTGATTGGTTCATCGTCTCATTGTGTTGATTGGTTCATCCTCTTCCCGGTGATTGGTTCATAGCCTCTACAAGTCGGTATAATAAGCTTCTCACTCTTGTATTACTTTCCTAGTTTACCTTGAGTAGAGAGCTAGCTCTTGCTTTGTGTAGTTGTTCTTGCTAGCATAAGGACCATATTAGGATTGCTCATTAGCTAGAGTAGTGACACAGACTTTGTGTGGATTAGAGATCATAGAAATATTTAGTCTTGTCACTAGAAGGCTTGTAAGACCACTAGAGCTAGTGCAAACCGCTTTACGCCGTGTTTTATATACTAATCGGTTTGTTTAGTTGAGTTTGTAGAAAATTTTATAGGCTATTCACCCCCCCCTCTAGCCATCTAGGACCTTACAAGTGGTATCGAGCCGTGGTCACTATTTTTTTGAAGGCTTAACAACCTTGGTGTGAAGCTATGGCTAATGTTGTGTTCAACCATGTTGGGGAAAGCCTCCTTTCTTCGATGGAGTCAAGAATTTTGACTATTGGAAGAGATGCATGAGAATGTACTTGGGATCGATCGATCAATGACCAAGTATGGGAAGTGACCGAAAAGGATTATGTCATCCTTGATCCTACCAACCTCACTCCCACCGACAAGTTCAACAAACAATGCAACACCATGGCATTGAACACATTGTACAATGGCATGGATGTCAAGATATTTGAGGGGATCAAAGACCTAGAGAAGGCAAGTGAGGTTTGGGAGAAGCTTTGTGAGACCTATGAGGGCACCAAAGTTGTGAAAAGTGCCAAATTGTATGTTCTCAAGAGTGAATTTGAGAACTTCAAGATAAAGAAAGATGAGAGCATACCGGAGACATTCCATAGGCTTCAAGTGATTGTCAATGATCTCAAATCATTGGGAGTGAAAACTTTGGATAGAGACTTTGGGCACAAATTCTTAATGTGCTTACCCAAGAGATTTGCCATGTTGAGGAAGATTCTCTTTAGAGGTGCATTGGATACCATGACACCTAGTGACTTGCTTGGTGAAGTGCTAACCGATGAGCAAGTAGATGACATGGAAGATGAGGAAGAAAAGAAGGAAGATGACAAGAACAAGAAGGTTGTGGCATTCAAGGCCGCCACTACCTCATCCAAGGCTAAGAGCAAGTCCAAGGCTCAAGAAGAAGTTGATGAGGAGATTGATCTAGATGAGATTGATCAAGAGTTTGCCATGTTTGTGAGGAAGTTCACAAAGGTCTTGAAGAACAAGAAGATGGGGCAAGGCTCAAGGAGAAGAAATGACTCTTCCAAGAGCAATGAAGAGCCAAGAAAGTGCTTTGAGTGTGATAGTCCTTATCACATCCTTGCCGATTGCCCAATCAAGAAAGAAAAGGAGAAGATGAAGGCATACAAGGGTGGCAAGACAAACAAGAAGAGCAAGACCATGACATTCAAGAAGACAAATGATGGTGCTTTTGTTTGTTCTTGGGATAGTGATGGCTCCTCCGATGAAGAGGAAGAGAAGCCCAAGGCCATGAGTGTAATTGGCCAACACAAGAAGTCATCCCTCTTCGGCTCATCACCTTCATGCTTCATGGCTAAGGCCACTAAGGTATCATTGCATGAGCATGATGAACTAAGTGATAATGAAGTAAAATATGATGATAGTGATGATGAAGATGATGAATGTGAACCCACTAAAGATGATCTTTTTGAGATGCTTAAGCAAACTCATATCATACTTAAGACTAAGGACAAGGAATGTAGAGCTTTGCAAAAGAGCATAAAAACTCTTGAGCAAAACTTTAGTGAGCTAGAGGGCACCCATGAGGGTCTAAAGGAAGACCATGGGGAATTAGAGCTAGCTCATACAAGGCTTCAAAAAGCCCATACCTTGCTCTTAGAGAAGAATGATAGAGCTTGCTCAATCATCAAGAAGGATGTTGGTTCAACATGTAACATCATAGATGAACCATTCTTGGTTGATGTTGAAGAACCATCTATTCCTTCCATATCCACATCAACCCACTCAAGCTCTACTAGTAGTGATGGAGTAATTTTAGATTCATCACTAAAAGTTAAGAATGAGACTCTCAAAAGAGAGGTGGATGAGCTCACCCAATCCTTGAGGAAGGCATATGGTGGGGATGCCCGCTTGCTAAAGTGCTTGGGTAGCCAAAGGTTTTTCCTTAACAAGGAAGGCTTAGGCTATGTCCCTAAGAAAGGCAAGAAGACCTTTGCTACTCCAAAGCCTAGCTTTGTGAAGAGCAATGGATCCTATTGCAATAGATGCAAGCAAGTTGGGCATCAAGAGCAAAAATGTGCTAAAATAAACACTAGCAACAATAAGGGAATAAAAGTGCATTCCATCATCTTTGATTCTTATTATATGCTTACCAAGGGTGAGAAGGGTGTCAAGGCAAAGTTCGTTGGTTCACCCATTGTTGGCCCAAAGAAAAAGGTAATTTGGGTACCAAAGGCTTTGGTTGCTAACCTCCAAGGACCCAAGGGAAAATGTGTACCTAAATCTTACTTATTTGCTTGTAGGTGAATTACAAGATTGGGGAATCATTGGATTCTTGATAGTGGGTGCACTCAACATATGACCGGTGATGCAAGGAAGTTCAATATTATTGATTCAACTCAAGAGAATGGCGAGCCTATTACATTTGGTGATTGCAAAAGTGGCAAGATACAAGGCATAGGCAAGATAGCAATCACCAATGATTTGACCTTATCAAATGTGGCACTTGTGAACATATTGAAGTACAATTTATTTTCGGTGGCACAAATTTGTAATCTTGGCTATAAGTGTATCTTTGGTGAAGATGGTGTTGAGATAGTGAATACAAAAGACTCAAGCTTGATCTTCAAGGGAATAAGATTTTACAACCTCTACCCTGTAGATTTTGGTGCTAGTGAGACACAAATTAGTACATGCTTGATATCTCAATCTAGCATGGGTTGGCTATGGCATAGAAGACTTGGTCATATTGGTATGAAGCAACTCAATAAGTTAGTGACACATGATCTAGTAAGGGGCTTGAAGGATGTTCACTTTGACAAAGACAAGCTATGTAGTGCATGTCAAGCCGGCAAACAAGTTGCCAATACTCATCCAAAGAAGAGCTTCATGAGTACTTGCAAGGCGTTTGATTTGATCCATATTGACTTGTTTGGCCCAACCGCATATACAAGTATTGGTGGCAACAAGTATGGATTTGTGATTGTGGATGACTATACAAGATTCACTTGGGTGTTCTTTCTCAATGACAAGAGTGATGTGTATTCATTGTTCAAGACATTTCTTAAGAGGGTGCACAATGAATTTGATATCATAGTCAAGAAAGTGAGAAGTGACAATGGTAGTGAGTTCAAGAACACAAGAGTCGATGAGCTATGCGATGATTATGGAATCATGCATCAACTTTCGGCCAAGTACACACCACAATCCAATGGCCTAGTTGAAAAAGGAAGAATAGGACTCTCATTGAGATGGCAAGATCAATGCTTAGTGAGTATAATGTGAGTCAATCATTTTGGGCCGAAGCAATCAACACCGCATGCCACTATATCAATAGATTGTATTGCCATCCCATGATGAACAAGACGCCTTATGAGCTATTGAATGAAAGAAAGCCAACCATTGCATACTTTAGAGTTTTTTGGTGCAAATGCTACATATTGAAGAAGGGTGCAAGACTTGGCAAGTTTGATAAGAGGTGTGATGAGGGGTTCCTACTTGGTTATTCCACAACAAGCAAAGCATATAGAGTGTGGAACAACTCAAGAGGTGTATTGGAAGAAGACCATGATGTTGAATTTGATGAAACCAATGGGTCTCAAGATGAAGATGAGAACCTCAATGATGTTAGTGGAACTTAATTGGTAAATGCCATGAGGGGTATGGACATTGGTGATACTAGGCCAACTCAAGTTGATGATGACAAAGATGAAGTGCAAATAACTCAAGCTAGTGGTGCTGAAGTTCAAGATCAACAACAAGCTAGTACATCATCTCAAGCAACCACAAGTGATCAACCAAGCTCAAGCAATCAAGTTCCAATACTCCAAAGCTCAAGCATAGCTAGAGATCACCCAATTGATCAAATTGTTGGTGACATTGCAAGTGGAGTGCAAACTAGAGGAAGGCTAGCGGGTTTTTATGAACACTATGCTTTTGTGTCACAAGAAGAGCCCGAAAAGGTTGATGATGCCATGAAGGATGAAGAATGGGTCATTGCAATGCAAGAGGAGCTCAACAATTTTGATAGAAACAAGGTTTGGGAATTGGTAGAAAGACCAAAGGACTACAATGTCATTAGAACCAAATGGGTGTTCAAGAACAAGCAAGATGAAGATGACATTGTTGTGAGAAACAAAAGCAAGACTAGTTGCACAAGGCTACACTCAAGTAGAGGGTCTTGACTTTGGTGAAACATATGCTCCGGATTTGCAAGATTAGAGGCAATTAGAATTCTATTGGCCTATGCATGTGCACACAACATCAAGCTCTATCAAATGGATGTCAAGAGTGCTTTTCTCAATGGCTTTATCAATGAGCTAGTGTATGTTGAGCAACCACCCGGTTTTGAAGATTACCATCATCCCAACCATGTGTGCAAGTTGAACAAGGCACTCTATGGTTTGAAGCAAGCACCTAGAGCATGGTATGAGAGGTTGAGAGACTTTCTACTCAAGAAAGGCTTCAAGATGGGCAAAGTTGACACTACTCTCTTTACCAAAAAGATTGGAAATGATTTATTTGTCATGCAAATATATGTTGATGATATCATCTTTGGATCAACAAATCAAGAATATTGTGAAGAGTTTGCCAAGATGATGGCAAAAGAGTTTGAGATGTCTATGCTTGGAGAGCTTACCTACTTCCTTGGCCTACAAATCAAGCAATTGAAGAATGACACATTCATTAGTCAAGGCAAGTACATAAGGGACATGATCAAGAAGTTTGGCATGCAAGATGCAAAGGGCATAAATACACCAATGGGTACTAATAGATCATTGGACAATGATGAGAGTGGCAATATGGTTGATCAAAGGTACTATAGGTCATTGATTGGAAGCTTACTCTATGTGACCGCTTCTAGGCCCGATGTGATGTTTAGTGTTGGCAAGTGTGCAAGATTTCAATCCTCACCTAGAGAGAGTCACCTCACCGCATCAAAAGAGGATATTGAGGTACTTGAAGCACACACAAAATGTTGGGCTATGGTATCCCAAGGGGTCAAACTTTGAGCTTATTGAATTTTCGGACTCCGACTATGGGGGATGCAAGGTTGATAGAAGAAGCACAAGTGGCACTTGTCAATTCCTTGGAAGGTCTCTAGTATCTTGGTCCTCAAAGAAGCAAACCGGTGTGACACTTTCAACCGCCCGAGGCCGAATACATTAGTGCCGGGTAGTTGTTGTGCATAATTGCTATGGATGAGATCCACCTTGAAGGATTATGGATTTGATTTCCATCATGTGCCCTTGTATTGTGACAATGAGAGTGCTTGCAAGATGACACAAAACCCGGTCCAACATACAAGAACCAAGCACATTGACATAAGACATCACTTCATAAGAGATCATCAACAAAAGGGTGACATTGCTATCCAACCTATTGGCACCGAAGATCAACTAGCTGATATCTTTACAAAGCCACTAGATGAGAAGAGGTTTTGCAAGCTAAGAAATGAGTTGAACATCCTTGACTTCTCCAACATGAGTTGAATGCACCCCACATCCATGACATGCCCCTCCATCAAGCAAAGCAAAGGTGAAATTGTTTGGCATGGCATTCATGATATCTAAGGACTTGTTAGAACATATAGACATATAACTTGTGCCTTAGGAAGCATTCATGGAAAATCAAAGGATTTCAATGTATGCATGCCATCACTATTGCTATTCATGCTTGTTTGATCTAGTGATGACATATGACATGTTTATGGGCTTGCAATCTCAAGTGTTGAATTTGGCTATCTTTTCACACATATGCTTCAACATAGGCAAGATAACCCTTGTCATGAGGTGTGAAGAAGCTTGTCTTTGGTTCAAACCGAAATATATGTTTGACAAGTGATCCAAATTTGACCAAATTTGAGCACTATTCTTTCTTCCATAACACAACATGGTCATACCTTTTGTGGAAATTGTCGACAAAAAGGGGAGATTAGTGCATGAAAAGTTTTGGAAAATTTAAAAATTCCACATGTTTTTGAAAATCTTTCATGGAGGTCATGAAGTTAACAAGTGGTTCACACAAAGTAGGGGAGCAAGCTCATAGACAATTTGTTGTATTTGATTGTGCACTAACATATGACTTGCTCATTGCACATGTATTTAAATTCTATATACATGCTTGTGTGGTGTATGCTAGTTTTCACAAGTTGCTTTTCAAGTGGTTGATAACTAGCATGCATAGGAGCTAGCTAGATTTTCTATACTCCGCTCTTAATTCAAGTGCCTTGTTTATAATGTGGTCTCATGTGGTACTTTGTGTTTTGATGAAAATCTAGTTACCTTGATGCTTGTATGGTGAAAATGGCGCAACTCCGATTGGTATCACGCTTCAAAGGTCCATTTCTTTCACCTAAGCATCATTTTGGTAACATAGCTCACTCTCAATTTCAATATTCATACATGTATGCAATGCTTCGTTCCAAACTCGTGGCATACATGTAGCGGGAGCTCATGCTACCAAAACCGAACTATGATGATTGTCCAATCCTATGATTGTAAGCAAAATGCTTGGACAACCATTGTATGTTCAAAAACATTAATCATAAAACCTTTATGCGGGTTGTCACCAATTACCAAAAAGGGGGAGATTGAAGATCTCTAGTTTGGTTTTGGCTAATTAGTGACACCTAAGGACTAATCTCTCGATGCTAAGTGTTTGACTAGATTGGAGATTGATCGTGCGGAGTTGGTGCATGGTGATCATGGAGGATAGATCGAGGTGATCCAAAAGATTGATCAAGCATTCAATTCGGTGTGGTTTGGAGATCAAAGGTCCCAAGGCAAAGGTATAACCATAGTGCTTTTGATTTCACACCCAAGACACCATAGAGGGTGTGGGTGATTATAGGATCGATAAGCCATACTATAAAGAGGGGAAAACTTTCGTACATATCGATCCTCACGTGCCTTTAGGTTCAAGTCTCATATGCATGCACACTAACCTAAAGAGCTAACTCCGCACTTGGTGAAAATGTTTTTAAATTGCTAGCACATGGTGTCGAGGTGTTCTTCGACGTGTCGGCAACAAGAAACAAGTGACGGAAGTTGGTTTGGAGCAAAGGCGAACGAATGACGACGAAACAACGAAATTTCGCAGCTCTGGCGTGACCGGACGCACCGACCGGAAGCAGGCCGAAAGTGTCCGGACGCTCCGGTCAGTCGTCTGGCGAGAGGGGTGTTTCCGGGGTCGGGGTCGACGGGTGACCGGACCCACCGACGACGGACGCATCCGGTCGCGACCGAAGCTGGACCGAATGCACGGCCGGAAGCACTTTCGGGGGGGGTCACCCGGTCGGTTTGGGTTTGTCGGTTGTGACCGGACCCACCGACCGGACTCACTGGTGAGTCCGGTCAGTGCATCCGGTCAGGCTGCAAAAACCGTGGGTTTCCTTCCAACGGCCACATTTCGTGGTGTGGGGTATTTATACCCCCTTGGCTGCCTCTTGCTCTCTCTCTTGGTCATTTGAATCATTCCTAACATCTTTGAGTAAGCAAGCAAGCCTCCCTCCTCTCTCATTCTTGATTTGAGCTTCATTCTTGAGAGAAGAGTTGATCCAAGTGCATTGCATCGAGTTCTTGCATCTAGAGGCACTTGGGGATCGTTGTGAGACGGTGGATTTCCCGTTTCTCTTGGAGGCACCGCTCCTAGCCGGCTTGGTAGATTGGTGGAGTTGTTGGCAAGAAGAGGTGATTGTTTCTTGGCCACCTTCGGTTGATTTGTGAGAGGATTACGCACTCCTCGTCGGGAAGACAAAGTGCAAGGAATTCATTGCTCGTGTCTTGGGTACCACACTTGTTGAGTGGTGTGTTGAGGCTAGCAAGGGCACCGCCTAGCTCAAACACCATCCTTGTGTTGGTCGGCACAACCGGAGAGTAACTTGTCGGTGTACAAGCGAACTCCGGGTCAACACATCGACGTGTCTCTTGTCTTGGTGATTGGTTCATCGTCTCATTGTGTTGATTGGTTCATCCTCTTCCCGGTGATTGGTTCATAGCCTCTACAAGTCGGTATAACAAGCTTCTCACTCTTGCATTACTTTCCTAGTTTACCTTGAGTAGAGAGCTAGCTCTTGCTTTGTGTAGTTATTCTTGCTAGCATAAGGACCATATTAGGATTGCTCATTAGCTAGAGTAGTGACAGAGACTTTGTGTGGATTAGAGATCATAGAAATATTTAGTCTTGTCACTAGAAGGCTTGCAAGACCACTAGAGCTAGTGCAAACCGCTTTTACGCCATGTTTTATACTAATCGGTTTGTTTAGTTGAGTTTGTAGAAAATTTTATAGGCTATTCACCCCCCTAGCCATCTAGGACCTTACACCTAGTGATGTGACTATCCTTATCAATTTAGCAGGCATTCATGCTTAAACACTACACTTGTGTATGCATGCTTATTAATTTCTACTCCCTCCATCCCATAAATAATTATTTTAAAAATTAATAAAATAACTAAATCATTAAAAAATATCTATTGGACCTTGGGAAAATAAGAAGTGTATCAAAAAATAAAAACCGTGTTCGGATCATATATAAATGCAAATATCCATTAGAAAAGTACGATATACTGTTATTATATAGAGGAGCAAATAGATATACATATAGATCCGATTACATATATGATAACAAATACCTTAAAAAAAGTTACATATACGATAACAAAGACCTTTCCATGAATAGATCAATGTTATCATTCATCAAAGTGTACAAACACATTTTAATTAAAAACGCCGAGGGTTATGTGATTCTTGCCGATGAAATGCCGCCGTATTCTCGAGGTCCCATCGGTGCTCTTTGAGGTCCTTCGGTGCTCGATTGGAGGGCATGACTCTAGATTTACATTTACCACAGCACAACAAGGACCGGAGGAGACAGCCAAGCAATCTTTGCCTTAACGGTAGTTGTGGTTCGTCCACAAAGACAGCATGCATAGGCTCTAGAACACAGAACAAATAATTGATTTGATCCTATCTAGAGCACAAAACATGCATGGCTTGAATCCAAAGGAGATTTTCATAGATGACTATGATATTCTCCTGAGGATGCCTCCAGAGAACATTTCGTAAATTGATATGATCTTCTCTTAAGGATGTCATGTCTCTTGTGAACTGTACATCTAGAGTCCACAACAAAAGAGCACATAGGATCGGACCGGATGGCTCCGTGAACCTCACAACAGTTCTAACCTTCAACGCTGCTCAACCTTCAATAAGACTCTTCTAGCACATCTTGTGTGAACCATTTTGTTGGACTAAGAAGCATAAGAACGATATCCGTACATGGAGGGGCAAGTCTGAGGGAAGGGACTGCCTTGATATTTATAGCCCATCTCCTAGCGACTGTGCTATTACTACTCTACCCCTATGGATACAATTGTTGAAGCCACTTAGCCATGGGCATAATGGTTGGACTTGGGTATCTTCTGATCCGACGGCCACCGCGCCTCCTCATCTGTAGCCTTGCTCCACGCAATCTCCCAGATGTCACCACGTGTCGCCCTTCTTACGTCCCACCGGAACGTCCCGGGTTTTGAGGCCCAAACCCGTGAAACCTTCCTCCGATGGTTTTGAGGCCCAAACCACCAAACCCGCCCGTGGTTTTGAGGCCCAAACCACGAAACCCGCGCCGATGGTTTTGAGGACAAACCACCAAACCTCCTCGACACGTGTCATCGCCGTCTTGAACACCCGAGTCACCAAGTCATCCGAGCTCCCCGCTCTGCCTGCAAGCTCGCCATCTCGACCCGATCGACACGGTCCCACCACGTCCTCTTGCATTCGTCGATGTCCCAAATGTCGCCCACCATGGCTAGCCACCCGGCGATCCGGTCCCTCGGTCCAAGCCTCACGTCCGTCCTTCACCTCCGCGGTCCGTGTCGGCCCAAAGACGTCCTCCTTGGCCCCTTCACCTTGCCATCAGCTACCATCTCTGAGCTCCACACCTGCACAACACGTACCAAGAGATACGTCTTCGACACACTCCACGTGTGCCGGTGAACATAGCCGAAGTATAAAGAATAAATGAAAATAGAATTAAAATGTTGACTATTGACAATCACTCAATCACAAAACTAAACGCATGTGACCTAAATCAACTATGTGTTCGCACAATGTCCGACATTCCTACGCATCCAATGTGTAGGATTTAGTGATTTGTCGGTCACATATAATCTTCAGGATTACAAATGCATAGTCTTCAAGACATATGCAAAAATTTCCCAGGTGTAATGCTACAATTATAACTTGCAACAAATAAATCTGCATGGGATTTAAGTGCAAAATATAAATCGAAGAAATAAATTTGCAGAATTTAAATAATGAAAGTAAATAGCGGTAAATAAATCTGTTGAATTTAAATACCGAATTTAAATTGTTGTAATTAGACAAGGGTAATTACGCAAACAAAATGAAAATGGCAAAATAATTGCCATGGTGGCTTCAAAGCCACAAAGAGGCCCATTCTCGGGGTCTCGGCTTGTCCGCATTGCACCCGGTGGGGGCCCAACCGTTTCTGGTCGTCCATCAAGATCAATGGCTCAGATTTGCCCAAGGTTCACATAAATAGGGAGGGTTAAACCCTAACCCTAACCCTTCCTTCTTTTCCCCATTCTGCCCCTTGTCCCTTTTTGTAGGAAAACGATAGGAGCGAGAGGGAGGGCGGCGGCCGGCCTGAAAGGTCCTAATGGCTATAGGGGGGGGTGAATAGCCTATTAAAAATTCTTGCAACAACACTAAACAAACGGATTAGACAATAAGATGGCGAAGCTAAATAAGCGGTGCTACGAATTAGCTAGGCAAGCCACAAGTCAATTCTATTGTCTCTAATTTCACACAAGAGCTATGTCGCTAGTTTACTCCTAGGTGAACAAGCAAGTCTAACTAAAATACCACTAGGAGCTAAACAAGACTAAGCAACCTACACAAGCTACTCAAGCTAACCAACTAAGCACTCTAACAAGATATACTACCAAGTATTGCAAAGAGGTGCTAGAATACAATACCACCGCGGAGTGTAGAGGTGGAAGCCTATCACCGTGATCACCGAGAAATCTCCAACGAGCAAGAACAAGTCACATGATGATTTTTCACCGAGGTTCACGTGCTTGCCGGCACGCTAGTGCCCGTTGTGGCGACACACCCACTTGATGGTTGCTAAGCTTAATGGCCGGTGCCAAATCCCCGATGGGAGCTCAAGCACACCAATCACAAGAGGGGGTACAACAAGCCACGAGCAATCCACTAGTGCTCCTTTCGTGAATCTCCCGCGGGGTAAGGAACGACCCCTCACAAACCACCGGTGTGGCCTCGAACAAGCTCCAATCGAGCTCAACACCGCCTCTTGCTCCAAGCCGCTAGGGAACCAAGCAAATTCCCAAGAGAAACGAAATCCCGCGGCTTCTTCAAGGATGAAGTGCCTCTAGATGCAACCACCAATGCAATGCACTTCTATCACTCTCAATTTCACCAAGAATTCGAGTTATGGATGGAGAGATGAGTGGAGAGGAGTCTCAAATGCTCACAAGCAAGTTAGAGTGTTCAAATGTGCAAGAGAGAGCTCACAATACCGGCCATCCAAGTATATATAGAGCTCCTCACGAAATGGAGCCGTTGGGCTTTGAAATGGGCATTCTGCGCATCGACCGGACGCACTGACCAGACTCACCAGTGAGTCCGGTCGTGAGTCCGGTCACACCATTTCGTGCGTCCGGTCACAACCGACACGCCCCTTGGCCTCACAGCTGACAGCGTTCTTTGTGGATCCGGTCCATGCGTCCGGTCAGCACCGGAAGCATCCGGTCGAGGATCCGGTCGAGGTTCCGGTCGCAGCGTCTGGCTAAAATGCCCAAAATATGCTCTCTGCCAGACGCACCGACCGGACCGTCCGGTCAGTGTGTCCGGTCAGCCTCCAGCGTGCGTCCGGTCGCCCTGAACAGCGAGATCTTCATTTTGTTGACGCCTTTGCTTCAACCTTGCTTCACCTCTTGCCATATGATGCCAACACGTCGAAGATGATCACGTTATCACTTGTGTTAGCACGTCAAAAGGTTAGGCAAGAACGAAGTTAGTGCTCTCATTGTCCTAAATGCAATATGCAAGTCAATTGGACCTAGAAGCACTTCACCAAAGGATTGTCGCGGCATCCCCTCTTGATAGTCGGCTATCTATCCTATAATGTGATCACACGCTCTATCGTGTCTTGATCACCGAAAGAAAAACCCAATCAAGATACCTTTGCCTTGATCTCCCGGGTTTCTCTCAAGCCGATCACCGAGCTTGACGATCCACCATGTCCATCATCATCATCCATGTTCATGATCATCATGCTCCGCATCATCCATCTAATCCTATCTCATAAGTCACACTTAGAGAAAAGGATTAGTGCCACAAGTGTGTCATCAATTTTCAAAACCAAACATAGAGATTTCACGGCCCTGTGCTCGCGCGCGCCCGCCCCGTGCCATGCGCGTCGGGGCAGCCGCAGCAGCTACGCCGGAGCATGTCTTGAGGCGACCGGCACCCACACCGCGCCCGCTGGCGTCGAGGCGGTGGCCACCGCGTCCCGGCACGCATCGAGGCTGCGCTTTGCCGCACCGGGCGGCAACACCGCCCGGGCGTGTTGGCCGGCACCGCGGCCGGGCAGCGGCCGGGGCTGCGCTTCAGCGCGCCGGTGTCGATGTTGGGGTGGCGGTAGCGCGTCGGGCGGTGGTGCGCGGCCGGGCGGCAAACGACGGGGCTCGAGCTCTGCGCGCGTGAAGTCCGCGGCTCGCGCGCCGGAGGTCACGTGGTTGGGACTGCCCGCCGCGCGCCGCTACGGTTTTTCCAGCGTGTGCCGCACCGGGACCGTGTTGTGCATCCCGCGTGTGGGCTGCGCGTCTTTGGGCCGCGGCGGGGCCAGGGGCCT
Organism: Hyparrhenia diplandra; assembly: GCA_015847255.1. Taxonomy (NCBI): domain Eukaryota; kingdom Viridiplantae; phylum Streptophyta; class Magnoliopsida; order Poales; family Poaceae; genus Hyparrhenia; species Hyparrhenia diplandra. The sequence continues at coordinate 336,120 of JADLZK010011947.1, read as the reverse complement.
TCTAGGGGAGGTCTGCTCATGTGGCCTGCAGGGCCCGCGGCAGTTGCGGTTGGGAGCAGCGGCGGCGGGGCTAGGAGCGCCCATGGTCTGATCCATTCGCCTTCAGGGCGGAGGTGACTTATCTGCTCGTCTTCAGGATGAAGGTAAGGGATTCATGTATGTCTGCAGGACATCGGAGGCACTTCAGGGCCTTTCTTTGGCGAGCGAAGGCAGAGCCGTTCTTGCGTCGCCGGCGGGCGGAGGCAAAGCCATCCTTGCACCGCGCTGGTTGAAGAGCAACGACGGCAGAGCCACCATGGTGTTGTCTTCGGGCGGGCGGAGGAAGAGCCGTCCTTGTGCCGTCGGGTTGGAGAGCAACGGCGGCAGAGCCGCCATGGCGGTGTTGCTTCCTGGACAAGCAGAAGAACCGGGAATGTAAGTAAAGCTGATTTCTACCTTCTTTACCTTTCAACTCTTGTAGAACTTTGTGTTGATAACGTGTTGGAAATCAGCCTTTGTATCACACAAGAACACAGGATGTAGGAGGAAGAGGGAGCTCTGTATTCATTCACTTCTCAATCTCTTGGTCAATCTTACAAATGAGCTGGGGTGCCTCTATATATAGGTAGCAAGGTCGGTTGTTACTATTTGTGCTAATCCTCCTCTTCATTTAATTGGCCACTAATTGAGTCTTTGACTCAATATTCACAACACTTGCTTACTATGAGACTGCTTTTAATTGATAGAAACCATGCTTATGGCAAGGTGGTTAAACACGAGCACCTGCATGTAGCAGTTCTATGTAGATATATCATATATTGGTAATAATATGTTGTGCAAAAATAGTATATTTTATTATGACCCCGGGGGGCCATGTTTTCAAGACATGATGAAAATAATGCCTTGTTTATTTGGTGAAAAGTGAATCCGAAAAGTGCTACACCTGTCATATCAAATCTTTTAACGTATAAATTGAGTATTAAATGTAGGTAAATAAAAAAACTAATTACACAGTTTTGCTGAAAAGTACGAGACGAATCTTTTGAGCCTATTTAGTCCATGGTAGGACAATAATTATCACATACAAACGAAAAGTGCTACAGTATCTGAACCCAATATATTTCACCAACTAAACACTCCCTAAGTGATCTTAGGTAGTTGCATGTAATTTTGAATTGCAGCATGGAGTCTCTGTGATTAGCACTGTTATGAGCTGATTCCAATCTCCTTTCTTACGGCATTCACATCCCAACTGCTGACGTGAACCAGAATGCTCTCCTGTATCAATGAAATCGGTACAGCCTAAAAAAAACAGTGAACAGTGTGTGTACCAAATGCCGTAGGAGGCACGAGTAGAAAACAGAGCCTCAAGTCTTCGGTCGTCGTCCCAGTGCAGGGTGCAGCGACCAGCGACGACAGCAGTCATAAATTCACTGATGCTCACCATTTATATGCCTTCTGGCTATTTCCAAAGGTGCAGAGACGCATGCAATCCACTGCAACTTATCACCTTCCACCTAAGACAAGCAGCACAAGCCTTAACCATGGCGCTGCAGCTACTCCTCCAGATCTCATTTCTTGTGCTAATAATGTGCCCAGCCATTGCCATCAACCCAGAAGCAAATGCACTTCTCCGATGGAAATCCACACTGATTGGAGCCAATTCGCTGTCCTCGTGGTCTCCTGCCAATGCAACCTGCTCCTGGTTCGGCGTCGCCTGTGACAGCGCCGGCCACGTCACAGCGCTCAGCCTTTCCGGTGCAGGAATCGAAGGCAAGCTTGATGCCTTCTACTCCACCGCGTTCCAGTATCTCGCCTGGCTTGACCTCAGCGACAACTATCTTGCTGGTAGCATCCCGGCAAACCTGTCCATGTTGGGCGCTCTCACCAGGCTTGACCTCAGCAACAACTACCTTGTTGGTACCATCCCGGCAAACCTGTCCATGTTGCTCACTCTCACCTTCCTTGACTTGAGCAGCAACAGTCTCAGTGGTGCCATCCCCTACCAACTCAGTAAGCTCCCTAAGATTGCCCATCTTAATCTTGAGTACAACCACTTGTTGAACCCAGAATCTGCCAAGTTTTTACCTATGCCTAGTTTGAAATTCTTATCTCTAATGAACAATAGTCTCAACGGCACATTCCCCCAGTTTATCCTCAACTGCACGAGGATGAGATCGCTAGATTTATCCTTTAATTTCTTGTCGGGACATATACCAGGCTCACTGGCAGATATGGTCCCGAGATTAGGGTATTTGGATTTGTCACATAACCGATTCTCTGGTACAATACCACGTTCACTTTCAAGGCTCCGAAAGCTCACGGAATTGAATCTTAGTACAAATAATCTCACTGCCGGAGTCCCTAAAGAGCTGGGGAACCTTACCAGCCTCGTGTACATGGACTTGTCACAGAATCAGTTACATGGAAGTTTACCAACGTCTTTTGCCAGGATGCAAGTAATAGAAGGCTTATATTTAAGCGGGAATAATCTCAGCGGGCCATTCCGCCGGAGTTATTTTCAAACTGGACCAACCTCTTCGCATTCGACTTGTCCGTCAACTCATTCAGCGGAAGCATCCCAGCGCAGATTGAGAGCTGCAATACCTTACAATATTTAAACTTGTCAGATAATCACTTTACTGGAACAATACCATTGGAAATCGGTAACACATCTTCAATATACATTGACATTAGCAATAATCAACTTGAGGGCGAGCTTCCTGCATCTATATCAAAACTCCAAGGTCTCCAATTTCTCAGATTGTCCGACAACAAGCTCACAGGTAGCATTTCTAATCTCAATGGCATGGAGCTGCCCATTATATGTCAACTCTATAATAGTTTGCAAATCTTGGATCTGTCCAACAACCAACTTTTTGGAGAGCTTCCAGGTTGCATATGGGACTTGCAGAATCTTCGACTCTTGGATTTGTCCAGCAACACTTTAGTTGGGGAAGTCCCAATCATGATTTACTCTATGTCCTCAGTAATGGTGCTACACCTATCCAACAACAACTTCACGGGAAGCCTTCCAGCAATGTTGAAGAACTTGAAAAACATAGCTATTCTGGATCTTGCAAGCAATAAGTTTTATGGAATGATTCCACCGTGGATACATGAGAGCAACCCTTTGTTGAGGATTCTGCGGCTGCGATCAAATTTATTCCACGGAAGTATTCCCTGGCAACTTTCACAGCTCTCCTATCTCCATGTGCATGATCTAGCTGAAAACAATTTTACAGGTTCAATACCAAGTACCTTGGCCAACTTATCTTCAATGATGCAGCAAGAGCGCATCAGCATTTGGCTTAGAACATATGGCGACGTTGACATAGTTTGGAAAGGCCGAGATTATACTTTTCAGTCAGCAGCAGACTTAATGGCTGCTATTGATTTGTCATGCAATTCACTCTCTGGTCGAATTCCTTCAGAGTTGACAGAATTAAAGGGTCTCCGTATGCTGAATCTGTCAAGAAATTATCTATCTGGTGGTATCCCAGAACATATTGGCAATCTGTCACTTTTAGAATCACTTGACCTCTCTTGGAACAAACTTTCTGGCCCTATTCCTTTTAGCATGGCATACTTGTCATCTCTCAATTTGCTGAATCTCTCAAACAACAATTTGTCAGGAGAAATACCTTTTGGAAATCAACTCAGAACACTTGACAATTCCTCTTACAGCAATAATCCAGGACTTTGTGGTTTTCCCCTAAGCATTGCTTGTGAAAACCATACCATGGATAGGGTAAACGAACAACACCAAGATCTTGAAATCATGTGGCTATACTACTCAATAATTGCAGGTGTTGTCTTTGGGTTCTGGCTGTGGTTTGGAGCATTATTCCTCTGCAAGTCCTGGAGGTTTGCCTTCTTCAGCTCCATTGATGCCATACAAAATAAGGTTATGCATAATTAAGATGAAGCGCAACTGATGATGGAGTACTTTGGTTTCTGTTTATAGTCACTTGTGTGTCTCATATTTCAGTCATAGTTGCATGATGTGCAGTTCAGCTCCAATGTGTGCTAAGGGCATACAAGATTGGGGTACAGAACTTCATTTTATTTGGAGAAATATATTGAACCCATTTGGATAGAATTGGCTTTACTAGCTTATTATTGTATCATCAACACTTCATTGGTGTATTCTCTGAATTCTATCAGTCATGTATGCATGTAATGTAACCCCTGATTCGTGTGTTTCCATGCAACCTGAGTAGATAATCATGCTTCTTTGGTAGGCTAATAAGGTTGCTTGCCTGCTTGTTTGGCACCATGAAAATTTTGTTATATATACGGCCGATTGATGAATTGCCAAAAGCTAGAGCTATAAAAGCACACACCTTGATTTGCGGTTGCTTTGAATGAGCATTTGTAGTAATTCCCCCTAATAAGGGCTCCTGCTTGCCTGAGTAGTGCCTCCTGTTTCGTGGGGCCGCTGCCCGCCGGACAGCTGATCCTCGCCGTCGAGGGGTGCGCCAGAGAGGGAGGGACGACGGATCTGGGCGGTGCGAGGTGGCCGGGACGGAGGCTGAGGCGCCAGGGAAGAAGAAGAACCAATGCCCTTCCCTTTCACTTTCAGTGCAGGCGCGCGCGAGAGAGGCGGGGAGGAGGAGGATGCCGGGGCAAGGCTCCGGGGGCATCCATCGGCGGGCGAGCGGGTGCTGCTCGACCGGCAGCGGCGCGGTTGGGCAGGCCACGGATCTGTTTATACCGTTATAGGACTTGCACGCTAAATTTTTCCAATCCGGCCTTCTAGGCCTGCTACTGCCTAAATTTTCCATTCCACCGCCTGATTGAGAATGTCGCGAATCAGCACGTATTTGTACCAGAGTTTGTCTTCTGCTTAGCAATTTCGATTCAGAACAAGAAGCTCTTTGATTTCAAAATAGAGCCGCAAATACTAATATCATTTTTAAAAAAATCTGACGGGGCCACGACTGGCGCCACCTTCCCCGTCACCGGTGGTCGGCGGCGGCGGTGCGAGCGGTTGGCAGGGAATGCGTAGGCAGCAGTGACCGCCGCTGCGATGGATGCCAAAGCTTTTCCTAGTCTCGGTGAGCCGCCCAGCAGGACATACATCTCACTGACGCTGTCACTACGCTGAGAGACTGCGCTCGTTCGCGACATCACTTGAACGGCGGACCCCTTCCATCCGTGCCCCCTTCATTGGTTGTAGGCTCTCCTACGGCAACACCATCAAGCGCCACCTCGACAACTTCATCAATGAAGTTACGCGTAAGAGGGTCTCTCCTCTTATTAGTGACCCAAAGCAACCTCCTGCTCGGCTCAACCCCTCTCTTGAGTACCCGCTTCCAAGCGAGGGCGACATGACTGCGGAAGAGGCCGAGGCGCTGGATGCACTTTGTCCACCCGTCCAGCCACGAAGACGTAACACGTAAGGCCACATCATAGATAGTGTTGTTACATCAATATTGGTTGTTTCTTTGTGTAAAAGCGATCGAGAGGATTGATGGTCCAACTACGGCAGTGTTGACCTCCTTCGGTGCTCGTTTTAAGCGCGTTGTATGTTTGTCTTAAACTCTTCTTCTTAATACAATGATACGTAAGTCTTTTTGATAATTTGAGAAAAAAAATGTATTTATATATCGATACAATTAGTCCGTACTCGCCACCGATATATTAGGCGGGTGTCAGAGCTCGCCGCGCGTGCAGGGCGTCGGCAAATTGGCCCCGTGCGTTGCAGGCTTCACAGTTTGACTTAACTACAGAAGTTGATTTACTTTGACACAAAACAAGTACTCCGTTCGTTCCAAATTATAAGACGTTTTGGATTTTCTAGATACATTTCTTTTTGCTATGCACTTAGTTATACACTATTACCTCGGTTCCAAAATGTCTCGTCGCTTGTGCTTCTCAAGAAACTACTTTAACAAATTATATATTATAAAACTATTAATATTTATCATACATCATTAGTATCATTGAGAAGATCTTTGAATGTAGTTTTTTAACAAATTTATTTGAAAATACAAATGTTGCATGCATTTTGTACAAATCGAGTCAAAGTTGGGCACGAAAAACCGAAAACGAGTTGGGAACGGAGGGAGTATGTCTAGATACATAGTAGTAAAATAAAGTATCTAGAAAAGCCAAAAGCGTCTTTATAATTTGGAATGGAGGTAATACAATTTATGATAAATTTAAACACTTGAATACCTTGTATATACTTTAGAAAGGAGTAAGTTTTATTTTCCAATGACACTTAATTGAGAGATGATGTTGAAGTTGACGTGGAATACCGAGATGGTGGGTCAAGTCTTCCAGTAGTGCACTAATTAGGCTACGCTGCATCAGCACTTCCATGGTGGATCAGTGGACGACTGCTGATGACTGATGGCCATCTATTTCCCGTAGTGCTGACTGATGGTCATCAGCACTTCCAGTAGTGCACTAATTAGGCTGAGTTTTCCATCTTTTTCAGACAGGAGTTTCTCACTACGTGTATCACACTTCCACCTTTTTTTTGCTCGAATATCACACTTCCGCATGATAATGTACGAGAGGCGTGTGAGTCACAGATAACGAGCCTAGCTAAGGCCCTCTTTAGATTTGACTAAAATAAGTTGCTAACTGCTCAAAAAAGCTCAAGCTGATTCCACAACCCGACTTCTAGTTTTTTTTTTTGAATTTTGAACTATTCAATAATCCAACTTATAAAAACTTATTAGCCTACTCTATCCAAAAATTACAAGTCGTTTTTTTTGGCTTTTCTATATATTATGCATCTAAACATACACTATAGATACATAGTAAAACTCCATCCAAAGTCGCTCAAGTAAACGCAATATATCATTCTTGCTCCACTGTACCCTGCTGTCAATTCAGACATAATAGTGTAGAACTAAACACAAGGTACTATATATAATCTCTTCTTGTTATCGACAAACTCCATCCATGATCACCCACTGAACAAGCTCCGTCGTTCTGTACCCCGCTGTCAACCCTCCATTGCCCCCATCAAAGCTGCCAAACTCAATTGCTAGCTGTATCTTCCTCGAAAGAAGAATCCTGCTGCCTATCTGGTGTGCTCCACCGGTGCAGTTCCAACGATGGAGCTCCAGCACAAGCTCTTGCTCGTCTCTCTTTGCCTGCTGTTGTGCACGGGCATCACAGCTGCCGTTGCCAGCAAGCGGCCAGAAGCAGAAGGCGAGACAGAGGCTCTCCTCCGATGGAAATCCACCCTCCTCAACTCCACGTCGCTGCAGTCGTGGTCGCCTCGTAATCCCACCTGTTCTTGGTCCGGTGTCTCCTGCGACGCTGCCGGCCGTGTCACTGCGCTCCGCCTCCAAAAGGCAGGACTCGCTGGCACACTTCACTCCTTGTATTCCACCGCATTCTGGAACCTCACTGAACTCAACCTCAGTTACAACAACCTCACCAGCACCATCCCGGCAAACATATCCCTGCTGGTCACCCTCACCTGGCTGGACTTGAGCAGCAACAGCCTTACAGGTGCCATCCCCTATCAACTCAGTAAGCTCCCTATGATTGCCCATCTTAATCTAGGGAGCAACCACTTGTTGAACCCAGAATCTACCAAGTTTTTACCTATGCCCAGTTTGAAATTCTTATCTTTAATGAACAATAGTCTCAACGGGACATTCCCCCAGTTTATCCTCAACTGCACCCGGATGAGATCGCTAGATTTATCATTTAATTCCTTCTCGGGACATATACCAGGCTCATTGGCAGAGAAGGTCCCGAGATTAAGGTATTTGTATCTTTCAAATAACGGATTCTCGGGTGCAATACCACGTTCACTTTCAAGGCTCCAAAAACTCAGGGAACTATCTCTTCAAACAAATAATCTCACTGCCGGAGTTCCAGAAGAGCTGGGGATGATACCTGGATTGCATATTCTTAGTCTATCGAACAACTCACTCGGTGGATCGATCCCAGCATCGCTCGGGAAGCTTCAAATGCTAGAGTTGCTTGAAATATCTAATGCTAGTTTGTTTTCAACTCTTCCAGCTGAGTTGGGAAACCTTACAAGCCTCTGGTGGATGGACTTTTCAAATAATCAGTTGCACGGAAGTTTACCCACGTCTTTTGCCAAGATGCAAGGAATAGAAGTCTTCTTATTAAGCGGGAATAATCTCAATGGGTTCATTCCGCCGGAGTTATTTACAAACTGGACCCAGCTCGTGTTCCTCGACTTGTCCAAGAACTCGTTCCATGGAAGCATCCCAGCGGAGTTAGGGAACCTTACTGACAACCTCTTTCTCATTGATCTGTCCAAGAACCAACTATTTGGAGAGCTCCCAGGTTGCATTTGCAACTTGCAGAGTTTGGGAAACTTGGATCTGTCCAACAACCAACTATTCGGAGAGCTCCCAGGTTGCATATGGAACTTGCAGAATCTTCGACTCTTGGATTTGTCCAACAACACTTTAGTTGGGGAAGTCCCAACCATGATTAACTCTACGTCCTCACTAATGTTGCTACACCTATCTAATAACAACTTCACGGGAAGCCTTCCAGCAGTGTTGAAGAACTTGAAAAGCATAGCTATTCTGGATCTTGCAAGCAATAAGTTTTATGGAATGATTCCTCCGTGGATACATGAGAGCAATCCTTTGTTGAGGATTCTGCGTCTGCGATCAAATTTATTCCATGGAAGTATTCCATGGCAACTTTCACAGCTCTCCTATCTCCATGTGCTTGATCTAGCTGAAAACAATTTTACAGGGCCCATACCAAAAACATTGGCCAACTTATCTTCAATGTGGAAGCAATCTATGATGCAGGAAGAAAGAATCTATCTTACGTTTCACACATTCATATATAGATATGATGGCAATGTTGACGTAGTTTGGAAGGGACGAGATTATATTTTTCAGTCAGCAGGCTTGATGACTGCTATTGATTTGTCTTGCAATTATCTATCTTCTGGGATCCCATCAGAGCTGACACAACTAATGGGTCTTGTTATGCTGAATCTGTCGAGAAATTATCTATCTGGTGGTATCCCAGAACAGATTGGCAATCTGTCACTTTTAGAATCACTTGACCTCTCTTGGAACAAACTTTCTGGCCCTATTCCTTTGAGCATGTCATATTTGTTGTCTCTCAATTTGCTGAATCTCTCAAACAACAATTTGTCTGGAGAAATACCTATTGGAAATCAACTCAGAACGCTTGACAATTCCTCTTACAGCAATAATCCAGGACTTTGTGGTTTTCCCCTAAGCATTGCTTGTGAAAACCATACCTTGGATAGGGCAGATGAACACCACCGAGACTTTGAAATAATATGGCTATACTACTCAATAATTGCAGGTGTTGTCTTTGGGTTCTGGCTGTGGTTTGCAGCATTATTCCTCTACAAGTCCTGGAGGTTTGCCTTCTTCAGCTCCATTGATGCCATACAAAATAAACTCATGCATAAGATGAAGCGCAACTGAGAACAGAGTACTTTGTTTTCCGTTTATGGCACTTGTGTGTCTCAAGAGTTCTATTATAGTTGCATGATCTGCAGGTCCTCAGGTACGTTGAGGGCATAAAAGGCGGCTTTGGTAGCTTATATTACTGTATGTTTGTACCATCAACACTGGTTTATTCTCTGGATTCTATCAAGTCATGTAAGCATATTATCCCTGATTCATGTGTGTTCATGCAATCTGAGTAGTTGTATGTCTGTATGAACAACACTGGTTTATTCTCTAGATTCTATCAAGTCATGTATGCATATTGTCCCTGATTCTTGTGTGTTCATGCAATCTGAGTAGATAATTATACTTCTTCGGTAGGCTAATAGTTCTGCTTGCCTGCTTGTTCACCACCATAAAAACAGTGTTAGACGGCCGATTCAATTGTCAAAAGCACATTCTTCAAAAAAAAAAAAAAAAAAAAGCACACACCTTGCAGTTCCCGGATGCAGGTTGCTTTTTTTTTTTTTTTTTTTTTTTTTGAAAGATCCGGGAACGAATTGTTCCGGCTTTGGATTAATAAGTAGAAGAGAATTGACCCAGTTTATGAGGAAAACCGGGCCCAAAAACCAACGCGATACAGCAGAGAGAACGACAACCCAAGAAAAAGAAGTCCGGAGCACCCAAGGCCAAGAGGGTCATCGTTGCCCAAAGACAAGCCTAAAGCGAAGCGCAGCTTCGACTTCCGGCCATGGCCTCACTCACAAATCCTAGCCGCGTCGATACCACAAATGACGCCGAGGGAAGGTAACGGCGTTCAAAGCGCCGCCGCCGCCGTCCACGCGGACCGGGTTCTCACCCGTGGAAGAGCTAGGGATGCGACGCCCCCAACGGGGAGAACGGCGCCAGCAGCGCCGCCGCCGCCAAAGCTTTCGCCCCAAGATTCCCGGCTTCGGGCGCCGGCGAGATTCCGGACCAAGCTTGACACCACCGTCGCCGCTGCCGGTCGTCCCCGCAGAACCTCGCCAAAGGGGGCATCGACGCCGCCCGCCGACCGCCGCCGCAGCCGCGCCCCACCACCCCCATTGGCAAGGCGACAAACCGAAGAACCAAAGACTCGCTCCGCCGCCAAGACGCTGGCCCACCTGCCGCGCACCAACGCCAATGCCTTCATCTTGACCGCAGGCACCGCGAGCAACGTCGCAGCAGCCATGGCTACCGCTGCAGCCAAGGCCATGAGGGGAGGGACGGCATAAGAGAGGAGCCGGCCCTCAACGCCTGCACGAGCCCGAGCCACACAGCCAGACGCCACCGCCATCGCCGCATCGCGGCACCACCGCGCCCACCGCAAAGACCGGCGCAGACCGCCCACCCAAATACCGTGATGCGGGCGTTTGGCCCATGGACCTCGCCATCCACAAGGAGGAGCTTGCACGACGAAGATGGTCACTCACCGACGCGGGCACCGCCCCAAGCCCAAGGAGGCCCGCACCCACGCCGCGCCCAAGCCCAAGGAGGCCCAGGCCAGGTCGTGACGAACACAGGTCCAGACCTCCGGCAGCCGCGCCGCCCCTCCATGCCGGCCACCAACGCTGCGCCCGACCCGAGCCCGCCGGATCCAGCCGCCAGGGCTCGGATCCGCCCGCCCGTCGTGGTGGAGGCGGATCGCGCGGCGCCGCGAGGAATGGGTGTCGAGGGGGTGAAGAAATTCGCCGCCGCCGCCATTCCCGCGCCGGCCTGGGCTCCCGCCCGCACCGCCGCAGCCTCGGCCGGACGACCTCGCCGTGCCCCACTCCGCACGGGCGAGGCGGCACCCACGCCGCCCCAGCGCCCCGCTACGCACCGCCGAAGGAAGCGCCCGCCGCCGCCATCCCGGCCGGCCGCGCCACATCGCCGGCAGCCCAGCCCGCAGCCGCGCGGCGGCGGGAAGGGGAGGGAGGGAGGCGGGTGGAGCGGCTAGGGGTTCCGCCCCCGCCGCCCTGGTGGAGGGCGATGCGAGCGGCTCATTGCTGCTACGTAGTATCCGTCCCGTTGAGACAAGCTTGTTTTGCTAGTGTGTCGATGCAGGTTGCTTTGAATGAGCATTTGCAGAATATCCTTTGACCAAGGCTCCTGCTTGCCTGAGTAGTGCCTCCCGTGTTCGTGAGGCCTCGATTGCTATGGAGCCGCCGCCTCGGACAGGGGAGTGGGGTCGGTCCGGGGCTGTTGAGGGAGTTGGCGGTGCGCCGAGAGGTGGCCGGGACGGAGAGTGAGGTACCAAGGAAGAAGAAGCCCCAATGTCCTACCCTTTTAGTGCAGCGCCAAAGAGAGGTGGGGAGGCCAGCCGGGTGGGATGGGATCGAGAGGAGGCGAGACGCCGGATCCGCCGGGCGGGCAGCGGCGGCCGGCGGCGAGCGGGTAGTGCTCGACAGCAGCGGCGCTGTTAGCGGGCTGGCCACGAACCGATCGCGGATCGGCATGGCACGGCGGTTGTAGGCTTTATCGGCGGCTCAAGCCGACAGAGTCCCGTCGGCCGCCGGCCGACAAGGTGTATATCTTGAATTTTTATTTGCAGTCTCTAGATTGACAATTAATCATTAAAAATACAAATCCAAATCCTTAAACTTTCTAAGCTGTGTCGCCCGGTCCACAAACTTTTAAAGTATGTCATCCTGGTACCTAAACTTGATTTGGGTCTCTAATCAGCCCGTTAAGACCCATGACAAGATTGTGACGTCAATAGCAGCCAAATCACGGACGATTCTCCCTCAAAAAAAAAAAAACAAAAACAAATCACGGACGATTCAGTTTCCTCGTGCCTTTCCGCCTGGGCGGGTCGTGGCGCGACCTCTGGTCTTCTTCGTCAAGCGTGCGATCAGGCAGCGGACGCCAGTGGACGCCGATGAACTCCCCTGTGGCGGCTCTCCATGGCTGCGATTTTACGACGCCGAAGGGCAACCTGCTCCCCTGCACTGTGAGTTCCCCTCCATCTCCATGGCTCGCCCCTCGGGTTCCCCTTCATCTCCATCTTGTTGTGATACTGCAGCTCGGGTGTTTTTTTTTTTTTGTTTGGAATTGTGTTCGGCTGTTTTTAAATGAAACGCTCTAATTAGCATGCAGCAGTTCGGCTGTTGAGCTCTGTTTTTTAATGCACAGCCACATGGAGCGGGCAAGACCCGTTATGCGGCTAATTAGAGACCCAAATCAAGTTTAGGTACCAGGATGACATACTTTAAAAGTTTGTGGACCGGAGCGACACATCAAGAAAAGTTTAAGGACCGGATTTGTATTTTACTCATCATTAAAAAATATTATACTTTACGGTCGTGCTGGCGTTCCAATGCCCTAGGGAAATAGAGAAATATATATCAGATGGTGCCACGGGACGGAAACCTCCTAATTTTACTTTACGGTTGTGCTTGCGCTCGAACGCTCTAGGCAAATAGAAATAGAGTAAAATAAAAATCCACTGTACGTCCTTGAACTTGTCATAAGGTCTCATCTAGGTCCATGTACTTAGGAAACTGGGTAAACAGGTCCCTAAACTTGTCACGAGGTCTCATCCATGTCCAAAACTCGGGTTTGGTAGGCGCTTTTGCTACAGTAAGTGGTTTTTGTCTTTTTCTTTTCCATTTTCAATTTAGATTGAATCTTTAAAAAATCATAGTAAATTATAGAAAAATCATAAAATGAAAAATCTAATTCTTTTGAACTTCACGTGAGTAGATCTACAAGTGAACATATAATATAGTATATTTTAGTACAAAATTTTACATGAGTAGATCTACAAGTGAATATATAATATGGTATAGTTTAGTACAAAATTTTTTGCTACTTAAGCTTTTATTTTTTTTCTTTGTTATTTATTTGGTCGAATCTTTAAAAATCATAGTAAATAAAAAAAAATATAAAATAGAAATCTAATTTTGTTTGACTCCACATGCGCATGTCTACGCAGTGAGTATATAATATGATATGCTTTAGTCCAATAAAATAATTAGAAGTGCAGCTACGAATTATTTCAATTAATTACAGAAAAGCATAGATCTAAAGCTACAACAAAAATTTTGTACTAAAGTATACTATATTATATGTTCACTTGTAGATCTACTCACGTGAAGTCCAAAAGAATTAGATTTTTCATTTTATGATTTTTCTATAATTTACTATGATTTTTCAAAGATTCAATCTAAATTGAAAAAGAAAAAGACAAAAACCACTTACTGTAGCAAAACCGCCTACCAAACCCGGTTTTGGACCTGGATGAGACCTCGTGACAAATTCAGGGACCTGTTTACCTAATTTTCTAAGTACATGGACCTAGATGAGACCTCATGACAAGTTCAAGAACCTATAGTGGATTTTTACTCATAGAAATACATCGATGGTGCCACGGGACGGAAACCCTCATATGTCGAGGCCCACGCGGTTCCCCCTGTTTCTTGTTTCCCCACGTCGCTCGCGCCACGTGCCCCCTCGGCTTGGCCTCGTAGCCCATCCCCATGTCCGTCGTGTCTGCGCGACAAGCATGCCCCTCTCGCCCCTAACTGCTGCACCCCCATCCGCTCGCCCCTTGACCAAATAGCATAAAAATCTGGGAAAAAAACACATGCACACATATACAAAAACAATTAGTGCAACATTAGAAAGCAAATCAAACATCGTGGAACATATTATTGCAACCACAAAAGGAACAACAGCTGCAACATTAGGATGAAGCAGCTAAAACAACATGATGCAAAGAATTGCAACATGAGATTGAAGCAACGGTAACTCGCAATATGAGATTGAGCAACCGAAACATACCGCAACATCTCATTTAGCATCTCATTTAGTAATACTGCAGCATCACAAAAACATATGCGACAACAACTCAAAAAATCCTATTACAACATCTGAAATCATCCGTTGCAATATAAAAAAAGCCATTACAACACGTAAGATCCGACCACTCGACGAGCTCACCGTAAAAACCCTACCACCACCACATCCCTCATATCCAAAACCGGAGAAGGAGAAGGAGGAAGAAGGGGAAAGCCCAAATCGAGGGAAGGGGGGGAGGAGGAGGGGGCTCAAATCCACATCACATATCTCGCCAGAGTCGCCCTCATCTCTATTGGGGATCCCATGGAGGCCACAGGAGGGGAGGGAGAGAGGGAGCGGTGACGGCAACGACCTGTGCGGGCGCGGTGTTCATCTTCGGGCAACCTCCCGATGGAGGTCGCGGAGGGAGGGACAACAGTGACCTGTTGCGGCATGCGAGAGCGAGAGTGGGGAGTGAAAGGAGTGGGGGATGCAGCGTCAGGCGAATGGAAGCCCGCCACGTCCGTCCTGTAGTTTAATTAGGAATAGGATGGCTCTAACAGTAGCATTGCCATACAAAACCATCAAACGTCTCAAGATACATGTACTCTAACAATAAGTGAATTATAAGCGTAACAAAATTCTGAACATAATAATAATTGTACTGAGTGTAAATCACCCAAATGTAAGAGCAAAATCACAGTATTCACTAGCAGTAATGATCATGTCTCACAAGGGAGAAAAGAAAAAAAAAAAGGCAAGTAACTTATCCGCCGTTCACGACGGCGCAGTTCCTCCTGATCTCCCCTTCGGCTCCGGTCTTGACCTGCACCGTGGCAAGCCTTGCCATGGACCGCGCGAACACCTGGAAGTATACCTCGTCGGGCGCGCCCACGACGCCCTCCGACGTCGGCGCGCGCCGCCGCGTCGGTGAGCAGCGCGGCGTCGGAGCGGAGCAGCGCCCTGTGCTTGAGCAGAGCGCGGTAGTAGCCCAGGTCGAACGTCAGGTGGCTGCCCGGGTCCATCTCCACCACGGCGTCCTCCGCGTACCCGCCGCTCGCCGCCCGGCACTTGCGCCGCCGCAGGTTCGCCGCGTACGTCGCGTCCAGGGACGGGTCCGTCGTGTCGTTGCCGGCGCCCGGGTAGCCGTAGAGGCGGTCGGCGAACGACGAGCAGTGCGCGATGCCGATCGTGTGCGCGCCTGATCAGAGTCAGAGTTCAGAAATACTGACCGTACAGAGACAAGAACAGTCTTGCTGAACTGAATGAAATATTTGAGAATTTTTACAGTTGATTTTCAAGTTGCTGATGAACAGCTTGATTTGTTGGACGAAAAAAACATTCAAAAATGGAAGTTAGTGTAGTGACCTATACAAACACAATTTTGGTGCTGCACTGTTTTCTTTTACAAGGAAAAATTAAAGAACTCAATTCAAGAACAGGTAAAGTTCAGCAATTTCATTTCAGAGGAATCAGGATTGGTGAGTGCTCAACTATAGTATGATGAAATATATAGTGAAAAGGAGCATCTGATGCGGACTGTATCGAGAGGACAGGAAGCTGGCAGGCAGGCATGAGTGGATTGGAGCTGAAAGTAAAATTGGATAATTTCGCATTTTTGCTCAAGGAATCTGGCGATCCGATTTAAGAAGGGCATGGAAAGCAACCATTATTCGTGCTGCTTTTGCATGTACTGCTGTTGCCCAATCAGCTTGCAAAGAATGGGCAATCAGAACCAGGCTATCTTAGCTCTGTGTCCGGCCTACGCCTCTCTGAAGTTTCAACCATACTGTGGCTTTCTTTTTTTTTTTACTGGCTTTTGTGAAATTCACGTTTGATCTAGTTGCAGGAATAATCTCCCTAATGTTTTTTTTTACTGATATGTACTTAAGCATGCTCTATTTTATACGAAAAAAATAAAAAAAATGTAGTAAGTACAAAGAAGCAAATTTCGTTTATTTGTTACTACCATTACCATATGAAGATGGAAGAGATTACTGGATGGTCATGTAGAGAGGTGGGTACCTGAGAGCCAGACGAGGTCACGGACGCCGAGGCCTTTGCTGGCGAACAGGTTGGCCAGCTGCTGGAAGGTCATGGTGTGTTTGGGGATGTCGTTGAGCGCGTCCTGCATGGTCGACACCGTGCCGTCCCTCCTCCCCGTCGGCACGCGCCACGACGGCCCACCCTGCCATCATATGCATGTCCGATCAGATCGATCCAGGCTCATGCATGGTCGATGAACCATCATCCAGGCACTAGGTGGTGGAATGATGACGAGCTCACGCACAATGGCGACGACGGCGTCCCGGGCGGCGAGCGCGAGGACGTCGGCGCAGGAGACGACGCCTGGGCAGGCCTCCTCGACGAGGGTCTTGACGCGGTCGACGAAGTCGAAGCCACGCAGCGTCAGGTTCGGCGGCGCGTCCTTCTCGGCCACGCTGCCGGCGGTGGAGTTGAGCAGGACGGACGCGTCGCAGCCCTGCGACGACGACGACAGACAGTGGCACGCACGGTCAGTGCGCGCACTGGCACGCCGCCGTGCAATATATGGACACACCCACAGCCACATACCCTGACGAAGCAGTCGTGGAAGTGCAGGCGGAGCAGCGCGGCGGCGACGGTGGGCACGCGGCGGACGTGCTGCCGGACGAAGTCGCCCACCATCCGCTCCACGCCGGGACAGCTCTGGCCGTAGAACCCCATCCTGAGCTGCCCGCTCGCGCCGGTCGCGCTGCTGGCCAGGACGACGACCACCATCGCCACTCCAAGAACCGCCGGCGCCACGGCCATCCTGCTGCTGCTGCTCCTGCTGCTGCTGATGTGCCGCCTCCTGGTTCTCGCCGCCATTGCCGGTTGCCGCCTAACCGACACAATGTTCACTCACTTAGTCACTTGGCCTACTGGTCTGGTCTATCTGTGTGTACACTAGCAAGGCATGTCTGTGGGTGCAGACTGCAGAGTACAAGTCTACACAGGTGCCGTGAACTGGGATCGATAGATAGATGATGGTCTATAAATACATAGAATGTTTTCTTTGTTTTTTGTGTTGGTCTAGACTCCAGAGCTTACTTAACACTGACTGATCGACGACATATGCAGAGCTAATACTGAATTATTCAGATAAAAAAGACAGGTTGCCTAGTACTAGCAGCTGCTCATACACGGCAATGATAAATATTCGATAGGATTTCTTGCAGCAACATTAGAGAGGCCGGTCTAAGAGAATCAAGCAATGGCAGAGGTCGCAAGCTGCATCCCGGTTAAGTTTCGTAGCGCTTTCATATGGTCCATCATCCACTCCCAGCCACAGCGCAGCCACAGCCAGCCAGCACGTGTGCCCATCAGGAATGTGATTCTGAAGCCGGGAAAGAGGCGTGTGGCCCCACATGCAGCGGCACACCGAGCAAGCAAGCCAAGAAGATGATGGTGGTCTCTTTTTCCAATCCTCATCATGGGTGGCTGCGGTTGCGGTGGAGGCATCGACCATCATTGTTTGTGGATGGAAGAAAGATGGAGCAAGAAAAGAACAGGATCCTTTCCTGCAATGGCCTCAAAGGCCCTAGCTCTTCTTTTGCATGCCCAGCTTTCAGTGGCTCATCATCACCGGCCTCTCTTTCAGATCATTTACTTGTTTACTATAAATTGCTTTGTTCCCTGCAGCGTCACCGACAACCAGCTAAACGCTAATCCGACACGATCGTTCTTGATCATACAAGTCTGTTCAACATTTGGCTACTACTACAGTCGTTGGGTTAATTAGCAAAGCAAGTAGAATCAATTTGCAAAAAGTTTTCTGGGGCTGCACATCATCACTCTTTTGTGGGTCTTGTGGCATAAGATAGGATTGATCGATCAACACCTTTGTAGTAGAAAGAGATCGAGGAGAAAGAGTGAGCCGATCAAAAAGCAAAGATTTCCTTCCAAGTATCCTTTTACCGAGGGAAGCGGCTCTCACAATGACTTGTTGGGTGGAGAAGAGTGTAAGAAAGCTGCAGGTTGGTTCCATGCCGTGTGAGTGAGATGATATGCTTAGATGTCTCGAATAAAACTTTTCAAAGACTGGCAAGCATGTGCGTGAATGCATCAACTACTGTATTTGTACCAATCCATGTGTCTGTGCATTCTGATGAGCAGGCACTGGAATTCTATCTATGGCCAGTCCTCAGCAAACCTTGCGTACGGTGTGTCGGTGTCCCATAATTTCTAGAATCGTTCTGCACTGTCTATGTGATCAATGATTCAATGCATGTCCACTACTCCAACTTTAGAACCTGAAAAAATCTTGCTAACCGAAACAGAACCTCAAGTATGTACATACATGATCCAGTAGAAATTTAAACTGAAAACAGCCGGAACCTACAGGCTACAGCCTACAAGTTCGACGAAACACCAGCCAGTTGCAAACAAACAAAACCCCGGCAAAAATAAAAAATGCACCCTTGTTCGGCCAGTCGGCCCAGGCCCAGGCCCAGCGAGGGAGAGCGAACCCACACGGGGCTTATTTTTCTTGTTATTTCTTTCTCTTTTTATTATTATTTTTATTTATTTATCTTTCTGCTTTCGTATTTGCTGCTCTTCGTGGGACACTCTGGCAGTCTGAATGGCTTACATTTGTTTTAAATTAGTGGAACAAATGAAACATTCTTTTGTTTTAAAACGTGGATCATTTCAAAAAAAACCATTTTATCTACAGTAAGCTAAGAAATCTGTTTAATTTCAAAAATCATCACTGGGTTAGCAGCAAACGGAACGCAAAGACCACTTTGTCTTGCAGTTGATGTGACCGAGTTACAGTTTTAGCCAACGTTCGTCTCTAGAAAACATAAAGATACAGCCTCCAAATGAAATTATGGTCACAGAAACACTGGAGCCTCTAGAAAATTTACGAAACCTGAACGATATAAAACTGGGAACAAATAGGAATCTGGAACACCAAAATAAGTTTTAACCAGTTCCAGAAAACGAGCTTGCCAGAACCTTAACTAAACATTCAGTAAACGGGTTGCATGTATGTGCAAAAACACTAGTAAACAAAATTTGAAAAGCCAATCAATTTAGTAACACAATAAACTGACATAACAAAAAAAAAATATTCAGGACACATATTCAATTCAAACATAACATTTATTCATGATTAAGGCATAAGCTGCCGCACAGTAGTTTTGGGTAGAGCCCAGAGGAACACAACCGGTCCATGAAACAAACTTAAAGTCACCATACAGACGACACAAATTTTGTTGGTACAAGTCTGACGGGGGTTTCTCAAGGTAATGCATTGTTATATTTTCAACCTGCTTGGTTTGATTTCCATTTTGGATGAATGTTTAGGCTTGTCTAATTGGCTTTTGCAGTCTTCATCTATTGGCTATTGCCATATGGCCTTTTGAAAATCCAGGAGCTGAATATCAGACATGTATAAGCAGTGTTTTGTGATGTAGCAAGTAGAAAACCATATATCCTTATTGTAGTTATGCAAGATATCATGTATTGTTTTCCATCAACAATATGTTCTGCTATCTGTGGGAGTTAGTAATTGACAGCAGATTATATGTTATAACAAAATTATTAGACTGCTTAATATCGGGCCAACAACAATATGTTCTGCTATCTGTGGGAGTTAGTAATTGACAGCAGATTATATGTTATAAAAATTATTAGACTGCTTAATATCGGGCCAATTCCATCAGACGCAAGCCACTTTGTCTTGCGGTTGTTGTGATCAAGTTCAGTTTTACAGCGTTCCGTCTCTAGAAAACAATAAAGCTACAGCCTCCAAATGAATTATGGTCCCTCATTGGAGCCTCTAGAAAATTTATTAAACCTGAACGATATGAATCGGGAGCACTTAAATAGGAATCTGTTACACTAAAATAAGCTTTAACCGGTCCCAGAAAACAAGCTTGCCAGAACCTGAAATAAACATTCAATAAAGGGGTGTATGTGCAAAACCACCAGTTAACAAAATCCAAAAGCGAATCAATTTAGTAACATTAATTACCTGACGAAAAATCAACAATATTCAGCACACATTTTAAATTCAAACATCACATTTATTTATTCATGATCCATATGCTGCCGCATGGTTTTGGGTAGAACACAGAGGAACACAACCGGTCCATGATACAAACCTAAGTTACGATACAGACCACACAGGTACTTTAAGACAGTAACATCCATATAGCGGAAACAAGAGGCATCAACCCAGGTGCAGCAGCAGCTTCAAGGACCGATGGCTTACCCCACAGAAGACGGAGCACCAGGTGGAGGGTGCTCTCCTTCTGGATGTTGTAGTCAGCAAGGGTGCGGCCATCCTCCAGCTGCTTGCCAGCAAAGATCAGACGCTGCTGGTCTGGGGGGATCCCCTCCTTGTCCTGGATCTTAGCCTTCACATTGTCGATGGTGTCAGAGCTCTCAACCTCCAAGGTGATGGTCTTGCCAGTCAAGGTCTTCACAAAGATCTGCATACCACCCCTCAGGCGCAGCACCAGGTGGAGGGTGCTCTCCTTCTGGATGTTGTAATCAGCAAGGGTGCGGCCATCCTCCAACTGCTTGCCAGCGAAGATCAGACGCTGCTGGTCCGGGTGGAATGCCCTCCTTGTCCTGGATCTTGGCCTTCACGTTATCAATGGTGTCGGAGGACTCAACCTCCAAGGTGATGGTCTTGCCCGTCAATGTCTTCACAAAGATCTGCATGCCACCCCTGAGGCGGAGCACGAGGTGGAGGGTGCTCTCCTTCTGGATGTTGTAATCCGCAAGTGTGCGGCCATCCTCCAGCTGCTTGCCAGCGAAGATCAGACGCTGCTGGTCCGGGGGGATGCCCTCCTTGTCCTGGATCTTGGCCTTCACGTTGTCGATGGTGTCCGAGGACTCCACCTCAAGGGTGATTGTCTTGCCGGTCAGGGTCTTCACGAAGATCTGCATGCCTCCCCTGAGGGCGGAGCACAAGGTGGAGGGTGCTCTCCTTCTGGATGTTGTAGTCAGCAAGCGTGCGCCCATCCTCGAGCTGCTTGCCGGCGAAGATGAGCCGCTGCTGGTCCGGGGGGATGCCCTCCTTGTCCTGGATCTTAGCCTTGACGTTGTCGATGGTGTCCGAGGACTCCACCTCAAGGGTGATGGTCTTGCCGGTCAGGGTCTTCACGAAAATCTGCATGCCTCCCCCTGAGGCGGAGCACCAGGTGGAGGGTGCTCTCCTTCTGGATGTTGTAGTCAGCGAGCGTGCGCCCGCCCTCGAGCTGCTTGCCAGCGAAGATGAGCCGCTGCTGGTCCGGGGAATGCCCTCCTTGTCCTGGATCTTGGCCTTGACGTTGTCGATGGTGTCAGAAGACTCCACCTCAAGGGTGATAGTCTTGCCAGTTAGGGTCTTCACAAAGATCTGCATCTGCAAGAGTCACCAAACTGAAGGTGAGTATGGACAAAAGGGACAGGCTCAAATAAACAGCATACTAAGGCAGGGTCGTGCAAGCTCATGATGCTGGGTATATAAAAAATCCATACATAGCTGCTGCATATGCCATCATCCAAGCATATATCAATCATCAAGAAAATAAAAAAGTATGTTTGTTTATTAGATATAAAAAAGAAAGTATTAAACCATAGCAGCATGTTGCTTCATGTATGTAAGCATAAGTACCAGTAAAACCTGCAACATAAACACACCTATCTTATTTGTTCATTGGATGAACAAGAATGACTGAACTGTAGAAGAATGTTGCTTCATGTATCTAAACATATATACCTATCCATATCTAAAAATATCTAAAATTTTAATCTAACAAAGCATGAGTAAAAAACCCACAGCAAAATTTATACCTATCCATATTTAAAAGATGATTCATCTTAATTACGAATCCAGCAGTTATATTTAAACAGTTTTCTACACTGATCTAGAACAATACAATCGGACAAACCAAACAAAAAAAGGGCATGCTAAAATTTCGAACTAAACAAAAAAAAGGGCATGCTAAAATTTATGACCTGACAAGTGCACATATCGTAGCCAGCACGATAAACTAAATCATACAACAGATAGATTAAACAGAACCTAGCCAACCGAACAAGATATAGGGTAACATGAGATCGATCTCATCTACGAACCAACTACAACCATCCAAGGATTCCCAGGTAGTGACAAGTTTAACAATCAGGACAATCAGAACAGGTCGCCTCCATCTACGAACCCTAAACACGCGGATCTATCCGGACTCCACAGCCTAGTAGGGTACTAACCATGAATCACCGACCGCGAACCATCCGAGATTAAATTAATATTGTAAAGGGACTATAGATCGCAAGAGCATGACAAGTTATAACGCCATGCCTCGCAGCCATGGAGAAACAGGAACAGAACTAGCAGGCCCTAACCATGGATCGCCGATCTAGTCTAGTCTAGAGAAGAGAAGGTAAATAGAGGGAGGGAGGATGATCGATCGCCGTACCTTGAAGCTGGGGATCGACGAGGCTCGATCACGAGGAGAGACGACGAGGGAATTGGGGATCGATCAGGTTGCGCCCAACAACACGAGAGAGAAGATGAGGTTGGGGAAAGAAGCTGGATGGGGCTGGGTATTTATAGCGGCGGGCGAGGAAGGGAACAGGAAGGAACGGTGGGAAGGAGCGGTGCCGTCACGGTTTCGTGCCGTGTGTGAGGTGGAACGGAACGGAGTTGGAAACCGCCTCCGGGACCGGAGGTGGTGGAGCGGAACTCTCGAGAGGGGCCAGACGCCAGAGAGATGCCGTGTCAACGTCGCTTGGCTCGGCGGTTGTGGTGGTGGTTCGCTGGTTGGTGTCCGTTAGATTAGACTCGTCGACGCCGTTAAACGGGCTCACTGACGCTCACTTGTGGAAGATAAGCTCCGTCCGTTTTCGAAAAGGCTTTTTGTTTAGGCTCTCTTTACCGATTTTTAAGTCCTGCTATAAACGATTTTCTTCTAAATCTAAAATCTAACAAAAAAAATGGTAAACCAAAGTTTTGTGGATGTTAGAAATCAAAACAACCAAAACATGTTTTTTTCTCTCTTTGATTTCATTTTTAGAGAAGCTCGAGCTTTATTACCAAAAAGAAACATATGCGCATGATGGTGACAAAAAATCATACTTAGAATTAGATTTTTGGGACCAAAGGAGTAGACAACTTCACTCTTATATCGTTTTTTTTTTTCGGTTTTTACGCGCATTTTCATTTGGACAAGAAAAGAGTTCATCACAAAGGGGAGGCAATTAGCGGATCATTAACATTTCAATGTCAACTACACGATAGATCATTACAACATATGAGTATCAATTTGCAATGGAAATCAGAAAATCAATGAAGACCTAGATCCGCCCCTTGAGGCAAAACAACAACACATAAGACCTTTCCCAAACCGATTACTTGCTTGCTGAGCTAAACTTCCTAGCCCTTTTGCCTCAGCCTGAATCCAAAGCCTGGCGAAGAGCTTGATGGTCGAGATGTATCATCATAGACGACCTTTTATCTTTGGAGCTTCTCTTATAAATTTGTTTTTTCATTAGTATTCGGTAGTTTCAACCAATTTAGATGAAATTTTTTTAAAAAAAAACTTGTCAAAAAGTGTGAGACATTTGACTTGTTGAATGAATCTTGAGCAATTGGCCTTTTTTTGACCGAAACATCATTACATATATTAGCAAAGCAGGATACCGAATGATCATTACATTGTTAATGGTAATACCATTAAGCCGCGTCCAGGAGAGGACACGAATTACAATGTCTTTGGATTAGCACATGAACTAGCGAAAGGATACATTTCCTTCATTTTTGAGGCTAGAGCCCCGCTTGGCTAAGTAGTCCGCCATGTTGTTTTGGCGTTCTTCTAATTCCGCGTAAAAGAAGAGGTGGAAGCCTGCAGCATAGAAGAGATGGTTTGTGTGTGTGGCTTGGCTCTCCATTCCGGTGGATCCTCCCGATTATCGCATTGATAAAATTGACAAGCCGCAAGTTGTCGAAGAAGAAATTTATATCATAAAGCCCCCCTGCCGCGTCATGAGCACCGTCCGCAAGCTCCAAGGCCACCGTTTACGCCAAAAACACGAAGTAGGTCCCCGCAAGACAGCCCGGATAAAGAAGCTAAGCGGTCCGTCCTCAACGGTGTCAACAAAGAAAATTCCAAGGCCTGCCCCATCGTGCTGATGTAGATATGGGACAAAGCAAAGAAGGCGGCATCCGTGTAGCATCTTGCTCCTTGTCGCGGCACCGAGATTCCACTAGGAATCTATCGGCGTTCCTACAAGAGAAGGAATTATACCGGGCCTGTTGTAATCATATTTGTGTGTAAAGAACTGGCTGTATTCTGCAAAGGCGGTTGAGCAGTTGCCGCCACTTGACTCCTTCGTCCCTGTTGAAAGGAAACAAAATACCTGGAGGCTGATTGAAGTGCAGGTTGCATGTTGGAGGGGTTTTGTCCCTGCTGAAGCCCTGCATTGGAAAGAGATATACCTTGGGAAGAAGGCTGCCGAGGGGTAGAAGTTGCAGTCGTAGCAGCTTCAGGTGTATATCTGGCTATGTCTTCATGAATTGCTTTTAAGTGATTTTGCATGTGAGCTAAAGCCGCTGCTTGATTTGAACCGCTCCCATCGTCTCCTTTGGAACCTGAAATCGTTTCTTGCTTTCCAAATATACCACATAATAAATAAGGTAGTGCATAGGGTTAGTTCAGATGGGTTAGGAGAAATCAAAGTTGGAAGAGCAATCTGCATCCCATCTTCCTGAGTGTTTAGTAAATGGATAGGGAGGGGAGTTGGAGAAGTGGACCAGACCTGTTTAGATTGTTCACAAAGGAAGAAAAGATGGTTATCGTCCTCAATGGCACCACAATGATCACAGTACTTACTGATGTGAGAAGTGAATCTTCCTGCTCTCTCACCAGTAGCAGAGCAATTGGCCTTTAAAGACGGTTTAAATAACTAATCGAAACAAATTGTTACTCACACGGTCACACACACCTAGAGAAAAATTGCACGATCTAAATTATACATTTTTATATAACAAAAATGTATTTTGCAAGAAAAAATAAAACTTGAGAACACACTCAAGCGGCACTAAAGCTGACTATGTGGTTTTATAAGGGCACTCCCAACCCGGACTCTATGTAAGTCTAAGGTCATTTATTATCTCGAATATCATGGACTTGGAGTCTTGGTTTTTCTCCCTCCCTTTTCCATAAATATACCGCACATCAGCAAATTATAATAAATATGAATGTAATAAATATGCTTAGACTCTATGGTAGACTCTACATTGTGAGTGCCCTAAAAGTGTCTGATATTTGGGTACTATATGTTTATTGGAGCTATTAATTTAGCCGCCCTACTGGCTATCGGTATTGCCATGTCACGTAAAATAGATTTAACAAATATGGTCTACTCTTTCTCTTATAAGTCCTGTTTTTGTTCTTACAAAACCCGATTCATCAGGAAATAGGAGGCCTTGTGCCCGTCTATCACTAAGCTATAAATATACATTCCGTTTATTCTCTCTCCTCCTCTCAGCCGTACCTAGGATTTTGAGGCCACGAACAAAATACACCATGAGGCCCTAAAAATCAATAAAAATCAAAGGATATTTCACTTAGTTATAAAGTTTTAGAATATATATTGGTTTTAAATTACTAAGGACAAATCAAATCTTAATGCTAAAATAGTAAAAGCGTGGAGTAGCAATCAAGTAACAAATTAGCTCCTCAGAACAAATCAAATCTTGAACTTACTACTTCGTAATTTTGGAGGCCCTTCAAATTTGGAGGCCCAAACGGTCAGCCCACTTTGCACCTATTGATCGCCGCCGCCCTGCTCCTCTTCATCTTAACATAAATATATGACGCGATAATTCATATAGCTGCTTATTATACACTGCTTCTTATACATAGTATATGTCACAATAACTTGCGGTGGCCGGCTCACACTTCGGTCTAACTTGCCATGCCGGAAGCCGGACTCAATTAAATTGTGCCAAACGTAAAAGAGCCGGCAAACACTCCATAGTCAAACTTGCCGTGCCGGATTCCATTACATTGTGCCAAACGTAAGGCGCTCATCTCGCATTGGTCAAAGCTGGTTTAATTTTCTCAAAAACGTTAGCAAATCAAACTTTGACACAACGGCTACACTGTGCCGAACGTATCAGTGTAGTAGTTGTTGCATCCACGTCAAAGGCTGAATTTAATTTCCTCCATCAATAATGCGAGTCTGCTAGTGGATTGATTGGGACAGACAACTGCAATGCAAATGCATTTCTTTTGAGGTTAGCTGCAATAGATAGATTATTTTAGTGTATTATTAGGTGCCTGGAAGGCCTGCACCGTTGAACTACACAAAAAAGTTGGTCACTGGTCACGAAGTTGGGATCCCCACAAAGTGTGTGACATTGTATATAATAACCAATGCAAAGGACACCAGCTGAAATTTCTAACCACATCTTCTTGGTACCATCACCAATTGATCACAAAAGAAATCACAAAGGTTTGCCCACTCAACCGTTCCTTGAGATAAACAAGTACATGCATAGTAGTAGTGTTGTGATGGTCAGGGTTAACAGAGCTTTCAACTTTGAATCATTAAATAGAGATATGATGCGTTTTGGATAAAAACTATAGACAATGTCCCTCTCACTTAGCTGGATGAAGCATTTTGTCCGATTCGGCTATATTGGGCCGGAATTGACACGTGAATTAGGAATTGGGAGGAGAGGAGGAGGATGGGGATGACGACAAATGGCGATGGCGTGGGCGGCGGCGGCGCGCCCGGGTGGAAAAGCCTTGGCGGGGCGGGCGGCGAGAGCCGTGTGGAGGCGGCGGCGGGGCACGAAGAAGGCTAAGATATATTTTTATTGCTTGCTTATCCCCTATTGATTACATGTCTCTTGCTTATATAGCCCGACTAGTGGGACTTGTAATCTAAGCAATCTCTATAAGGTTTCCTTATATGATCGGAATACCTTTTACAAGCAATTCCTATTTATTTATTTCCTAATAAGGGTCTCCCTTATAGATGAGATAGCCCCTTGCACACTAAAAATTACCTAAGATAATCCCTAACTTAAAAAAGCGAAGCAAACTTCGGAGTCGTGCGGGAGAGGGAAAGTGGCGGCCGGCAAGGGTCGGCCCCCTCGGCTGCGCCTGCCTCTCCTCCCGGTCGGCATGTCATCGCTTTGGGTCTAATTAGCCACTCTCGGCTGGCCCAAATCTGGTTCATGACATTTCCCCGCCGTCGGGGACGAGGCGGTTGCCCACGTGCCGCCCAACCCACCGTGTGTGTGGCGAAAGGCAC
Organism: Hyparrhenia diplandra; assembly: GCA_015847255.1. Taxonomy (NCBI): domain Eukaryota; kingdom Viridiplantae; phylum Streptophyta; class Magnoliopsida; order Poales; family Poaceae; genus Hyparrhenia; species Hyparrhenia diplandra. The sequence continues at coordinate 308,680 of JADLZK010011947.1, read as the reverse complement.
GCCGATCGAGAAGTGACAACCCAAAGCCCGGCAGACGAGAGGACGAGAGGGCCGCACTTGTCGCGTGTCGCCGCTGCCCTCTGTCCTGGCGTCCTGTCGGAGAAGGAGAAGTCGAGGTGGAGATCGCCGCAGATGCTGAACTTGAAGTCACTGGGTGCACGAAGGAACGTTCACCGCGCACGACGCATGACTGAGGCGCCGAGGGTGCCCGATACCGATCATCCGCAGCCTGGGGTGGAGACGCAGTGGTAAGTCGCTTCGGCACTCGTCATCATTTTGCATGGGAGCCGCTCGCAAAGAGACGGTTGAAGTGACGAGGCGGCGGCGAGATGAAGTCGAGGAGGCCGTAGAGAGGTCGCTGGGCGTCTTGACGGGGGGCCAAGCTGCATCTCCTTTGTCCACGGGCGCCAACGGTGATGTTGTCGGCGCGAAGAAGACGCCGCCGTTGTTGTCGAAGAGGAGGACGGTGGCGCCCTCGACCCTAACGTCGTCAGGTCGCCGTTGTAGTAGGAGGACGCTTCTTTGAGGAACGCCCCGATCTTCCCCGAGGGCGGTTGGGAGGTGGAAGCCCACCGCTACGCCATGCGGCGGGGCGTTCTCCCCTAGCATGAAGTCCCGAGAAGCTCAAGCGTGGGGATATAGTAGCGGTGGAAGTACCTCACGATGCCATGGTGGAGGCTCCACTCTGGTGCGGAAGCCCTGAAAGGTCCTAATGGCTAGAGGAGGGGGGGTGAATAGCCTATTAAAAATTCTTGCAACAACACTTAACAAACGGATTAGACAATAAGATGGCGAAGCTAAATAAGCGGTGCTACGAGTTAGCTAAGCAAGCCACAAGTCAAATTCTATTGTCTCTAATCCACACAAGGTCTAGGTCGCTAGTTTACTCCTAGGTGAGCAAGCAAGACTAACTAATTTACCACTAGGAGCTAAACTACACTAATCAAGCTAACAACCTAAGCAAGGCTACACAAGATATATCAAAGTAAATACAAGAGGAGTAGAGATCGATATACCGACGTCGATGTGTAGAGGTGGAAGCCAATCACCGTGATCAACTAGAAATCTCCAACGAGCACAACAAGGTTGACACGATGATTTTTCTCCGAGGTTCACGTGCTTGCTTGAGACACGCTAGTCCCGTTGTGGCGACACACTCACTTGACGTATGCTAAGCAATGGCGGTGCCAAATCCCCTATGGGAGCTCAAGCAAACGATCACAAGAGAGGGTCCAACAAGCCACGAGCAATCCACTAGTGCTCCTTTCGCGAATCTCCCCGGGGGTAAGGAACGACCCCTCACAATCACCACCCGGTGTGGCCTCAAACAAGCTCCACTTGAGCTCAACACCGCCTCTTGCTCCAAGCCGCTAGGGAACCGGGCAAATTCCCAAGAAAACAAGAATCCCAGCGGCTTCTCCAAGGATGAAGTGCCTCTAGATGCAACCACCAATGCAATACACTTCTATCACTCTCAATCTCACCAAGAATTCGAGTTATGGATGGAGAGATGAGTGGAGAGGAGTCTCACAAGCTCACTAGCAAGTTAGAGTGTTCAAATGTGCAAGCGAGAGGGCATAGAACCGGGCAAACCCATATATATAAGCCCCCCCACGAGATAGAGCCGTTAGCCTTCAAAATGGGCTCTTTTGGGTGATCGACGCACCGACCGAACCACCAGCCAGTCCGGGTCAAGCGTCCCGGGTCACAGCCCGGCCGCTACGGACAAGGGTCGGCCCACAGCCGGCGCCCTCCTCCGCGTCCGGTCCATGCTTCGGGCCGGCACCGGATGCATCCGGTCGAGGATCCGATCCCCTGCGCCTCGGTCAATCCACCGAGCGAAGACGAATTACACCCTTTACATTATTTTGATCGGACGCCTCGGCCCGGAGCCACCGCCGCAGCGTCCGTCGGTCGAGAGACCGTCGCGTCCGGTCACCTTTTCTCAAGAGCTTCTTCATCTTTTTTTTTTTGCTCTTTGCTTCAACCTTGCTTCGCCTCTTGCCATATGTTGCCAACACGTCCAAGATGACCACGTTATCACCAATGTTAGCACGTCGATAAGTCGCAAGATCGAAGTTAGTGCTCTCATTGTCCTAAATGCAATATGCAAGTCAATTGGACCTAGAAGCACTTCACCAAAGGATTGTCGCGGCATTCCCTCTTGATAGTCGGCTATCTATCCTATAATGTGATCACACGCTCTATCGTGTCTTGATCACCGAAATGAAAACCCTATCAAGATACCTTTGCCTTAATCTCCCGGGTTCCTCTCAAGCCGATCATCGAGCTTGACGATCCATCATGTCCACCATCAACGTCCCATGTTCATGATCATCATGCTCCTTGTCATCCATCTAATCCTATCTCAAGTCATACACTTAGAGCAAGGATTAGTCCACAAGTGTGTCATCAATTTCCAAAACCAAACATGAGATTTCAAGCCCGCAACTCGATGGCGTTGGCGATGATCCCGAGCTCCTTGTTGGTAGTTGTGCCCAATTGCGCCTCGATGATCATGTCGGTTCTTTGTCGGCCACCGATGTCGCCATGGCAAAGGCAAGAAGCCGCTGTCCCGGCATGCGGTCACACAGGCAGCCGCTATGTCGCCGCCGATGCCGCCTGATAGGCGCGGCGGTCGGCCGTGGCGGCGCCGGTGCTAACGTCCCGCTGGCGTCGTCCGCTTTCGTCGTCGTTGTAGTGGCGGGCAAGGTCGATGGCCTCCTCCATCGAACGAGGCTCGAACCATTCGAAGCGTGTTGCGGCGCTTCCCGCAAGCCTCCCACGAAGAGGTCGACACGGTGGCGTTGTCTCTCGAGTTCCATGCGTAGTGCATAGTTCTCGAAGGCATCGATGTAGTCGCTTCGCCTTGCCTCCCCGGGAAGGCGCCACACACGCCCAAGTGTCAAGGTAGGTAGGTCGTCCGCGATGGCGTAGGCGGTGAGTGAACTCGTCCCCACTCGATCGGAGAGTTCTTCTTGGACAGATCCATGAACCAGACTGCAGTAATACCAATGAGGTGGAAAGCGGCATAACTCACGTAGTCGGCCGGGGCGATCCCCAAGTTAAGTGTCACGCCCGGTTTTTCAAGGAAGACGGACTTCGCCATATGTGTGCCCGTAAAGTCCACACATATAGCCCGTAATAGATAAATATCGAAAACAATGCTTTAAAACGTAAAATATAACTAAACAAACACTTACAACTTATCGAGTAACGCGGAACGGTTGCTAAACTTCTCGGGCTCAAATCTCTTCGGGGACAGCTTGACTTGGGGCTCCCGTATGCCAAGCACTTTGAATAGTTTCTCCAACTTCTTCATCCGTCTTTTGTGCAAATTTTACTAGCAAACCGAGGGTGGGGGAAATAGCAAGAGTGAGTCCATGTCGAACTCAGCAAATATAGCAAGGCAATATCTACCAAAAACCCATGATCAACGTAACATAATAATGTAGAGCATAAACGATAATTTATGAACTATTGAACAAACATAGGTCATCATCTTTAATGCAAAAGTTCCAAGGCCGCTCATGACCGTGAGCACGGCTGATATACCAGTTTTACTCTGCGCAGAGGTGTACACTTTCACTATGAGTCGTGATTCCTAAATGTATGGGTTTGCAAGGCCCAATACACCGAAACCACTATGAAGCCTTTCGAAGGGTCGCTAACGGGGGTAGGGCCGCTAGGTTTTAAAGCCTGCGAATGTAGAGCTCCCCTTCCAAAAATGGCACAATACCCTAATGGCTATACTCATATGGACAGGAACCGCACTACACCCAACCCGAAACTCCCCTTTTTGCGCCTTTCGGTAACCTCTAACAAGTTAGAAGAGGTCCTTTGATCGGCTAAAGCCAGAGCCATATAGCCCTCACAAATTATGCGGTTATCCCTGATGATCACTTGCGTGACAAGTCCACATGTTGCTAAACAATTCACATTTAACGTTCATGTGCATAAACATTAATCAAGTCATATGATCATGGTTTAAAGATAGCATATCCCAAAACTATACTTGCCTTTTACATTTGCTCCAAACGATACTTTGCTTCGGTCATCAACTTCCAATCTTCATCGCCAACAAGTGGTTCTTGTTCTACTCGTAGCAAACACGCCACACATACAAACAAGCAAACAAAATGAACTAAGAACAATACACCAATCATAGTAACAACATGATAACAACAAGCTAAAAGAGAACTTCGTTGCTTTCGAGAGAACGCAAGCAATGCCGATAACGGAGCTATCGATAAAAAAGAAACTACTACCGATGCTTTTATATTATGAGAGGCAATAAAAACTACATGCTTTATTTATTTTAATTAAGAAAAACATGTGAATAGAATTAATTCAGATTAGTCACATCATAATTGAATTTAAAATCGAGTTGGTTACGGTCATATTTTATTTATGAACACGTTATATAAATTTAATCAAGTTACACTTTATCTTTGCAAAATAAAATGATTACACATGAGAGCTAAACAAAATCATCATATGAACGGGTTCAATCTAAGCAAATTATAATTTAGAAACATATTAAGATTAGTAATTAATCACATTGGCGTTTTATTCCAAAATCACCGAGGTATAACAACTATATTACTTTTTAATTATAAATCCAATTACATAAAGCATTAATCAAATTGTAAATAAATTAATAAATTCACAATTGAGATACATGATAGAGATCAGCACTAATGCGTAGATCACGACAACACGAATCTAACGCAACTAGAATCATTTGATTTGGAGTTAAAACGAGTGGATGGCGGAGATTATAACTGAATGGCAATTCTGTAATTACTGTGAGATGGCAAACTTGTAATTACGGACATCTTCTACCTTGGGCCTGTTCTTCATCTCGAACGTGACCAAACCATGGTCGATGGAGGACTGCTGCTCGCGGGTCACGTGCGGGAGAGGGAAAAGATAACAAGAGAGTAGGGAGAGGAGATCGTCACCCTAACCACGTCTTAAAACTTAGCACTGTTAAAACACAAAACTCAAGCAAAGAAACAAACATTACATCAAGCAACAACCCATCAAATTAATTCAAAAGAGTTTTAAAATATATTTTCTTTTCTATAACTAAATTTGCACCAAATTAACTAAACTTGGAAAATTTTATATAAACATTGAAATCTTTTATTTTATTTAGTGTTTTCTATTCACAACCCAAAATGGAAATTTTGGGGTGTGACATTAAGCTGGAAGAAGAGTTCCAGCTTGCGAAGCCGAGGGTCGGGTCGTTGGTGCCGTCGTACTCTGGACTTGCGAGACGCGTGGCGTAGCGAGGGGCATGTGATGCCGCTGGGTGGCACCATGGGCCCGAAAGGCCACGTGGTGGCGCGTCGGTCGGACGCCGCGGTGGCGCCCGGGGTAGGGGCAGGGGGCCAAGGTGTAATGAACCTCCTAATTGCAGGGCCCACCTACACCTGTCATTGTCCCAAAGACCTCGGCGGTACAATGCGGGCATATACCCGATAACTTAAGAAGCCCCGTTGATAACTCATACTAGGATCAACAAAGGAGTAGCTACAACATTACAACATTTGTTACAAAAATATAGATCGAGTGCGGAAGAATAATAACATTAATTTTATAAAATGTAAGTAAGTTACATTTGAGTAAACTTAACTTAATTAATTTGCGAAGTTGAGTAGACTAGAAGACAACCGCATCATGTCGTGCCCACCGACATAACCTTGGTTAACAACACGAGTCAACACCTCGCAACAAGGGTTAACAAACCCCGAGTACGGAGTACTCAACAAGACTTACCCGACTAAAGAAAATAGGAGAAGACTCAAGAATGCTAGTCTAATAGAATTCAAGGTAAGGCTTTTAGCAAGAATCAAGAATTCTTTTGCGTAAAAGCTTACTAAAAGTGAATCCTTACTTTCAATATTTTTAATTCATATTAGTAGCTCATATACTCTAGGTTATCCTACTCTAGAGCAAACATTTCTTTCATAAGCCAACTTTCTTTCCTCAAAACCATATTCCATCAATTACTACGAAGAAGGGTGCGAGGATCAAGTCTCCTTTTCTCGTGGAGCAAACGCCGATTCGAACCGCTTAAAACCCAAATGGGATACCTCACCACACGACATATGTAGAACTTAAACTTGCATATGTCAACCCTCACTGGACCGTCCAAAAACGGACCGCGTCCCACGCCACCCGAGAGTACCGTACACCTCTGTTGGCATTTCTTAGCGCAATCAAAGGAAACAGGTATAAAACCCATCCCCAATAAAAGCGTCAGAAATGCGCCGCTGACATTCCCAAGTAAACCACCATGTCGGTGATCCGAAATGGGATTGTCAACGGGATAGATCTTGCCATCTTAGATATTTCATCCGCAAGCGCACGGATCTATCATTGTAGCATTTCACCCTAAGTATTCGTGGTATCGTTATTTATATTTTCCCAAAGGAAGGCATGTGATTAATAAATTAGCATGGCATCTGAATAGAGGAACATGTGTTTGCTTAGACCAAAATGTTCATAACAGGGGTAAGCAATAATAGTTCATAGATAGTGTGACACACACTTAGGAATCCACCAACAAAAGGATAAAGAAAAATAGATAAAGAATAAATGAATAACCTAATGGAGTAATTCTAATGTATCTAGTCATGGCCATACAAATGAATAGTTAGGATCATATGCAAACTGATTTAATCATGGTTAGGTCTAGGATAACGAGGAGACTCCCGGAGCCCCATACGGCTCAATAGAAGCATTTACGAACTCCTACAAAGACACACACGAACGTGGGGGGATTTCAAGGGGCGGTCAAGGCTTGTCACGACCAATTGCCGCCTACCCCCTCAACCGTGGCGTGCACTCATATCCGCAGGTGTCGTGTATACCCGCACCATGCCCGCATATTAGAGCACTACTCTTGTCCCCCAGGGATCCCCACTCGTCGAATGGACGGACTAGAACAAGAGCAAACCCGGAAGGAACAACGAACCGTTATCCCACCTCTAATCAAGTTAGGCATATGATGATCGATGATGAACTGAGATGAACATGTCAAGATTATGATATGTAAACTATATGCTAGTTCATATACCAACACAAGAACATGAATAAGACTATACTCTAGTTCATAAGTTAGGCCAAGAACATAGAAATAAGACTTGCAAATAGAAGAATGCTTCATAGAGAAGATATATTACCAAAGCACTTTCTTCTAGGAGACAAGCCCTCCTTGTAGCTCTTCTACTCCAAGTGCTAACCAAGAACTAAGAAGAAGAAGAAAGTAGAAGAAGGAAGAAGTAGAAGAAGAGAGAGAGGTAGAGGTGGTAGAGAGGGAGAGATTGCCGGTTTGTTTGGACTCCAAGTGGTGTGTGTTGAGAGAGGGAGAGAGGGGCCTACTTATACACTTGGAGGAGGGGAATAAGTGCTAAATTACACCAAAACCGACACAGTAAACCTTCCTATTCTCATGCAAACCGACCATCCAAGGGCGGGAAACCCCGTTTGGAAGGTGCACGAACCGCCTCCCGAGGCTGGGCGAAACCGCCTCGAGGGGATGGCGCGCCGCACCGTGTGGTGCCACCAAGCACCCCCAGGCTCGGCCTCCCCGGGTCTCGGTGGGGTGTTGTCTTCCGTCCCGAAAGTTGTGGGCCGGGCTTTGCTCGGCCCGTTTTGATGTTTTAGGTCGATTTGCTCTTGGGCTTGAGTTTTGCAATAATGCGCTTCCACGGATGGCGTACTTTGGTCGATTTTTCCACTTGCTTTTATTATAAATCAGAAAATAAAATACAAGACACTACAAGTGGAATTTTATTAGTGATAAATGCATATGAGTATAAAAGGTATAGTTTCACTCCCTTTATGGTAGTAAGTTGACGGGAAAAATATGTCGTTGGTGACCGTCAACAACCTCCAATCCGGGACTTTAACCCACGAGGGTAACATGTACTCCCGCCATCTCTCCACTCCCGGTCTTGTGGTTTATGCGTTCCCGATTTGGCTCACCTCCGAGATCTCGAGGGCTTACTCGTATATGTGGCCGGATAACAAATTCTTGATCCAAGGGCCAATCCACGGGACGGTCCTTAAACGATCAACACGGACAAGCACGCCTAGGTATCCCGCCCAGGCTTTCAACCTCACGTCCCGTCCGATCTCAAATTCATTTCTACTTCTCTTTCTTTTCCGAAAAGGTACCATATTCTCATGTAAAGCATTTTGAAGAAACAAATTAACTAATTAAGCGAGGGCTAAGCATCACTAAGCATTTTTCGAAATAAAACAGGTTAACAAGGATGGTATTGCAATAAACAAGGATGATAATGCAGCAATTAGGTTATCTCTCAACTCCTAGAACTTAATGCAACATATCATAAACATAAGTTTAAAAGCTTTGTAAAATACAAGGAAGGGTTTAAATGTATCCTGGGCTTGCCTCGTGTTGCATGGAAAGTTAGACTCGCAGAAGATTGTCGAAGTCAAACTTGACATTATCCTTGTCGACAGACGGATCTTCTTCGAAGATTGATCATCGCGAACCATCTCACTCTCGTATACTCTACACGTAGATGATGATGCATGCTTCAAAAGATTGCCTAAGGAGTTCTCAAGGACCATTTGATTGTGGTATGATCCAAGTTTCATAAAACAACCCCAAAAAGTCACACAAATCCTAAGTCATTATACACTAAACATTACATTTAACACTTAAATAAATAAAGCATAAAATAATAAAGAAATAAACTTTTTCAAAATAATCCCAAACTTTTTATACAGCTAGATCATAGCATAAAAACAGCACCAAATCAATTTTCATGATTTTTGAATAAATATTTTATTTTCTAAAAATCATGGAAGATGCATTTTAATTAAAGATTGTATTTTTTAAAACATGCAAAAACTACTCAAAACTCAAGTTTCATAATTTTCATGCATTCATATACTCATAAGAAGACTCTACAAAATTTTCAGAAATTTTGAAGCTAGTTTCGAATTTCTATGAATTTTGCAAGAAATAACACTATTCATGCATTTGAAATAAAAGAAAAACAGATTTTAAACGAAACCGCCTCATCGGGCCAAATTTGGCTCGACTCGCCCCACACGCCAAATAGACCCCGCCCAAAGCAGCCAAGCAGGCGCCCGAAGAACCGGGCCGGCCGACCTCGCCCGTGTCGGCTTTGGCCCGACGTAAGCTCGCCCGGCGGTGAGGTCCCCAGGCGCGACTTACCCCAACGTGCTCCCCTTCGTCACCACCTAGCACCACCTAACACCCCAAACTCGAACCCTAAATGTAACATCCTAGATGTTAATGACCAATTAAAATTTTGATCATGTCATCATTGCATTGCAAAGCATGTTTTTGAATAACCTTCTATGCATTAATTAAAATAAGTTTATTTATTTAGAAATTGTATGTGTTTTAGGGTTTAGTGTGAATTTATTTTGATCACACGTGATTGATCCTAATTAGGTGTTTGGGTGATTGTTTTTATATTTATAAATTACTGGTTTAAAATTTTTATCAAATTCAAGCTTGATTTGGATTTCGAAAATCCTAGTTTTTTAACATCCTCTTTTACTCCCTTTTTCAATAATTTCAAAACTATGCAAAATTTGACCAAAGTTTCAAAAACAAAAGTGTTTATCTTTTTATGTTGTACAAATTGGGTTTTGGGAGTTTTTAAAGTTTTTATATGAATTTTAAAGTAATTGCAAATTTATTTAAAATTCTATTTTGACCCTATTTCAAAAGTCTATTTTGGAGGCTGATTTTTAAAAAGGTTTCTATATATGAAATGTAGGTCTTTTTATTTTGAGCATCTTTTATGTTTGGAGATTTTCAACTTCTATTCAATTTTTGGGAGATTTTTGAAGAAGAAGAGAGGACGATGAACCAGTACACTACAACGAGAAACAGCCGTAGCTAGCTACGTGCTTGCTTTGCTTGCTTCACCATCGCCATGCCATTCACCATCCTCCACGTCGCACTCGTGCTTGGAGACATGAAGACGTCCTCGTGGCCTTCTCGTTGATTCCAGGCCAGCCTCGTAGCTGCCTCGGTGGACAAGCTGAGTAGCTTCTGGTGAGCCCGCACTCGTAGCACGTCTGCTCGCTTGCTCTCGTATTTCGTTTCGTGCGGCACGTCCGCCATGGACGCGCGGCTGCAGCTCCCAGGCATGGTGCCGTTCTTTCCCCTCATCCACCTCCTCCAGCTAATGGTCTTGTCTTCCATTTCGCTCTCCTCCCGGGGCTCCTGAGTCGCCGCCGCCCGTTTCTTGCCGGCCATGGCGAGGGCGCCAACTGCCGCCACCGTATAGCAGCTGGCCGCCGTCTTGGCCAACGCGGGGCGGGTTGGTGCCAGCTGCGGGCGCGGTTGACCGCGGCCAGGTCCCCGTGCTGTCCCGGCGTGGCCGTTCCGGCCGAGCCAGTCCTCTCCCTCCCAAGCCGACGCCGTCTTCGATCCTCTGCTCTGTCGCTATGTGAGGAAGGAGAAGGACCCAGATTCAAATAGAAGCTTTTTAAGGATTCCTGATGTAAATTTCTTAACTCATATAAATAGTGTTTTATATTTAATTGCAGTTTCATAAAAAGTTCGGGGGCTCATTTGCAAAGTTTCCAAGTCAAAGACTTCATAGGCCGAATTGGGCCGGCCTGCTCACTGTTCCTATTGGGCCAAGCCAGATTCAGCCCAAGTGCTCATTTTCTTTTATTATATGTTTTATCAATTTCCTTTATGATGAATAGTGCCTGATTTTGTGAATTTCATATAAATTCATGTGTGGCTTTAAAAATTCTAAAACTTTTTGTATAGCCTTCCTGTGATGTTGTGTATCCATGAAAAATTTGAAACTTTGATTTTGAGTAGTTCTTGCATGATTTAAAAATACATTCTTTAATTGAAAAATGCATCTTCCATGATTTTTAGAAAATAAAATATTTATTCAAAAATCATGAAAATTTATTTGGTGCTGTTTTATGATGTGATCTACTTGTATAAAAAAGTTTGGGGCCATTTTGAGAAAGTTAATTTATTTTCTATTTCATGCTTTATTTTATTTATTAGAAAAGGTGAGTGTTAGAGCCTAATGATTTAGGTTTTTGTGTGACTTTTGGGTTGTTTTGTGGATCTTGGATCATACCACAATCAAATGGTCCTTGAGAACTCCTTAGGCAATGGTGATGATATCTTGTAAAGTAGTTCAACAAGTTGGTTTGTTGGGTTGCAACTTTATCGTGAAGGAAAGTTGTACTCAAGTGTTTATCATTTCATGCACCCATCAAGCATCATGTTTACCATTCCATCATGTTAAGCAATGCATCATTATTACGTGTAGTGAACGAGAGTGATGTGGTTTACGATGACCAAGCTTTGGAGAAGGTGTATCCACCCGATGTGTTGGTGTCAAGGGTGACGTGGGTGGTCCAACTTAGAATCTAACTTTTCCTCGCAATACAGGCAAGCCCCGGTTCATTAAACCCTTTCCTTGATATTTTAAAAACTTATATCACTTTTGTTTATGCTTTATTGCATTAAGTAATTAGGAGTTGAGTGATAACCTAATTCTTTGCATTACCATCCTTGTTTATTTCAATACCATCCTTGATAACCTTTGTTTCATTTCGAAAATGTTTAGTGATGCTTAGCCCTCGCTTAATTAGTTAAGCTTTTTCATCAAAATGTTTTATTTGAGGAGATGGTACCTTTTCGGAAAAAAAAAGAGATGTAGTGATGAATTTGAGATCGGACGGGGCGTAGGTTGAAAACCGGGCGGATACCTAGCCGTGCTTGTCCCGTGTTGTGGTCGTAAGGACCGTCCGTTGTTTGGATTGTTAAGTTCGGGACTTTTTGAGCGCAAGTACGCGCCGAGGCCTTACGGCAAAGGCATGGCTGCTGGTTGTCACCCCAGGTCGGTCGACCCTAACTAGCCACATACTCCGGTAAAGCCGGGATCTCGGTGGAGCCAAATCGGGAATGGCAACCACGCACTAGGAGTGGAGAGATGGCGGGGAGTAGCGTGTACCCACCCTCTTTGGTCAAACCGTCATTAGGGCGGGGTAGGGAAGTGGAGTCTTGTGCTCTCGGGTGGCGCAGCCTCGTTCCCGTTTTGGACAAATCTGAAAGAAGGTTGATATATGCAAGCTTAAGTGCTACATATGTCGTGTGGTTAGGGATCCCCAATTTGGTATAATCGGTTCATGAATCGCCATTGCTTCTCGGATATGGAGACCCGTTCTTACGCCCATTCATCGTAGTAAATGATGGAATATGTTTTTGAGGAAAGAAAGTTGGAATAAGAAAAATATGTTTGCTCTAGAATAGGATAACCTAGAGTTTATGAGCTACTAATCGAATTAAAATCTTGAAACTAAGGATTTATTTTTTTTAGTAAGCTTTTACGCAAAAACGAGTCCTTGATTCTTGCTAAAACCTTTCCTTGATTCTCCTAAGCCCGCATTCCCGAGTCTTCTCCTCTTTTCCTTGTCGGTTAAGTCTTGTTGAGTACTCCCGCACTTTGGTTTGTTAACCCCTTGCAGTGCTTGACTTCGTCTTTGTTTAACCAAGATTATGCTCTGGTGGGCTCGACATGATCCGTGTCTTCTAGTTCTACCTAGCTTCCACAAATTAAGTTAAGTTCTCTTAAATGTAACTTACTCACATTTTGTAAAATTAATGTTATTATTCTTCCGCACTCGATCCGTATTTTTATAACAAAAGTTGTAATGTTGTAGCTACTCCTTTGTTGATCCCGGTATGAGAGTGGTGTAATCGGGGTTTCGATGACACCCGACAAAGCTTGTTAAGTTATTGGGTGCATCCGCACAACCGCCGAGAGGTCTTTGGGACAATGACAAAAAGCGGTGGGCTGTGGTAATTAGAGGTTCTGTCACACTAAAGCACGGCGGCTCCACCGCGGCGGCGATGGCGACCGCCGACGCCATGGACGGGCGGAGGCGGCGAACGCGACTTCCGGCGATGAAGACTTGACCAAACGAACTAGCATCCTCGGGGACCCTTTTTCCCCACCAACCGACCGTAACCGCCTCTACACGATGCGGCCACGCTGCGGCGCGGATGGCGGCGGACTCGCGGCGGCCGGGCGCTCCGGGCGATGCGGTATGGAAATCGACAAACGGGGCGACACCGGGTGATCAGCAGCTCACCGCGACGATGTTGCTTGGCGCTAGTTGAGGCGGGACGTGGCGTAGGTGAACGGACGTTGCCGCTGCCCGGCGGGTCGTGGCGGGCGTTAAATGTCCTCGGTGATGCGTTATGCGCACCAATGAGCCGACCTTGATCACGGCATAAAGGCGAAGCTCGACGCACAAGCCGGGCGCAGCGAGAGGCTCACCGTGATGGCCGGGCCGACGACGGGCGGATCACGGCGCGCGCTCGCCGGCCGCAGAAGATGACGGTACGCCTACCGATTCGAGGGTTTGGGCAGCGCGAGTGGGTTCAAGGAACGCCAAAGAAAGTTGCGGCTAGTGGCGTGATCAATTGGGCTGGTGGAGCTCGACGGCGGCAAAGACGCCGCGGCGGAGCCGAGGTGACCGACGGTGACGAAAGAAGAAAAGAGGACGGGCACGACTTCGATGGCGGCTCAAAAGGAAGAAGATGGCTTCGAGGAGCCGCCGGTGGCCTTCACGAAGACATCCAAGTGGTCAAACACGCCGACCGAGCTCGCTAAAACGCGAGGCCGCCACGGCGGCCGGGCGGCAACAAAGGGCCTAATGGGCGCCCATGCCGTTATTGTAGCACCCAAACCCTAACTTTCGGTTTTTTGCAAATTACTTCCAAAATTTGAACTGAACTCGAAAAACTCCAAAAAGCAACTTTGCTTAAAATTTCAAGATCTACAATTTTCACAATTGGAAGATTTTCAAATTCTGCCTCCAAATATGACTTTTTGAATTGGGGTAAAAAAAGGGATAAATTTGAATTCAAAATTACTTTTAAAATTACTCAAAAACTTGAAAAACTTTGTACATATCTTTTGTTCATCAAGAAAAGATCTACAAAATAGTTTTTGGAAGTTTTATCAAATTTTGTTTAGATTTTGAATTATGGAAAAAGGGGTAAAGAAGGGTTAGGGTTTAGGGTTTTCACCGGAGGGGGTAGCTTTTAATTCCTAATCTTTTTTTGCGTCTTTTCGACCGACAACGTAACCAAACGTAAAATAAACTTATTTTTGTCCAATCCATTGCTTAAGCGGTAAATAACACCGGGGTGTTACAGCGTTGACGCCAGCGTCTCTGCGGGGTCACACCCGCGCACGGCTGCGGTGTCGGTGGAGAGGAGAGGGCGCCGGTCTTTGCGGTGTCGTCGAGGGTGACGTCGATGACGGGCTGGAGCGTCAAAGAAACGCCATCATCTTCCTCCAAATTCTGAGGATAGCAGGGTCGGAGCCGCCGACGGAATCACGGCAGTGGGGGGGGGCGGCCGGGCGGCGGGCGGCCACTGTGCTCGGGCGGTGGCCCGGGCTGGCCGCCCGGCGTGGTTGTCGCACGCGCGGGTCCTTGACGTGATGCGCACGCATCCATCGGCGAGGCGAAGTCACCGATGTCGTCGGCGCCCGATCCGGAGCGGCGCGAGTTGGTGAGGCGCTTTCTTCGCCTGCGGTGAACTCCTTCATCTCGAAGCCATGGGTGGTGGAATCGCCCCGGTCTCCGGATACTCGTCGATTCGGCTAGATTGGGCGAATTGACACGTGAATTGGGGAATTGGGAGGAGAGGAGAAGGATGGGGATGACGGCGGGCGATGGCGTGTGGCGGGCAAGCGCGCCGCCGAGAAAGCGCTGGCGGCGCGGGCGGGGCGCGCGAGCGCTGGTGCGGAGGCGGCGGCGGCGGGCACGGAAGTCCGAAGGCTAAGATATATTTTTATTGCTTGCTTATCCCCTGTAGATTACATGCCTCTTGCTTATATAGCCCGACTAGTGGGACTTGTAATCTAAGAATCTCTATAAGGTTTCTTTATATGATCGAATACCTTTTACAAAGCAATTCCTATTTATTTATTTCCTAATAAGGGTATCCCTTTATAGATGAGATAGCCCCTCACACACCAAAAAATTACCTAAGATAATCCTAACTTGAAAGCAAAGGAAACCGGAGTCGCACGGGAGAGGAAAGTGGCGGCGGCCGGGGCCGGCACTGCGGCGGCCCCTAGCCCCCTCCCGGGCCGGCCGTCGCGTTGGGCCCAATTAGCCACCTCGGCTGGCCCAAATCTGCTCATTCACGATAAAGCAATTTTGTGGATACGGATGCGTTTCAGCATCAGTTTCCTTTCTGGCGATGTCATCGTCAGTCCTTTTGACTGATTCATTTCTCCAACTCTGAGTGCCTCTTTTTGCTCCTTTATTAAAAAAATTGTAAGTGCCATTAATTATTTCCCTACATTTTATTTCTCTATAATTTCTATGCATAGTTGGACCTCATCACTATTTTTTTTTTCAAAAGCGTGTACAGCACCTCATCTTGAAAGAAACTGACAGGTAGACAGTCATATGTGCTTTCATGCCTCTTCACGGTGGATTGTTTAAGCAGGCTCTTTTAGAATTTTGTTTTTGCAAGGGTGTTGCTTGACAGATTTTAATACTAGATTATTTCTGAGAGGCCAATGTTCAATGAGTGGTGTAACGTTCCACAAAGCAAGTCCAATAGTCTTTGTGCCCAAAACAGAATTTTGGACAGACGGACGTATTGGTTTCAGTATGACAGTTTACACACGCTAATGCAGTTTGCGGCTGTCGAACAAGTACTGTATAGAGCTGGAGAGTAAAATACGGAGTTGGAGATCAGGACTGAATAAGCCATGCTCTCCCGAAAGACTTGATGATCTTGCCACAACTTGCCTGGAAATTGTCGCGTGGGCGTCCGTCACCTGAAAAATCGGAGCCAACTACTATGCAATCTCTTGTCTGTCATATGAAATGCACATCTCCAGCTCTGTTCTTGTTTTTTTTTTGGCTGTTCTTGATTCTGTGACTCAGTTGGCTGTTGGCAACAACTTATTCAGTTGGCAACAGCTTAGGCTGCAGGCCTGAGACACTCCTACAAGTTCAGAAATGCAAAATTGTTTGCCGTTCTCATTTCTGTTGGAGAGGATTTTCCATGCCGTGATGGTCTTAGGCCATCGCCATTCACCAAGAACTCGAAATAAGGTTCTGCACAAGCCAACACGAGGACATGACCTTCATCTCCTTGACTCCTTGATTCAAAAAGATCTAAATCTAACCAAACATGTTTAATCTACAACCCACAGTGTGATGTGCCCACATTATCACATTTTTTTTTATATAACTATGCCGACAAGTGGAATCTGAATACTAGAATCTAACATTTAGTCAACACAAGAGTGAAATCCAACAAGAAACTGGAAACAGCGGGAACCTGCAGGTTGCATGAACACTAGCCGAACAAAACTCAAAAAGCCAAAGCAATATAATTGACATCACCAGAAGTTGCTCTCAATAGAGATCAGTACAATACGAACTACAGGACATGAAAATTTTAATTTCTCTGAACACATTGTGATATACTGATATTTAACAAATCAAACAGAGCTTGCTCACTGTCAGCAAGCAGCTGATTCCAGGCCAATAACAACAATCCATCAGTATAAGAGACACAAGTTAGATTAGTTGATTGTTGTGCAATGGTCAAGCAAAAGATTAGACATTCTGAAAAATAAACTTTATCTCCAGACAACAGTGCCTCCAAGTGAGTTACAGAAACACAGCCTCCAGAAAGTTCACTATTGTCAAGAACAAAACTAGGCTTCAGAGTAATAGGATATGGACATATATTTGACTTTCTTTCTTCTTTTTGACCAGGTAAATCCAGCTTTGTTTTAGAAAGCTTAAAAGTAGTAACAAAGATCAATTCCAAACCGCTAGGGTAACCAGGTTACAGTAAGGGACGGAAACGAAATGAAAATAACGATCTGAACTTAGTAAAACAGTGACAAACACCAAATCATCAAACATGTAGACAATCATGGTATATATCAATATGATTCATAGAAATATTAGGTTTAGATTAAGCCAAATTTTCTTCACGTCTGACCAAATTCATTGAAAATTCATGTGATTAATATTTATGATTCTATGCAAAAGATGGTCTGGTATCAATAGCTCCAATCAAACTAGAAATGAAAATCAAGAAACTACATTATTTTTAGTTAGCAAGTTCAAACCAGTCTCAGAAACTGAGCTTGCCAGACAACATTCAGTTAAGGGATGTATGTGCAACAAACCAGTAAACAAAATTTAAAAAGCCAATCAATTTAGTAACATTAACTGACAGAACAAAAAACAACAATATTCAGCACATATTTTAAATTCAAGCATCACATTTATTCATGATTAAGCAATATGCTGCCGCACAGTACTTAGATAGAAACACAGAGGAACAACCAGTCCATGAAACGAACTCGGAAGTCACGATACAGACGATGCAAATACTTCAGACACACTAACATCCATAGCAGAAACAAGAGGCACCAGACGACCCAGGTGCAGCAGCAGCTTCAACAACTGATGGCTTACTGACCACCACGAAGGCGGAGCACCAGATGGAGGGTGCTCTCCTTCTGGATGTTGTAGTCTGCAAGGGTGCGGCCATCCTCCAGCTGCTTGCCGGCAAAGATCAGACGCTGCTGGTCTGGGGGATCCCCTCCTTGTCCTGGATCTTAGCCTTCACATTGTCGATGGTGTCAGAGCTCTCAACCTCCAGAGTGATGGTCTTGCCAGTCAAGGTCTTCACAAAGATCTGCATTCCACCCCTCAGGCGGAGCACAAGGTGGAGGGTGCTCTCCTTTTGGATGTTGTAGTCAGCAAGGGTACGGCCATCCTCCAGCTGCTTGCCAGCGAAGATCAGACGCTGCTGGTCCGGGGGGATGCCCTCCTTGTCCTGGATCTTGGCCTTAACGTTATCAATGGTGTCGGAGCTCTCAACCTCCAAGGTGATGGTCTTGCCCGTCAATGTCTTCACGAAGATCTGCATTCCACCCCTGAGGCGCAGCACCAGGTGGAGGGTGCTCTCCTTCTGGATGTTGTAGTCCGCAGCGTGCGCCCGTCCTCGAGCTGCTTGCGGCGAAGATGAGCCGCTGCTGGTCCGGGGGATGCCCTCCTTGTCCTGGATCTTGGCCTTGACGTTGTCGATGGTGTCCGAGGACTCCACCTCAAAGGGTGATCGTCTTGCCGGTCAGGGTCTTCACGAAGATCTGCATGCCTCCCCTGAGGCGGAGCACAAGGTGGAGGGTGCTCTCCTTCTGGATGTTGTAGTCAGCAAGCGTGCGCCCGTCCTCAAGCTGCTTGCCAGCGAAGATGAGCCTCTGCTGGTCCGGGGGGATGCCCTCCTTGTCCTGGATCTTGGCCTTGACGTTGTCGATGGTGTCAGAAGACTCCACCTCAAGGGTGATAGTCTTGCCGGTTAGGGTCTTCACAAAGATCTGCATGCCTCCCCTGAGGCGGAGCACAAGGTGGAGGGTGCTCTCCTTCTGGATGTTGTAGTCAGCAAGGGTGCGCCCGTCCTCGAGCTGCTTGCCAGCGAAGATAAGCCGCTGCTGGTCGGGGATGCCCTCCTTGTCCTGGATCTTGGCCTTGACGTTGTCGATGGTGTCAGAAGACTCCACCTCAAGGGTGATAGTCTTGCCAGTGAGGGTCTTCACAAAGATCTGCATCTGCAAGGAAACCAAACAAAAAGGGTAAGCATGTAGTAGTACACCAAGAAAGAAAATAACAAGGAAAAAGAAGCACCGATAAACAAATATGCATGCTCAACATGTAGGTGCACAGAATCAAGGAACAGTAGCAGCATGCCACCATCCAAGCAATAAAGATGCACAACAAGAGCATCCATGATCATCAGGTAGATGCAAAAGAATTATCAATTTGAACAGTTGCCGAATACCTTAATCTTTGTAAGCATGCATCTATATATAAAAAAAACAGGACAATACATGCACACATCAAGTAATAGCTAGTCATGCCATCAAACAGAACAAAAGGTCGATGAATATTTTCTCAACATCAGCCGAACATGAATTCTTATTAAGATAGTAAGACAGCAGCTAGTTCATATAATAAGATGTTAACGCATGCAGATACAAATTCAGAAAGCTAGTTGTTCTACTCCAATTTGTAGAGGCATCACAACCAGACCAGAACAATAACAAAATTGATCTGACAAACCAGACGCACGCAGGGCTGGCTAGGAACTTCAAACCATCTAATCCAATCTAATAGAACGAGCAACACATCATTCTGCATCAGGGATTCTTAATTAAAACGAAGCCACGAACAGATCCAACCCTAATCAACGAGCCCAAATATCACAACAACCCAACCTCACCGTGGCGCCTACAAAAGCATCCCACAGTTACCAGATCGAGTACTCGGTTCCCAGATCGAGGAATCGCAGCACCAATTAATAAGTAAATCGACAGATCGATGACAAACAGCCCACACATATACCCCGTAATAAATCGTATACCAAAAAAAGGAGAAGGGAGAAGTGAAAGCGGGAGGATGATCGCCATACCTTGAAGCGAGGGGGTGGGGATCGACGAGAATCGCGAGAAGAGGGATTGGGATCGGGCTGTGTCCGTGTGCGCCGAACAACACGAGAGAGAAGATGATGAGTTGGGGAGAGAGGTGAGGAGGGTGGCTATTTATGATGAGGAGAAGGGCAGGGGAGGGGTGCCGTGTGCCGTGTGCCGTGACGCTTTCGTGCCGTGTGAGGGAGGGAGACCAGCCCGCCTCGGGTCGGGTCCGCTCCGCCACGCAATTTCCAGATGCCGCCAGCCAGCGCAAGGAAAGTCCAACGCGCGGAGGCTTCGAGAGGGATGCCGTTCACTGTTTGCGTCGACAACGTCTCGGCCATTGCTTTGCTGCCACGATGGTAGTTTGCTGGTTGGATGCCGTTAGTTGACTTGTCAACGACACGCCGTTGCCGTTGAAAGATTCCACGAAAACTCTTTTATTATTTTGTCATCAGGACTATCTCTATGGGTTACCAAAATAGTCACACGATTTTTTTAGATCACACCGCATAACGCAGACGGCCTTTCGCACGCACACTCAACCCTATGAATACACGCGTACTGCGTCCTACCCCTATGAAGACCTTCGAAGGGGACGGAGCGGCAAGAAGTCTTGAAGTTAAAATCGCCTACCACTTAACGCTGTAACGCCGAAAAATCCTCGAAATAAATCCGGGATAAAGTGTCGCACCCAAGATTTGAACCCCCGTGGGAAACCCCAACCAATGGCCTTTGCCATTGAGCCGTGAGCCCCTCAATTTTACGGTAGATGTCTTATAATATTAAATATGTTTTATTCTAAATTATAAGTCACTTTGATTCTTCTTCTTTTACGGCCTAATTTGCTACATAAAAAGGGGATACGATGGAGTCAAAAAAGACTAGAGAAAGTAAAAACGGTGTCACAAAAGAAATCGTATGAAATAGAGCAATGATATATGCCAACCCATAGATGGCAAGGCAAACATTCAAAAACCATAATATGAACTCACTGGATAGACAAACCATCACCACCTTCTTTAAAAGTAAGTAGAAAGTGTGGATTACATTAAACAAGATTGCACAATTAGGTGTTGTTTGGTTCCTAGGGACTAAACTTTTTTAGTCCTAGGGGACTAATAAAAAAAAAAAAATCTTCAAAAGAGTTTTTAGTGACTAATAGAGGAAAAGTCTCAAAAAAGTCCCTCCATGTTTGGTTTGGTAGGAACTAAAAAGAGACTTTTTTTAGTCCTAAAACTAAAAAGTCCCTAAACCAAACAACCCCTTAAGTCAACCGCAACCGCTATCAATCAAGAGTTGCTCTATGGTCACAAAACTATGTGGCATTGTATAACACTATAGTATATACAAATGCAAAGGACACTAGATGCAATTTCTAACCACATTTTCTTGTACCATCACCAACTAATCTTCTTCATGATTGATTTTTTAAGATGATTTGCTTTTTTAGATTTTCTTATAAAGGGAGTTGCTTGACATATTTTAAAAATTAAATACAAAGTTTTTTTTTAAAAAAAAAAGGATTACTTTTGAGAGGGTAGAACTAGAAAATACTCCGACCGTCCACAAATAACTCATCATGTTGACTTTAAGACATCATATTTGACCTTAAGACATCATATAAACATCATCCATTTTGATATGACTTATTTTATCATTAGATATACCTCAATAATGATTTATTTATTTTATAAATTGTATAAAAAATTTGAATAAGACAAGCGGTCAAACATGATGTCTCAAAGTTAAAAAATATAAGTTATTTGTGGATGGAGGGTGTAGCAGCTTAAGCAGTCCACATGGCATGATTCTTTCTATAGCATATGCATTATAACCACCTTAAAAAGCCATAGGCAATGAGCCGTGATTGGTTGTTTCATCACAAAAAAAAGCCATAGGCAATAGCCTTTGTGGTCCAAAGAGATGGGTCCACACTTTACCACAATTTCTAATTCTAATTTCACGCCGGATACGGACCAAAATGTTTGTGGCCATTTGTTTCACATGATAAGTTCTCCATCAGTCTCGCTGAGAGTTTGGATCCAGCGCCTTGTCCGACTGGATTACGACAATAATTCTTCAAAAAAAAGAACTTGCGCAACCAAGACTCAGTTTCGATGAATGGCACTAAAATTGCACCACAACAAATGAATGATGTGTCTTTGCAGCCTTGCAGACTTTTCTTTTCCTCCCCTGATGATGAACATGCCATCTCCGTTTCCAGCGAGCTACATCTATTCTGCCTTCACCAGGTCCTCCAAAACAATAGTGGCGGCGTTGCGTCCTGGCGCACCCATCACCCCACCACCTGGGTGTGCACCGCTCCCACAGAGGTACAGCCCCTTCACAGGAGTTCTGTAATCTGACCTGTATGCTCCAAAGTACAAACAGGCAAGTCATGTTCCCAAAGCCACAGATTCTGACATTGAAGCTTCAAAGATTGGCAAGGAGAAAGGATCAATGCAATAGACAACTATTACCATCCCTTCGCGGGCCTCATGAGGAAAAGAGAATCTAAGCCCATTGCACCGTGGAAAATGTTTCCCCCTGCGAAATGTGAATCATGTTTTATTATCGTATAAGTTTTCTATGATACAGTAAATTAAAACACAAAGGTCAAGTATGCATGGCATGCAGAAGAAGGCTGTGTATACTATGGTAAAGAGCTTACCTGTTAGACCAAACTCTCTTTCAAGATCAGGTGGAGTCAGCATATCATAGCCTACCACCGATGAGCTAAAGCCCGGTGCATATTCGTCAATCAAAGAAAAGCATCGCTCAGCAAAGGCTTTCTGAAAAATAGTTTCCATAAAAAAATGGTTACTGATGCCTGATGGTAAATCCAGCAAATAAGTCTATCCTCAGATGGTGTTAGCAGCAATGTCTAACAATATTTGTGAGCCATCCGCATACGCAAATGTTGAACACAGAATGTACAGCAACATCAAAGTGTGAGTAAGATCAACATACTCTGACATTAGAATCCTGCCAACTGCCTTCTGAAAGTTTGTAGGGTGTGTACTGAACAAAGAGATTAATAACATGCTGACCTATCGAAAGGATAAAGCAAAAGTTGGAAATTATGTCATAGTAGGAACGAAATTGCCTTGGACACAAAGAGTAGTGGTAGAATAGAATGACAGTTTAGCGACACATGCCCTCATATAATTTCTTGATCTATTTGTATTTTAGGATAGTGAGATATGTCTTAGTAGATAGTTTGCACTATACATTTTGCTTTATGACACTGCAATGATGAGGGAACAAGAAACATGCATACCTGGCGGAGAGATGGTCTTATCCAAGACAGAAGGAATTGTCATTTCTATAACAGGTCTACTGGATGAGATGCCACCTGCTGCTTCCCTGTATGCAAGGTCAATTTCCTCCATGCTGGAAGAAAGCAGAATTTCCATATTAGAAGACATCAAGTGTGGAATAACTCAGTCAAGGGGATACTATTTCTCTTCTCAAATAAATAGTTTCCACACAATCACATGAGAGGCCAGATCATCTGGCTTTCCTTATGAGAAAAGAATGAGGAATGAATATCTAACTATAGGCTGGCCTCCTATAACATGAGTGCGGTTACATCAATTTATACAAGTAGGTAACAAATTTTGTAAATAAAGTCAGGATATCTACTGCAGGGTGTTTCAGAACAGCACAACTTATTATCGAGTAATAACATTTTTGAGTTTAAGAGATCATTTCCCTTGTCCTACTCATGTTGATAAGCACAGGCTGTGCAATACATTAAAAAAAGTTGGCTCCGGGGAGATGCGCAAATACATTAACAAAAATAATAAATGTGATAACAAATAGTATCTGACACCTTATTTGTTTATCCGGTAACTACAAATAAAGATCAAAGACAACTGAATATGAAAAATATGTCACTTTAGTTATATACCTTTCGGACCCAATGTGTATGGTGCCCATGTGCTCTGGACCACCTTCAGGGTTGCTGTCTTTGCAACACTGGAACTGTGGCAGCCTGTCGACAGCCATATTAATCTTTGTTGTTGCCTGCCCCCCACCCACCCAAAAAATAAATAAATATATATTATCATTAACAATTATCGTTAGAGTTATAATATTTTAGCTGTTAGAGTCACTGTTGATTATCGGAATTTTCAAACTATTCATCTTAATTCAATAAAATATAGATATTACTTTACCAATATAGATGAAAAAGTTATGGTCAAGTTACATCTTGGAGACGGTAACAATCAACATCATGTAGTAATAAAGAATGAAAGAAGCAAAAAGAAACAAATAATATTTGCTACATCATAATCAACAGTATGCTGACAGGCATGTTGACTTTCTCTAAGTTTTATAATGTTTTCCCATTCCATTTTTTTAAAAATGTTTTCCCATTGACAGAAGACAGTACTTTTCAACTCAGTAACTATTTGTTAGGTGCAATTTCTTTGGTTGAAAAAACACCATTATTATTGCACTGAAATATGCTTGTACACAAGTTCTTACAGAGCTGTAATCTGCTGCCTTAATTGCACAGAGGAAGTCCTCAGGAAGAACACTAGAAGGTACTAGGTCCTGCAAGAGTAACCACATATCAGTATAAAAAACATTGCTTAGCTCGTACATCTTTGCAATATTAAATATTTCTGAGTTTTTTACCACAAATGTTTTGTATGGAGTGGCATTTGAGAGAACAACTGGCGAGCGCACCACTCTTCCATCAGCCAAACCTACCTACAAATCCCAATCTTTCAAGAGGTTGAAAGAAATGAAATGCACTTACAGGTTAATCAAAGTACTTACCCCTTTTACCGTTCCACTAGTTTCGTCAACAATTACTTGGGAAACCTAAACAAGAACAAAGGATCAAGTCAAGCAAGATGCCTAATATGGAATGTAAACCACAATTATGACAAACTGCCACTACATAAAACAAATGATCTTTTTTCCTTTGAGAACTCCAGTTAACACCTTTGAATAATTGATCGTTTTTTTTTTTTTTCTGTTTCAACTTGAAAAATTACTCTGCCAAAGAGCAGCCCTACAAGCTATAAAAATTGTAAAGGCACCTCGGCATTTGTTACAATATGCACTCCTGCTTCAAGAGCTGCTTTGCTTATAGCTGATGACACTGAACCCATACCACCTTCAACATACCTGTAGCAAGTGAATTGTTTTCTTTACTTAAACAAGAAGTTTTCAGAAAACTGAAACAAAGGTGAACTGACGAGTGACGAAAGTACTAGTTATGAACCCAACATACTAACAAGCAGATTTGACTACACTGTATGACGCCATTTTCGATAACACTAATCCTTGAAAAGTTGTTTTCCCAGTCAGTGGATATACACACCAGTTGAGGAAACATTTGGGATCAAAGTCCCTACTCCCTACTGAAAATAACAAAAAAAGAAGCATCTTCGAGAGTTAAAGTTAGAATCATACGCCCAAACACCACGTTGACCGCCAGTCTCCCCCATGACATGGTGTAGGAGAACATATCCAGAACCTGGAGTGTGCACACCAGCCTATAAAAGAGATATCCAGCAGTCAAACGACAATATGCTAGACAAAATATTTTGCTTAGTTCATTCAAAGCACCCTTACCATAGCTCCTATCACAGCGTCGTTTGCAAGAGTCGCCTTCAAAACCTCACCCCCTACCTGAAGCGCACAGAAGTCAATGAGAAGCCTTTTTGTTCACAGGTCAAAGAAGATTAGGTGCAGCCTGTCAACTGAAACAAAGCAACCACACAGTTGCTTCACATGATCAATGTGAGCAGTAGCGTTTAAGATGGGACTAATGCTGACCTCAAACCAGGTGTTCAAGATTTTCGATGCTGGAGAAAGGAGGAGGTCCATGAATTCCCTGCCGACAACAATTTGATTTTTAGAAAGGGTTGCATAAATGGTGCCGATCAAATAAATTATTGACAAGGGGTCAGTACTTAGTACTCACACCATGTTCTTCTGCCCCTGCTGCAACACATGCCGAAAAAGGTAGCCCCAGAATGCCGACTTCTCAACCCTATTCTTCATCCTTTCAACCATAGAGAAGTGGACCTCCTTCCTCAGCTCGGGTGGAGCCGAGTCTATGACAAAGTCCATGAGCTTGCAGAACTGCTCCAGCTTCTCCTCGTATCTGCATTCACATACAGATCCTACCAAGATCATCATAGTAATAAAGAGCTACAATGTACATAGATACCACAACAATGTACTTATTCAATCTAAGATCATTCCAAGATAAACTGCACCTTGGGTATGCCTCTGCATCCTTCTTAGAGAACTTGCTGATCTCTGAGAAGTTTAGCTCTGCATCCGGACCAAGAAGCAGGTATCTGCCGTCAAGGCATGGCGTGAACGACGAAGGGCTCCGCGGCAGCAGCTTCAGCCCGTGCCTCTCCAGCTCCAGGTCGCTTAAAGTTTAACAGCAGTAGTGTCATCAGCCCCAGATACAAATCAAAAACATCAATATGCATTTCAGAGTTGTGTACATAGGAGACTAACCGACATTGATAGAAAGCATCTAAGTACAAGGCCGCGGCGCATGAATTTAACAGGAACCGAGTTTTGGTAATCGCAAAGGACATATCCTTGGGGCCTGGGGGAGGTTACTCACCGGATGATGGCGGGGCGGAGAAGGCTGAGGAGGTAACTGCAGCGGGAGAAGCGGAATCCGGGGACAAGGTCCGACTCCGAGACCGCCACGCCGCCCAGGATGCCCCGGCGCTCCAGCACGGCGACGGAGCGGCCCGCGCGGGCGAGGTAGGCGGCCGCGACGAGGCCGTTGTGGCCGCCGCCGATCACCACCGCGTCCCACTGCTTGCCCTTGGGCAGCTGCGACGACGGGTCCCGCGCCGCTGCGTCCGTGGAGAAGCGGCGGCGACGGGCGAGCAGGAGGCGCCTCGCCGCCGGTGACATGGTGGGTTCTGCTTTGGTTCTTCACCTGCCACCCCCGTGCCCAGTGTGCAGTGGGTCCCAGGCGGAATCTTTCTGTTGGTGAATGGTGCGACTTGTGTTGTGTGCGGCTGTTCACTGTAGATTCCGCGACCGCTGCAGAGAGACAGCTTATGGGAAATACGTTTTCCGTATATTAAAATCCTTGGTCCTAAACAATGGAGACGCCGCCGGCATCGGGGTTGGTTGTCTTCTGTATCGCAATCCCCTTCCTCTGCTCCGCCACCGCGACGCGGCGACATGTGTGTCTTTCTCTTGTCTCTCTCTGTTTTCTTTCGCGATCCGCTTGATTCCTGTTCGGATGTAATGCTATGTTGGCGCTCATCGACCAACACTTTAGGTATTTGATGCATTAGGATGTGTTTGGAGATAATAATAGGATCATCTGTCACTTCGATTGCTTGTAATTGAAGTCAGTTATTGTTCTGCTCAAATAGCGCTTGATTGCAATACTGCCATTGTTTTTGTTTAGACATGTCTAAAGTAGACCACTGCATTTCTGAAAGTTCCTCCTTGTTGAAAAATGCTTGCAGGACTGGGGCTTCTAAGAAGCATGAGCTCAAATCTGAACAAAAATTGGAAAAGACGCTCAGATTTTACACAAGTAGGTGTGAAGAACTAATGTTAAGTTGACGATTTTTTTTTCTATATGATCTTGATTCATAGAATCCGTCCAATTGAAGTTCTGACCTTAGGATAGAGGCATTTGCTTTTGGCATAACAACTTTCTGCTACTGTTGAACATATTTTTGAGGAAGGGCAGTAGCTCTTCCAATTCTCTATAGAAGAATGGAAATTGCACCAAATAGTTAGCATAACAGAAGTTTTCAGCAAACTTTGTACTTGGGGGCCTGCATTGTTCAACTCAAGTGGTTTGGTATTTAAGGGGTTAGTTTGTGGTTGCAAATGCCTCACTGCTAGTTTCTACCTTGTGCACGCAGCAAAGGAGTATTTTCATTCTTTGATTTGCATAGTGTAATGGAGAAGATCTTAGCTTCATATACTGTATTGCGCATACTTTAAGAAATTTGACTTTTTAACAAGGACCTTTTTCAAGTTGTCTTCCATGCATTCCATTTGCATTTCTTTACCTTCCTTTTTATTTTGCATAACAACATGGTCTATTTCATTTTACCGTATTTCGTGCTCTAACTCCGAAAGTTTTTGTTTTGTTATTACAGAAGTAAAAGATGCAATTACTTCCTTAAACGCTAAGAAGACTATCAGTAAGGTACTTCAAACTCCTCTCCTTCATTAGCATATATAAT
Source organism: Hyparrhenia diplandra (assembly GCA_015847255.1). Classification (NCBI taxonomy): domain Eukaryota; kingdom Viridiplantae; phylum Streptophyta; class Magnoliopsida; order Poales; family Poaceae; genus Hyparrhenia; species Hyparrhenia diplandra. The sequence goes on along the minus strand of JADLZK010011947.1, from coordinate 280,926 downwards.
TGATTTTCCCCAGAATTTCCATTAGTGTTAAACTGCAGTTTTGATTTCATTTGAGAAATTAAAGACTGTTTAAGCATTAGGTTTAGGTTTCTGCCCATAAAAAATATATCTTAAGAGTAAAATTCACGAGCAGTCCTTCCCATATAAAGTAAATCTTAATAGTAATATTCACGAGCGGTCCTTAAATTTGTAAGGTGGTGTAATCTGGGTCCCTAACTCTCGATTTTTAACATTTGAGTCCTTGAACTTGTACTGTGGTGTCATTAGGTCTCCAACTATCTAGTTTTGATATTTGAGTCCCAAAATTTGTATGGCGCTGTCATTTACATCCCCAAACTTGTTGACATACAATTTGCATGCCAGATCAGCATCATTTGGGTTAATTATGTCCTTTTATGATCAAAAAGTTAAAAAAAAGTAGTGTGTCAAGGTCATCCACACATAGAATATCACTTAGAGCATTTGCTCATGTGCAACCATTGCCCTAGGAATGCCCTGTCCTCAAGTCAGGGATTAGGAAAATTGCCTAGGTGGATACACAGAAAAAAAAAATGCATTTCTTTGTTTTGAGCGAAAAAAAATACAGCAGGGGAGGCCTCCACTGTGAGATGTTTTCTAAAAGAAAAACAGAAACTGTACAGTCCAAACAAGAGGCTGAGGGAGCCACAGAACAGCTGAGAAAAAAAAAATCATTTCTGACGGAAGATGTGGTTTTTTTTGTCACACAGTTTATAATACAAATAAATGGTTCATATTTCAAAGTCTCAGCGACACTAGCGTATTCAATCTGTCTTATGGTGCAGCACCAGTTTCCTGTAACATCATTCTGTGTGTTCCTGATGTAATAGTGTACAAATGGTGAAGGGCAATATTCCAATGTCAAATATGTAAATTGACATGCACTTGTCATCATATTTGTATAATTTGCATTTCCTTTCACTTTTTATTATGATGCCAGTGCTTTACTATCTCTTTTCAAAAAAATTTTGTTTAGCAGAAAAATACAGAGAGTCGGCGTCAGAAGAAGCTGAAAGCATATGATCTCTCGGCACTGTCCGAGTTCCTCCCAGAACCAGCTGCACCAGAGCAGAAAACTGAAGCAAAGCTGAACTGCAAGTCAAGACAGACAATAGTGTAAATAAACCTCTGTTCCCACCTTGCTTCAGGTCCTCACGTTTTTCAACTGTAGTTTGGACTCTAAACCCGAATTTCTTGTCCAGACTTCGGGAGGCTGCTCATCTCAAGGCTGTACTGGGCAACCTGCAGTTCCAGCTTGACCCATTTGCTGCGATCCATCAGCATCTGCTAGCAACACAGCCACCTGCAGCTGCAAAGGGCAATGCCATGAGGCAGGGGAAGGACTCCAAGAAAGAGAAAAGGAGGAAGAAGAGCGCATCATCAAGCTCTCAAGCAATGGATATCTGATTGCATTCGTTCAGTAGTAACTTGGTTCAGAGGCGACCACCCCTGGGATATCTGATTGCATTCGTTCAGTAGTAACTTGGTCCAGAGGCGACCACCCCTGTTCCATAACACGCTCATCAAAGTTTGATATCAATGTTTGGTACAGTTTGGGTATCAGTAGAAGTAGGGATGGTGATCCCGGTAATCGTCGTGTTACCGGATCGACCATGGTTTGTAAAACTCTGTCTGCTTAATGAAAAACGCGCCTAGGCGTGCTCTTGAAAAAAAAGTTTGGGTATCAGTAGAGGCAGTAGTTTTTATTTTCCTCCTTGGGCGGTTTTTTGCCTGATCTTTACTGAATCAGTGCCATCAACAGTTATTATATATATACGAACTAAAGAAATTAATGTGAAGATTTCTGAGCACAAAAAATTATTATACCTGGCGACTGTTTCTGAAGCCTAGTGCAACTGTTGTATAAAGCCTGGCAACAACAACTGCTCAAATTCAACACTGATTCATGGCAGCTTCTAAGGTGTAAGCCTTTTTAGATTTCAACTATTTTTTGCAAGGACTCTCAGGGCTCAAATTCATCTGTGCTTGTTGTGCCTTTGAGAGACGCCTCTACTGTACTATGAGTGATTGCAATGTATCCCATCTGATGATGAAACAGTGCTAGGCTTATTATGAGAGACGTCTGATTAGTTAAGCATTGTACTGAGTGATTACGTTTCTGATTATGATATGCATACTATCTCAGATCATGTTTTTCTTTATGAGTGCAACCAGATCAATAGAAATGGCTATGGACAAGTGTGCACTGAATTGCAACGATCCCTAGCCTAACTGAACAACAAACAGAGAACAGGGATTAAGGCTAAGAGGTAATGATCCCCAATGGGGATTGGAGTGACAGCCAAGGATGCACTCATTCCTGCCTGGGGTGGGAAAATATAGCTTTTTTGAAAAGGAAGGGAAAATATAGCTTGGCGATTGGATTCCCATGAACCGAACAAGGTCTTAATCGGTTCTAAATAAAGCTATTCGTGGCAAACATTTTGTGGATCTGTTCTTGGATTTGATGGCAAATTGGATTTTGTCGGTTAACTAAAATTTTGTGGATCTGTTCTTGTATTTGCAGAATCCATCTTTTTTCTTTTTTGTTTCTGTGAAAGACAGAAGAAGCGTACTCCATTCTACGGGCGATAAACGGATTTATGTTGTATTTCAACTGCCCTTTTTGGTACAGTAGAAAAATATTATTTTACCAATTTGGATTTCAACTCAGCAGAGCTAGTCTGTGACTCTGTGTGACCTGACCACGAAAAGAAAAAAAAATGAATACTACAACAGAAGAGAGAGAGAGAGAGTAGAACTTGGTTTCGGTAAATAAATGTTATTTATTTATTTATTTAAAAGATTCCACTTGATGGTCTTGCCACGACTTGCAACGGTATTGGTGGGCAAGATGCGATGCATGACCGGATCTGGTCGCGTGGACGCCCATCACCTTGCCAAATTGGAGCCAACCATGCAATGTGATCTGCATTTCCCTTCTCTTCCATATGAAATGGAAATGCACATCTCAAATCTCCCTTCTTAATCCCCTCGGAAACAGCTTAGATTACATTACAGGGATGCAACACTCGGCAAGTTCAGAAACGCGTAATTCAGACTTAGCTAGCTGTGCTCATTTCTCTGGTCATGAGTTTGCACCAGCAAACTCTTATTTGTAGAATACATGCATATTGCTTCATATGCATAAAAAGAATCCATAATGCAGGCTTTTATCCTAAAGCTCAGAAAACAAGGTTTTCTATGTTGCAATAATCTCAGTGTTTGTTTTGGACATTATTGTACCACGCCATCATCACCAAGCAATTCAGAAAATGATCAGGTCACAAAGTCCATGATATGGATGGATGTCACCTAATATTTCTGCACCATAGAAATAGGCTCCTGCATTTTTTTTTCTAGAAAAGGTTTAGAAAAGTATGTCTGAAGATGGACACCAGGTGAATTCTGATTTGCAGCAAGATAGAGATTGCCTTTATATTTTCTTTTGTGCTCTGTTTAATTGGTCTGAGGTTGATGGCATCATATGTCACTTTCAGCCATTTAATTAGAAAAATTTAAGATAACAGGATAAGGCAAGCAGCCTCTAGGGATTGGCTGCTGATGTTGTGCCTATCAGCTTGGAAAATTTCAAATATATAAACTAACCCAAGGGAATACATGGAACTGTTCATGATACGAAACTTTGTTGATCTGATGGAATGGGACAGGTCACCATTCATCAAATATGTAGGTCAGACCTCAGACGTGTGACTTCCAAGATAGAACCAAATCTCATAACTGTAGTGTGTACCTGATTTTGTGTTACTCTCCCAGATCTGCATGAATTTCATCTGCTCATTGTTACATGTAAAAGCTTTATGCACATCTATTATTCAGGAACAAAAGAATAAGTTTTCCGATATTCCGAGTTGAGATTTCAACAAAGCTTACTGGTCCTGAGTCTAGGTTTGCTGCTACCAGTACCAGCAATGAAACAGTAGTATGCAATGTTGGTTGGAACTTGGAAGTGCAAGGACCATGAGGCACATGTGAGATTCGCTGGCAGATTTGAGCAGACATTGGGCCTGGAACCTTTAAAGCATTGTGTTAAAGTTTCAGAGGGAACAATCCAGCTTTCTTCAGAAAAAATGAAAGTCGTGCCCAGTCTCTCCAGAAAATTATATAGCAAAGTAAAAGGTTCAACTACTAACTGAGTATATGATAATGCCAATGAGTTCCTATTGACATCTAAAGAAATGATCACCAGATAAACGAAAATTCAAGTACAGCTATAGAATAAAATAAAGGGAACAGCAACAACAAGAGTTGTTCCCAACTAACTTGTCACCATATTTAAGGAGGTTCTATGATACCTTCTTGGAAGATTTAGCTCCCTCTGCTCCCTACCCCTCTCAACCAAACTGCTTGTTCTTATCTGCTTCTGATTTGCTCTTCATCTTCAGAGTGAACTTTGGTCTAACGATTCAGAAGTGAAAGCTGCTAGTCGGAATTCTACAACTGAGATAGAATAATTCTCAGAGGTAAGATGGCGGCTGTGCTTTTGGTTGTTCTGTTTGCGATGCATTCTACTGTATGCATAGGCCTTTGGCAATCTTTTCTTCAATATGAACATTCAAGAGATATTGTCATTCATGCAAATTTTATCCTAGTTGTCTCTTTTTTCCTTGCCATGTTTTAGTGTATCTTTCGTAGCATGAAAGCTAAAAATCTTTTCTTCGTACTCCAAGAACATTTGATCTTATTCTACATTCTTGCAGGAGCTCTTTCTCTTCCGTCAAAGAGTTTCACCAATGGCGACAAAGATGAAGGGGATCTTCAAAGGGCTGAAGATACTTTCTCAAATGTTTGGTAATAATCCCATCCATCCTTCTATATTTTTATTTTATTTCTGCATTGTCGCATTACTTGACTTGAGTTTCTGTGAATTGGTTTCTACATGCACATCCAGATTCTAAACTTTTTTATAGTAAAATGCATGAAAAAGCAGTATATACCAACTTAAAAGCATGTGGTGAAAGCACAAGTACCTGACTAGACATCTGCTCTTTTGCAGGGCATAAGGAGCATGAGATGGAGATTGGGTACCCTACAGATGTAAAGCATGTGGCTCACATAGGTCTGGGCACCAGTGACACATCTCCAAGCTGGGTAAGAATATCATAACAATATGCAGCATTACTTATGCTTTATTTGTTGCCATGAGTTTACATTATTCATACAGTTCTTCAACTGATGGTGAAGTGCCTTTTTTGTTTTACTTTTAGATGGCTGAATTCAAGGGAACGGATGATGTATCAGCAGGCTCTGTGAGCACAGCTGCGCAGTCAAGGCAGACTTCTTGGGCCTCTGCAGGTGATTCTCACCTCTGCTCTGACATTGCTTACCATTCAAAAATATTCAGTCAAATACTTTCAGAAAGATAAATAAAGCTGATGTTCCATATGACATTCCAGCCAAGCCCTTAAAACAAATCTGTGCCTCGTAATCATAGAGACAGCACGAGTAATCATTTGCGCTTATGATTAGGCGCCTGAATCTTTCTTGTCCCATTTCATAATGGTATTAGTGGCACACCACCTGTACTACACCAAGGACTCTTGGTCGCCTGCATGTATGCAATTGTGACAAAGAAAAAAAAACACTGTAAAGATTCTTTCTGATCTGAATTTTCTAATTTTTAATTCGTTGCAGACTTTGAGCAGCCAAGAAGCATGCTGCCGATTGAGATGTTCCAGGACAACAGGCCCGGGCAAGAGAACCCAAGGGGAGCGAGGAAGACCAAGAGGAAGAACAAGAAGAGGGCGTCGTCGCCTGCTTCGTCCGCAAGGTCATCTTCCTCGAGGTCCAGAGCCTCATTTGCCACGGCGTATGATGCCTTCAGCGAGTCCCAGAGAGGGTTCCGGGTCGCCTGAATGGCGCACGTACGGCGGCAGGACGTACAGAAACAACCATGTGTGAATTCAGATCGATCGCCATGCCAGTAACTGTAACTGTAAATGTAAATGCTTTCGGTTTAGGGAGACAGCTTGGATTGCAATTGTTTTTTATTCCTTGTTCTTTTTCTTCTCAGAATCTTGCAGTAAGGTGTAGTTGGAAATGGAAAGGGAAATTGACTCAAGTTAGTGCTGAACCTGTCTACGATTTTTTTCCAAGCACGTTTACAGCCACGCACAGACAGCTTGTTGTTACAACTGTCGTCGGCATGGCTATGTTCTGAGTACCCAATGCCATCGATTATGCCATGAACATAAGAAGTGATGTATGAGAGGCTGTCCAGGCCAGGCCCTACAAAGCGGTGTTTCCACGCCATGACAGACGTGCCATCGACAAACATGATGCCGTGTTGCGTTGCATCATGTCTTAAGCACTTTGTTTTAAGTGTTGTGAGAGGGGGGGAAAAAAGCTGCAGTAGCTAGCTGAAGAGTTGGGGGGAAAAAATTAGAAAAATGCTTTCTCTGTGATGCTGCAGCTGGGCTTCTGTTTCCCCTGCAAATGGGAGAAGCATAACCTCAGCACCAAGGTCAAGAACCCTATGCCATGGACAGAGGGAGCCTTGCATGGACAAAAAAGGTAAAACTTTATGAAACAACTTTTTTAAACCTTTATTTAGTAGTTACCATTAAAAATCAGCTGGTCTCTAGGAAGGGATCCACTTAACTAGGCCATTAGCACATTGTTTTCTGGACAAGGCGACGTGCCATGTGTGCTAATTTACATCACTGACTATGAGTTGTTTGGAGAGTTAGAATTGTCCATGAACTGATGAAGCATGGACCAGTGCACAAGCGATGCATATTCTTCCAGCGGCATATTGCAATTGGCGATGTCTCGGCCAAAGCAAGCTATGGATCCAGGAGACAGCCGGGATGGCGAGGTATGCTTTGGAAACACAGCTCAACGTGGCCATGGAAAGCAAAGAACCCTACAGCTTGTAAAGCCCCAGCCATTGACACCTACAAATACGCAGCAATGCAAGCCCGTGGTTCTTCAACCTCCATCGATCCAAGCCTAAATTAAGCTACCTTCTCTTAATTCTCACCCATGGCCAAGTCAAGTAGCTACGGTCTTGGTCTTGCTTGCTTGCTTCGCCATTGCCGCTGCTGTCGCCGGTGGAACGCAGTTCACGGTCGGCGGCGACAATGGCTGGAGTGTGCCCCCCGCCGGCGCGGAGCCCCTCAACACTTGGGCGGAGAGGACGAGGTTTCAAATCGGAGACTCCCTAGGTATTATGCATGTTCAAATGTCCGACGCATACGCCGTGCACGACGCCGCCACCGCCACCGCCACCGCCAGCCATTGACGGTTTTTTTTTTTTGCTTGTGGCCGTAGTGTTCGTGTACCGAAAGGACCAGGACTCGGTGCTGCAGGTGGACCCGGCGGACTACAACGCGTGCAACACGTCGTCGTACGTGAAGAAGTTCGACGACGGCGACACCGTGGTCACGCTCGACCGCTCCGGCCCGCTCTTCTTCATCAGTGGCGTCGAGGCCAACTGCCGCGCCAACGAGAAGCTCATCGTCATGGTCCTCGCCGCCCGCAGCAACGGCACCGGCGGTGGCGCGCAGGCTCCGAGCACGGTGCCGCCGCCGGCGTCACCGGCATCGCCCCCTCCTGCCAGCTCCACCCCGCCTCCGTCGTCGTCGCCAGCTCGGCCTAAGGCCCCGACCACCGCGTCGCCACCGCCGCCCGCCGGCTCTGCTCCGCCTCCGCCGGCCTCTGCTCCCACCCAAACACCGAGCACGCCGCCGCCCGCATTGTCGTCGCCTCCTCCGGCTGCGTCAACCACACCGCCGCCACCTGCCCCGGCCGGCGGCGCCCCGCAAGCACCACCCGCGCCTCGGCAAGCTCTCCGGCTCCGAGCGCACATGGGACGACGGCTAACTCGACGAGGACGCCATCGTCGCCTCCCGCCGGCGCCTACAAGGACAAGAACGGCGCCGCCCTCACGGTGGCCACAGGCTTGGCCTCCCTCGTTCGGGACCTGCGTCCTTGGCTACGCCATGCTTGCTCTCTGAAGTCTCAAGTGAAGTGAAGAAGTAAATATGTGTTTGCATGTAATTTATAAGACATGCGATTTGTGCATGTCGTTGCTAATCTTGCATTCGTTTTCCGCTGGATGAATAAGAAATCAACGATTCATTGTGCCTACAATTTATTTTTGAGTAATTGTGTTGCCACATGCCATCCTCATTATATATAATTTAAACACAACATTTATTTTGTATGTTCAAGTTTTGAATACCTAGACCTACATACCTTTCGAAAAAAGAATACCTAGACCTACATATTCTTTTGGTTGAAAATAATAAACCACTTCGCTATTCTACTATATATATTATTTTCTTTTGTTGATCGTCTTGCAATAAATGACCTTGATCTGTAATACTCGTTTTTTCTTGAGTACTCTCCCTGTTGGGGACGAAAATAATCGGCCCACAAACATTCTCTACTAACAAGAGATATAACGGCCCATGGCTCACTCTATCAACTTCTCTCAGACGCGCAAGCAAGGCCTCTTCCCGAGGCCTCTACCTAAGGCCTTTCCTGGGCCTCTTCCCCCTGGGCTTCTTCCTAAGGCTCTCGACGAGGCCTCAACCTAGATGAGGTCCCCATACAATCAATGGGACGTATAACAACTTTTCTCCTCAACTCGTCACGTGTTGTACAGGTGTCCTGCTCCAGCAAGAAGAGAAGGAAGCACAAGCCACCGCTCCACCAGGCACACATGCATGCTAACACGAGGAACACTACAGGCTACATGCATCAGCAAACCACGCGTCCTCATTCTTCACCAAGGAGGAAACACCTGTACCACTCAAGAGACATGCACACCAACGCGTGTAAATTAGACAGCCACTAGTGGCTATAAATAGAGGAAGGAAGCAACATGGGGGGGCTTCTTCTTCCTCTCTACGGGACTTCCCACAGGGGATCTCTCTGGACTCTTCTTCAATCCTCTCCATTCTAGTGAGATCTGGGACTCATCCCCTCTCTCAACATGCTTGTACCCCCTACTACAGGCACTTCGGTGCAAGATAATACAAATTTCCTCCCCCCGCTGGGCGTAGGGCCTTCTTTTACCCGAACAGGGATAAATCTTGTGTCCATCTTGCATCACCATCCGGATTAGGGGCCGCCGCGGCACAAATTCACTAGTCGGTTGCCCGAGACACCCCGGTTTTGAGAACACCGACGGTTGGCGCGTCCGGTGGGAGGGAGCCCATTAGCGTGTCGTTCGATCCCAACAAGATCCGGATGGCAATTTCCAAATTTTTCGAGGAAGCTCGCACCCCGCCGTGCAGCTTCGCCCAAGGTCTCTCCCAGATCACCTGCACCCGCGGGAACTCTACCTTCTCCTTGCTGCTCTTCTTCGTGAAGCAGAGGCTCCGCCTCGGCGTCCGCCGAGCATCAAGCCAAGCACTTCCGGTCCCCCGCGGCCCGGCAATCCGGCTTCTACACGCGGGATGCGTCGCCCCTGAGGACGACGCGGTTGTCACGCCCGCAACGCCGACTCAACCTCACCACGACGAGCCTAGGGACGCGCCTTCGCCGAGCCGCATCATCCACCTCCACGTTCGCTCGAGCCGAGCCCGTCCGTGCTCACCCGAAGACATGCATGCGCTCGCCGGAGGCCCTGCATGCGCACACCACTCACCCGAGGCGCTGCTTGGGGCCACGCGCTCACCATGCGCCAAGGCCGCCAAACTCCACCATCCGCTCGGAGCCACTCGCCTACAGAAGATGCTGCCTACGACGTCGCCCCCGAGCTCAACGCATGCAGACAGCGCCGGTCAGAAATAGCAGGAAGAGAAGAGGCTCACGGCTGCGTACTCGTCGTGCGCACCCAACGGCCGCACGCCCGCCGAAGCCATGCCGCGACCTGCCCAGGCCGTCCGCGTTCCTCCGTGGAAGTCTGCTCGAAGCCCGCACACGCCCAAAGCAGAGCCCGAGGGGTTTCCATCCGCCTCGCCCGAGGCAGCCCCCTCCGCGTTCGTCCAAGGGCCGACCGCGCCGCGATTCGCCCAAGGACGGTCCGCGCACGCCTGCCGCGTCACGATTCGCCGAGGATGTGCCGCACACCAAGGCTCCGTCCGCACAAGGTCGCAGCTCCGCCGAGGCCCCACGTATAGCCCGAGGCCATCCATTCAGCCCGAGGCCGCCAAAGCTTCCTCACGCCAAGGACAAGGCATATATGTGCATATACGTACATATACGAAGACGCTCTGTCGCCACGACGCGTTGGTGACATAGGGAGGCGGCCAAGGCCAGCATATACACATGTACGCGCACGGACATGTGACATATCCGACGCCTGGATCTCTGGCTGGCCTCGCCTCGACGACTGAATTCATCCCCGACTCCACACTCTCCCGCCGCGCCGCGGTTCGCCCGAGGCCACTCCGCAATTCGCCGAGAGCCGCACATGCGCTTGCCGCCAAGCCCACAACGCACAGCAACAATAGCAAATGGCATGGACAAATTTTCTTTTCTGCACTGCATGCTAACCGGACCCGCGGTGTCTCTCTCTCTCTCACATAGTCAGAAATAGATAGAAGCATCGGCATCCTATCGCTATTTTTGTCAGGTGCATGCAGGCCACGAAGCAACAGGAAGCTTCATTTCTCTCGGCTGAGATCTCGATGCGCTCCGACTGAAGGATTCTCCACCACGCCTCGCCCGAGCGGCCCCCATCTGCGAATCGCCCGAGGGGCCTTCGTCTGCCTCGCCCGATTCGCCCGAGGCCGCTTTGCTGAGGCCGCCGCTCCCCTGGGGCCGAGCGCGCCTTCAAGGCCTGCGCAGCCGACGCTGCCGCTCCTCCGAGCTGCTCCGCCAAGGCCATCCGCGCCTGCCGCGCGCCGCCGGTGGCCACCCAAACTGCTGCTGCTGCCAGATCCTGCGTACCCGCTCACCACAAGATCCAAGCGCCGGCCGTCGGCTCATGATGACATCGCCAAAACCACCCAAGGGCACCACGCTCCGTGTGGGGATCGCGCGCGACGGAGGACCACGTCCGAGTCACCATCTCCGTGGCCCCGCTCCGGGAGGCCGGACGAGGAGAGTGAGCTACTGCTAACCCGAGCCCAGGTGGGAATTCACGCGGGCGGGTCCTCCGACCACCCTGCCGAGACGAGCGCCGACGACACCTTCCGACCTCACACTCGCAAGCGCGAGCGGTAGAAATGCACGTGGCGCGAGCTTCCTGGCGGCAACCAGCGTGGGCTCCCCCTCTCTCCTCTCTCCTGCAAGCTTCGACAACACCTCACCAAGCCGCTCGGGCCGGCCAGCACGTCCACGTCGTCTTCACAAGACTTCGCCGAATGAAGGCCCTCACAGTACGCGACGACGTCCCGCCAACCAGCGTGGTTGCGCCCACCGCCGTCAACGAGCGTCAAAAAAAGCTATGTCACTCTTGTTCTTAAAATTCTGCGTTCCGTTCTCGCAAATTGCAGTAAAGAAAGCATTCTTTACTTATCTAATTTCCCATGATGGTTGTCAAGGCATTTGTTGATTTCCTTGACACGACAAAATTTCTGCTTCACTCCTACATGTCCAGGCCTCATAACCGCACTAGCAATTAGTCTAGGCCACCCATATATACAGACGATTGGACAATCGCACAGTCGTCATTGCCATACGAGGATGCATGCTAACACATACCTGCATAGATATGCATTTGCATGCATATACAGTCATCACACATGCAGGACATCAGCATGTGCCCATGCTTGCCGCTCATTGCCGAGGACCGCCGCCCTGGACGGGGACAATCGCCGACGCCGCTGCGTGCTGCGCACCCACATCCGCGACCGGTCGGCCACGACCTCGCTCCATGCGCCCTCGTCGTCAAGCACCACCGCCGCAACAACGAACCAGAGCCGCGCCGGCGCACCCCGACCCGCTGGACCGAGGCCGCCGCGCGATAAGGAGGCCGCAACGCCATCTAAGGCCGGAGCCCGCGCGCTGTCCAAGACCGCGACGCCGGCCGAAGTCTACGCTTCGTCGCCGTGCCCGGCCGGGAACCTCGCTCCGCCGACCCGACACTCGCCATGAACGCCTGCACACCGAGGCTGCGCCGCTGGCCAAGGCTGCTCGTACCCGCGCACTCGCCTGCGCTCTACGCCATCTGCACCAAGGCCGCAGTCGCCGGAGGCCGCATGCTCAAGAAACCGCACTACGCGCCTGACAGCTCGCACTCGCTCGAGGACGCCGCTCGCGGAGGCCCCCGCGCGCCGAGGTCGCTGTCCGCGGTCGAGCCCGATGTGCGCCCAAGGCCGCTGCACGCCGAAGCCGCCACGCTCCATCACTCGCCCGGAGCCGCTCGCCTGCAGAGGCCGCTGCCTCCGATGCCGCAGCCGGAGCCCGACGCATGCGGATGGCTCGCCTCTCCCCTCTCAGTCACGGTCAAGTGCCTCTCTCATGAAACGAACATGCATCTTCGTATTCTCACTTGCATGCAGGCACGTTCAGAAATAGCGCCGGGGCCCCGTCGCATGCAGCTTCTGAGGCCTGCTCCATCCACGATTCGCCCGAGGGGCCTCCGTCCGCGCGATTCGCCCGAGGGGCCTCCTGACGCTCCATCCACGATTCGCCCGAGGGGCCTCCGTCCGCGATTCGCCCGAGGGGCCTCCGTCCGCAAGCCAGCTCCATCCGCGACTCGCCCGAGGGCAGTACACGCTGGCCTATGCTTGCTGCGCACGTGACGGACTGCCGCCTGAGGGCCCGTTCGCCCGAGGCTACGCACGCTTCACCCTGAGGCCTCCCGCCGGTGCCTTCATAGATCGCTTCTACTCCAAAGCCCGACCAAGGACGACGGGTCCGGCCGCGTGCGAGGCCGCCATGCACTCATCGGAAGACGCTGCACATAAGAGGACGCCGCACGGCGAGGCCACGCGAGCCTGTACTGCGTGCTGCTCGCAGACTTGCGCACGCACCAACCACCGCGAGTGCCTGCCACGCCGTCCGTCAACCAGGAGCCGGGGACTTCGACGCCGCTCACCTCGACGAACTCGACCAAGCAACAACGTCGCCAAGCTCGCAGTGTATCGCACCATCCACGACGACGTACAAGCGATAAGCGCGCCAAGCTTCGACGTGCTCGCCCGAGGTCCGTCCGCCCAAGGGGCCTCCATCAACGCTTGCTCAGGCCACTTCCATCCGCCTCGCCTGAGGAGCTCCTGTGCGGATTGCCCGAGGGGTGCCTGCGCTCGGCACTCGCCCGAGGGGCTCCCCGCCCCGCTGCGATTCGCCCGAGGGGCACCCGCGCTCGGCGCTCGCCCAACGGAGCACTCGACGCTTGCCCAAGGGATTCCTGCCTCGCTGCACTTCGCCTGAGGCTACCCCACCGTGAAGCTGCTCGCGCCCTGCTACGCTGCGCCCGAGGGACTCCGTCCATTCTCGCCGACCAAGACGATGGCGGAATGACCTCGACATCCGCCGCCACCATCCGCAACGTCGACCACCGCTTCGACTACATCGGCTTCATTTCCGACTCCTACAAACCACAACCCTTCTGAGAAACTTCAACGACGCTCAGAGGGTCCCACAAGCTAAGTTGCTACTTGCTTTTAAATTCTCAAGCATTACATATACAGTGCGCTGCCTGTTCTCGAAAAATACAATAAAGAACGCATTCTTTACTTGTTAAAAGTCTTTTCGAGAGCTTGTCAGGGGATCGGGACCTCCACGACTCTCACCATGCCAAGGCTCCCTCGGGGGCTACAGAGTGGCGTACCTCTCCAAAGAGCACCAAAAAAACGCTACCTTCTCCTTTTTTATCGTTTTTTCGCAAAAATTCTATGTCGATTCTTGCTGCACTTAGGGAAAACAAATGCGAAAAGGTCATCCTAAGGGCAGGGCCGGCTGAGCTGTGAGACCGCCTACGCCACCGGGCGACGCCTCCGGGATACAACATCTCCACTCACCACCTTCCGACCTAAGGATGGCCTACAAATCAAAATAGTTTCGTAGACAGATTCACCAAAGTGCAAGAGAAGACGGCATGGAATACATCGAAAAAATGATAAAATACGAGTCATATGTCTCGAGGCCATGACGTCTATATTTTACAAATATATAAATACTCTGGTATGGATTATTTTGCAGATCCGCCCCCACCTCTTCGTCGAAGATGGGGTGAAAATGAGCGGCGACAAGGCGTGGGCTCCCCTAGGCTCAACACTCCAACCGCTTCACTTCGACGCCCGCGCCCGCAAAATGCGGCGTAAGATCCCATCGGGGCGAAACCGCCTCGCTCGCGAGGACGGTTCTACCGCTGATGCCAGCGCTCGCAAAATGCGGCGCAAAGATCCCATTGGGATGAAACCACCTCGCTCGCGGGGCGATTCCACCTTGCCGGCGCCCCGCTTCCGCAAAATGCGGCGTCGGATCCCATCGGGGACGAAACCGCCTCGCTCGCGAGGCGACGGTTCTACCGCTCACGCCCGCGCCGCAAAATGCGGCGTAAGGTCCCATCGGGACAAAACCGCCTCGCTCACCCGAGGCACCACCTCAAAAGACGCATGAATGCGCCCGACCCCCAGCCGGGGGAAAAAATGTCGCCTATGCCCCTGAAAATGCCCTCCCCAAGGGAGGGGGGCGCGTCACCCTCGGGCAAGACAGGGGGAATCACCGCAAAGCGCGTTGCCCTTAGGGGAACGCCAGGGCCATGCGCCCACCGTGCGGTCCGGAGGATCTAAAAGCCGGGCCCCGGGTTTCTCTACAGCCTCGGGATAACCGAGCAAGGGACCAGAAGGGAAATGCACAACTCGGCCGAGCCTTTGAGGCTCTCGGGGAGCTCCTGGGATTTCTGGACGTATCTAAGACTTACGATAACCGCTTATAGAGATGTCCCATCAGGTGGGAGGCCCTTCGCCCTCGGGACCCGACTGTGGGGACCGGGATCCGGCAAGGGAGGCCCGAGAGTTCTCATGGAGTGCGTCCTAGACCACACACAAACTCCCTCCTCCGGCGGGGCACGGGCACTCCGCTTAGATTTCCTGTTACAACGCTCAATGGGGTATGCCATGCTCGGCTTATGAGGCAAGATGGCACAACTCCCCCTCCTCCCTTCCGGAAGGGCGACAGAGGAGAGCGTAAGTAAAAAGACGGGGAGGTTCGAACGACCTTGCGCACATAAGCGCCGGCTTCGGACGCCCCGCACCTCGGACATCCCTCGCACATTTTTGCGTAATTTATTGGGTAGTTCAGATCTTACCACCAAAGGTCCTAACGGCTAGAGGGGGGTGAATAGCCTATTAAAAATTCTTGCAACAACACTAAACAAACGGATTAGACAATAAGATGGCGAAAGCTAAATAAAGCGGTGCTACTTAATTAGCTAAGCAAGCCACAAGTCAAAATCTATTGTCTCTAATCCACACAAAAGACTAGGTTGCTAGTTTACTCCTAGGTGAGCAAGCAAGACTAACTAATTTACCACTAGGAGCTAAACTACACTAAACAAGTTGACAACCTAAGCAAAGCTACACAAGATATATCAAAGTAAATACACGTGGAGTAGTGAACGATATACCGACGCGTCGATGTGTAGAGGTGGAAGCCAATCACCGTGATCAACAAGAAATCTCCAACGAGCACAACAAGGTTGACACGATGATTTTTTTTCACCGAGGTTCACGCGCTTGCCGCACGCTAGTCCCCGTTGTGGCGACACACTCACTTGACGGTTGCTAAAGCTTAATGGCCGGTGCCAAATCCCCCGATGGGAGCTCAAGCAAACGATCACAAGAGAGGGTCCAACAAGCCACGAGCAATCCACTAGTGCTCCTTTCGCGAATCTCCCGCGGGGTAAGGAACGACACCTCACAATCACCACCGGTGTGGCCTCAAACAAGCTCCACTTGAGCTCAACACCGCCTCTTGCTTCAAGCCGCTAGGGAACCGGGCAAATTCCCAAGAGAAACAAGAATCCCCGCGGCTTCTCCAAGGATGAAGTGCTCTAGATGCAACCAAGCAATGCAATGCACTTCTATCACTCTCAACCTCACCAAGAATTCGAGTTAGAGTTGGGAGATGAGTGGAGAGGAGTATCAAATGCTCACACTAGCAAGTTGGAAGCTTCAAATGTGCAAGAGAGAGCCCAAGGAACCACCAACCAAGTATATATATGGCTCCTCCTCGAAATGGAGCCGTTGCTCCAAAAATTTGCTCTCTGGGGTGACCGTGACGCACCAACCGGAACCACCGGCCCAGTGCGGTCGCGAGTCCGGCCATCGCTCGGCCACTACCGACAAAGGTCGGGCCCCATACGGCACCCTTCCTTCGTCTTGGTCCGTCAGCGGATCCGGTCGACACCGAAGCATCCGGTCGAGGGTCCGGTCCCGCGTCCCCAAAAAAATACATTGCGGGGCTCTGCCAGACGCACCCACCGGAAAGCTCCGGTGCATGCGTCCCGGCCGAGCGAGCCATACAAGGTCCGTCACTAAAATGCCAGCCTTCTTCTTCCTTTTTCTTTGCTCTTTGCTTCAAACTTGCTTCGCCTCTTGCCAAGGGTTGCCAACACGTCAAGATGACCACGTTATCACCAATGTTAGCACGTCGAGATGTTAGGCAAGATCGAAGTTAGTGCTCTCATGTCCTAAATGCAATATGCAAGTCAATTGGACCTAGAAGCACTTCATGCAAGGATTGTCGCGGCATTCCCTCTTGATAGTCGGCTATCTATCCTATAATGTGATCACACGCTCTATCGTGTCTTGATCACCGAAAGGAAAACCCTATCAAGTATACCTTTGCCTTGATCTTCCCGTTCCTCTCAAGCCGATCACCGAGCTTGACGATCCATCAAGTCCACCGACATTGTCCATGTTCATGATCATCATGCTCCTTGTCATCCACCTAATCCTTTCTTAAGTCACACACTTAGAGCAAAGGATTAGTCCACAAGTGTGTCATCAATTTCTAAAACCAAACATGAGATTTCACCAGCGCGTAAGAAAAGCCCTCCGAGGAATTTAGGCATTCCTCAGAGGCCTCAGGGGGGCTACACCCAATGGAGTGCCGCCGCACCCGGCCCCGAGACCAAAAGTAGACCAAAGCCAAGAGGCAACTGCCAACCCCCGAACGAGTCATTCTACTCCCTCGGGGGCTCGGGGGCTACTGTCGGGGACGAAAATAATCGGCCCACAAACATTCTCTACTAACAAGAGATATAACGGCCCACGACGACCATGACGGCCCACGACGACCATGACGGCCCACGACGACCATGACGGCCCACGACGACCATGACGACCCACGACGACCATGATGGCCCACTCTATCAACTTCTCTTAGACGCGCAAGCAAGGCCTCTTCCCGAGGCCTCTACCTAAGGCCTTTCCCAGGGCCTCTTCCTGGGGGCCTCTTCCCAGAGCCTCTTCCTAAGGCCTCTGACCGAGGCCTCAACCCAAGGATGAGGTCCCCATACAATCAATGGGACATATAACAACTTTTCTCCTCAACTCGTCACGTGTTGTACAGGTGTCCTGCTCCAGCAAGAAGAGAAGAAAGCACAAGCCACCGCTCCATCAGGCACACATGCATGCCAACACGAGGAACACTACAGGCTACATGCATCAGCAAACCATGCGTCCTCATTCTTCACCAAGGAGGAAACACCTGTACCACTCAAGAGACATGCACACCAACGCGTGTAAATTAGACGACCACTAGTGGCTATAAATAGAGGAAGGAAGCAACATGCGGGGGGCTTCTTCTTCCTCTCTACTGACTTCCCACAGGGGATCTCTCTGGACTCTTCTTCAATCCTCTCCATTCTAGTGAGACCTGGGGCTCATCCCCTCTCTCAACATGCTTGTACCCCCTACTACAGGCATTTCGGTGCAAGATAATACAAATTTCCTCCCCCCGCTGGACGTAGGGCCTTCTTTTGCCCGAACCGGGATAAATCTTGTGTCCATCTTGCATCACCATTCGGATTAGGGACGCCAAGCGCGGACAAATTCACTAGTCGGTTGCCCGAGACACCCGGTTTTGAGAACACCGACACTCCCCGCTCCAAGGAGTTTGTCATTTTTACTTTTATAAACTTCAGTTTGATCATCCGTCTTATTCAAAAATATTTATGTAAATAATAAAATAAATTAATTAATATTTAAGTACCTTTATTGATAAAATAAGTCATAATAAATAAACTATATTTATGTAAAAAATTTGAATAAGACGACAAACAAGATGACACGTAATACAAGGTGACAAACTCAATGGGATGGAGAGAGTATTCTCCCCCTTTGCCTCAAAAAGGATATGATAAACATAAATAAGTTGGACAATATTGAATTAGTCAACACAAGACCGTCCACCCAAAGAGAGCATTTCCTTTTTTTCCCTATTTTTGGAAATAATCTGCTTTTTTTTTTTTTTTTTGAGACGATGGAAATAATCTGCTAGCAGATGTTTAGAAATCCCGTATTCAGGGGCCCGGGAGCAGAGCAGCCTCTTATTCTGAGCCTTAAAAATTTTGGGCCAGCCTGAGTTTAATAACGGGCTGTCACAGTTACAGCCCATTTATTTAATACAAAAACTAGGGGCCATTGAGATTTGTTGTAGCTTTTCTGGGGGCGCCTGTGAAGTTGCAGAATCCTATAAAGGTTGACCCTGTGCCTGTCCCCAAAAAGACTAGCATCAGTTGCATTGTTGCATTTTGCTCAAAAAAAAAATGTTGCATTGTTGCATGTAGAGCAACAGTAGCAACTCGGGGACCAGGGTAACCAAAACGGCATTGCCCCATTGACCATCGATGTATCAGCTACTGAATGAACTCTGAATCGCACACAAACAGGCCGACCGTAGACGAAACAAGCCATCAGCTTTTCGATTCCACGGGCCGTTTGTGGGGGATGGGATGGCAAGCATCAATTCCTCATCCCAAAGGCAACGCCAACGGCAACAATGGTTAGCACACGATGACACACGCACGCACGCACGCAGCAAAAGGTGAAGCTGCAGCACGTGCTCTGCAGAGCATCCCTCGATCGAGGTGGGCGACCTGACCGACCACCCAAAGCAAGGTACCCCACAGCCTGCAAAGCCTCCATCTTGGGGCAGCAGCCAGCAGGACGGCAGGTGCAGTCGATTTGCCTACAAATAGTACTATCCGTTGCGTTCTTGCTCTTGCCCCAAGACTTGATTGACATCACATATCCGTTGTGCCGGCAGCCTCGAAGTTGCAGGCATAGCATAGATAGGGACAGCAGTGCACCACAATCGTTAGCTTATTGATCTTGGTTTGCAGTTGAAGCCATGGCGAGCTCATCTTGCGGTCTGCTGGGACTGGCCACCTTCGTGCTTCTCGTGGCGGTCGCCGGCGCCACGCAGTACAAGGTCGGCGGCGACAATGGCTGGGCCGTGCCGGACGCCACCGCCGAGTCCTTCAACACCTGGGCGGAGAAGACCAGCTTCCAGATCGGCGACAGCCTCTGTGAGTCACCCCACTGCGCATCGTTTCACTCTGATACTCTCAGGTCTCAGCTCATGAGTGACCTTTGCTGTTGTACACTTGTACGTTCTTGGCTTTGCGATTGCGGCGTGCAGTGTTCGTGTACCCCAAGGACAAGGACTCGGTGCTGCTGGTGGAGCCGGCGGACTACAACAGCTGCAACACCTCGTCCTACGACAAGCAGTTCGACGACGGCAGCACGACCGTGACGCTGGACCGCGCCGGCGCCTTCTTTTCATCAGCGGCGTCCAGGCCAACTGCCGCGCCAACGAGAAGCTCATCGTCATGGTCAGCGGCGGAGCCAGCGCGCCGGCACCGGCCCAGCAGGGCTCCTCCGGCTCTCCCTCGCCGTCGACGTCCGCGCCGGCTCCCTCTAACGGCCGCGCGCCGCCGGCCTCGCCTAAGGCTCCGCTGCCAAGAACTCCACCGCCAAGGGCGCCCCTCCCGCCGCCGGCAACGGCGCTGGTCCTGGGCTCGCAGCGGCAGGCCTCGTCGCCTCGGTTGCTGGCTGCGTCGGCTACGCCACGCTTGCCTTCTTCTGAGTTCTGAAACTGAAAACTAGGGGATGCAGTGGCTCTTCCTCGTCGTGTAACAAACTGAAACCGTGTGTGATTGTGAACAAAGTGTTCTTTCATGTTGGTTGGGATTCAGCAGAAAAACACAAGTTTAATTAAGTGCTCGACTGAGATCTGA
Organism: Hyparrhenia diplandra; assembly: GCA_015847255.1. Classification (NCBI taxonomy): domain Eukaryota; kingdom Viridiplantae; phylum Streptophyta; class Magnoliopsida; order Poales; family Poaceae; genus Hyparrhenia; species Hyparrhenia diplandra. The sequence continues at coordinate 260,792 of JADLZK010011947.1, read as the reverse complement.
TCATGGTGCTAACGGGACTCGATTCGGTGATATTGCTATAGCATGTCAAGCCGTGACATTCCTTCCATCCGGTGCCATCCAAACTCAATCTGATGGCTACCAACGTGTTCGCCTTCTCTCCCCTGGTGTTTCCTGCATGTGTCACTCGGATGGGCCCACGAGCGGCAGCGGCAGACATGCATGTGTCACCGGAGATGGAAGCCATCGGATTGAGTTTGGATGGCTCCGATGAAGGAATGTCACGGCTTGACATGTTATAGCAATGTCACCGAATCGAGTCCGGTGCTAACATCATTGGATTGCCAGAATCTCTACCTTGGTTTGAGAAACTGCCACGTTTTTTGCGAATACTGAATTGATTCTGATAGAAAATGCAATGCAACAATGGAGAATTGCATAGCTGAAATGAAAATGCAATGAATTTTTCAAGAGAGACAGCCCCACCACAGTCAAAATATGACTATTCATTCGTTAAGTAAATACTGTTAGAATAAGGGGGGGGGTGTGGACATCAAATTGCTGCAATGCCTATATGACTATTCATTAAGTAAATACTCTTGCCATGCTACGTGCTAGAACAGAACCAGCCAACAACAGTATATTAGAAAAAAACTTCAGTTTGCATATGCAGTTGGGCGAGAGAATTTACCAATTCGTTCGATTTTTTCATGTGAGATGATCGAGCTTGAGTGCTCTGATAGAAGACTGAGCACCAGGTCCAGTTGCCTTGTTTTCGTGGCTCCCAATGCAGCGGAACTGACACTTTGGAACGTAAGAATTTAGTAGGAATCATATCGGAATTTCACAAAAATCAGTTTATTTTCGATAGTTTATACTCCCTCTGTTCCAAATTTTGAATTTTTTGGAATTCTGCATTAGAAAGGGTCGTCGTGTGCATACATGAAGAAATGGAGTATCTCAAGTACACATATATAGAGAACCACCACTAAGGAGTTCTCTCGACGTATAAAAGCATGTCACCTCATCTGTCCCCACTAAGACCATGACATCTAGCTACAGGCCCGCTGTTTGAACTAACTAAAAATATTAAAACTCATAAAAATAACCCAAATTAAATTCCGATTACACCATTGAATTCCTTTTTAATAAATCCTTCAAAACAAGATCTCATATAAATATATTTCGATAAAATTATAGATGGATCTCACTGATGGTAGTTGGTATAGAATAAAGTAAAAAAAAAAAAAATAAAATGAAAAGAAGGAAAAAGGAAAAAAGAATAGGAGGGTAAATTGAGAATATTCTAACTCATAGAATTCTCCTTCAAAGCACGGAAGAAGAACATTTAAGTGTGTGCTCCTCTAGATTTTCTTTGAAGTTTCATATGTTGGATCATCAGCCCTGAAGCTATGTTGGATCATCAATATACAATAGGGTTAGTATTTTCTCATACTCAATCTATTTTTTCTGAGAAAAGTGATAAATTTCGTGTTGTACATTAAGATCTAAATATTATCCTCGACGGGTTAGTCACCTATATTTTTCTCAAAATGAAGTTGAAGATCTAATATTATCATCATGTCTTTTCTTTATGTCATTATTGAAATTACTTTTAAATACCTCTTAGCTAGAATGAAATTACTTTCGCATACCCGCAGTAATAATGCACGAGGAATTCATCTAGTAACTCTTATCAAGATAAACCTCACTAGATGAATTCTCTCATCATGCAAGCTGTCCACATCATTTTTCACTAAGTGAGTCCTATCTATTCATGCAAGGTGTTCACATCATTCTTCACTAAGTCCACGTTGTAACACCCCCGGTGTTATTTCCACTAAAACCCGACATGTCATCATGATCATTGCAAAGCATCCATGATTAGCCCACCATGTGTTGCATTGAACTAAAATAAGTTTATTTTATGCTTGATTGTAATGTCGATTCGAAAAGACGCGAGAGGAAACAGATTCTAGAAACTCGGCCCCTTGCTTAAAACCCTAATTCCAAACCCTAGTTTGTTCCCTTTTACTTTATTCAAATTTTATCAAAAATGTGGGTATGGTTATTAAAGCATTTTTGTAGAGTTTTCAAAACTGAACAAAGTTGGTATTTTGAGTTTTTAAAGTTTAGTTCAAAATTTTAAAGTTATTTTGAATTTCTTTCAAACCCTAATTACCCCCTTTTCTATAATTCAAAATTTATGCAAAATTTGAGAAAACTTTTAAAATTTAGTTTGTAGATCTTGTTGAGAGGAACAAAAGTCATGTACAAAGTTTTTCAAGTTGTTACATGATTTTAAAAGTAATTTTGAATTCAAATTTCAAAATTTTGAACTGCATTTCAAAAAAGTCATATTTCTAGGCAGATTTTGAAAATGGTCCAATTATGAAAGTTGTAGATCTTGAAAAATTAAGGGGGTTACTTTTTGAAAATTTTTGAGTTCAGTTCAAAATTTGGGAGTAATTTGAAATTTTCAGAGTTAGGGTTGATGGTGAACAAGAACCCGACCTATCCTACCCGCCACCGCCGGTGTCAAGGTTCAAGCGCCGCCGTCCACCGGCGATGTCGCGCGACGCCGCCCACCTGGAAGCCTCGCGACCCCTCCGGCTACCTCCTAGACCCCTCCATGCCTATAAATACGCCGTGGTCGCCGTCGTTTTACTCTTTTTCCAAAATCGCCGCCCCCGGACTCGTCCTCCTCCGCCGCCGTCGCACGCCGCCGTCGTCGACTTTCTTGCCAAACCATCTTGCCCAGCAGCTCCGCAACCTCCTTGCGCCCCTCTGGAACCTAGCCACAGCCCGCCTCGTCGTCGGAATCGTTCCCGAGTCGCCGTCTTCCTCGCTGCCGGCCGGAGCGCCGCAAGACTCGACCTCGCCGTCGCCCGGCCTTTTCCGGTGAGCCTTCCGTCCAACCAGGCTAGCTCTTTTTGCGTCGTTCGACATCGTGGGTCATGAGCGGCTCGATGGTTTCCACAGCCGAAGCCCCGACGTCTTGGAACGCCGTCGCCGCCGACGCCGCCGCAGCCGCCCGCCGCCGACAACCCCTCTCCGGCCTCACTCCGCCCCGACCAAGCCCCGCCCTAGAACCGCGGTGAGCCCCCCGCCCACGTTTTTTTTGAAGTTAGTTTTCCTTTTTCGAACCACGCCGGCGCCGAACACGGCCGCGCCGCCAAGGGGCGCGCGACCGTCGCCGGTGAGCATGCGCCAGCACGTGAAATGAAGGTCGGCCGCATTAATCGTTTCACACCGGGCCGGCCCAACACTGCTCCACTAAGGGCCGATCCGTTATCGTTCCTTTGTGGGCCGTGAACAGCAACTCGGGCTGCATAAAGAACAGGCCGAAATCGCCCCCAGAACCCATTTTTCATTTATCAAATGATTTATCCAATTTCTTTATTTTGAATAGTGTCCGATTTTCCAAATTTCATATAAATTCAAATATAGCTTTAAAAATTCTGAAAATTTTTGTGTAGCCTTCCCATGAGTATGTCTATCCATGAAAAATTTGAAACTTGAAATTTGAATACTTTTGGCATGATTTAAAAATACAAATTTTAATTGAAAAATGCATCTTCCTTGATTTTTAATAATTATTTTGTTTATCCAAAAATCATGAAAATTATTTTGGTACTGTTTTAGGACATGACCTACCTGTATAAAATTTTTGAGCTTGTTTTGAGAAAGTTAAAAATTTTATTATGTTATAACCTATCATTTCATGTGAAAAGAAAATTGTTTAATGCTTTCTAAATTAGGGTTTTGGGAAAATTTTGGGTTGTTTTGTGAACCCTAAACCACACCACTGTCGATGGTCCTTGAGAACTCCGTAGGCAATGGTGATGATATCTCGTAGGGTAGTTCAACAAGTTGGTTTTGTTAGGTTGCAACTTTATCGTGAAGGAAAGTTGTACTCGAGTTGTTTATCTTTCTATGCGCCCTTGCACCCCATGTTTTTATGCATGGCATCATATTAAGCATGCACTATTCTTTCGTATAGTGAACGAAGAAGATCGTGAAGTTGCTGATCAAGTCACTGAAGAGGGCTTTTCTGTTGATTCGAATTCCGAGTATCGAGATCCGTCGTCCGAATCAAGCTTCTTCACTGATCAAGGCAAGCCCCTGCTCATTTAAACCTTCCTTGTATTTTTACAAAGCTTTATATCACCTTTGCTTTATGCTTTGCATTAGGTGATAGGAGTTGAGTGACAACCTAATTGATGCATTACCATTCCTTGATTATTTCAATATCTACCTTGATAAACTGTTTTGCTAAAATACTAGAACGCTTAGCCTGGCTTTATTAGTTAGACTTTTGAGTCAAAATGTGATGAGTCTCTTATGATAGCCCGGTGGCATTTGATGAGAAAGGATGCTATATGAGAAAACCATACTTTGGGATATGGTGTTGAAATTGAGACCGGTCGGGTAATTTGCATTGAGAATGGAGTCTCAGTGTAGTATTTCCGGCTTGTCGATTAAGGACTGGAAATGTGTAGGCCTGTGTAACCGAGACTGTGGAACGCAATCTGCGCCTGAAGTCGTTGGACTAATGGCACGTCTGTCATGGGTGTTACCCCATCACAAGCGACCCTAGTTCCCACACACATACCCGTAAGCCCCGATCTTGGGGGTGTCAAATCGAAACGCATAACCGCCAAGACCGGGAGTGGAGAGATGGCGGAGTACGTGTTACCCTCGTGGGTTAAAGTCCCGGATTGGAGGTGTACGGTATTCTCGGGTGGCGTAGGACGCGGTTCCGTTTTGAGTATCCAAGAAAGGGTTGATATATGCAAGCTTAAGTGCTACATATATATCGTGGAAAGAACTCCCCACCGGGTTAATCGATTTCGAAATCGCCGTGCTTCTGGATATGGAGACTTCGGTTTCCCGACTTATATCATAGTTTAATTATGGAACGTAGAAGAGAAGGAATAAGTGCCGAACTTCTACAAGTGTTTGTTTTAGTACAAGATCACCTAGAATAGGTGAGATACTAAATTGAGATTAAAACCTTGAAAAGTAAGGACTCACTATTAGTAAGCTTTTCTCAAAAAAAAAAAAAGTCCTTGATACTTGCTAAAGCCTTACCTTGATTCCTATTACACCAACATTCCCGAAGTCTTCTCCTATTTTCTTTAGTCGGGTAAGACTTGTTGAGTACTCCCGCACTCGGGGTTTGTTGACCCATGTTGCAGGATCTGGGAGTCATGTTTGCACCTAACGTCTTTGCATGACGCTTCTTCAGAAGAAAGTGATGATGAGTGAGAGGTGAGACCCGTGGGGTGGTCTAGTAGTATCTTTTGTGTAATAAACTCTCCACTACTCCTACTTTTATTTTTCTGAAACTTGTTTCAAATAAATGGTTGTAAAAGTATTGTAATATAAATCTTCCGCTGTTTTACTCTGATTATGTTTGAAAAGTGTTGTAATACTTGCAATGACCTTGTAACGGATCCTCGGTTGGAATAGTTAATAGTGCTTTTCAGGTTATAGGTGAACATATGTGACTATTAAAGGTTGTTGAACCGATAATTAGTACATGTGGGCCCCGTAATTTGAAGGTTCTCGTCACAAATGGCATCGAGCCTCCGCTACTGGTTACCAGAGCATTACTTTTAAAAACTTCAAAATGATTTGGGTCAAACTAATTTTATTCTTACTTTGGTCCAAATTGCTTATTCTCTTATCTTAATCTAATGAAAAACTTTCTTATCCGATTTCAAAAGGATATAAGTGGAGTAGCATTATATAAAGCCCTACTTATAAAATCTTTAATGCAAAAAGTCTTTATTGATTGTTACGTAGGTTCGATTCATGCATCATGTTTAAATCAATTGTTAATATTACCTTCCCCTTTAATGTGGTTTGGGTTAAGTAATATCAATCCCGTTCTTGCTAAACCTTTAGATCCTCCTACCCGAGCCACGGGTAATCGATCTTAACTATTCTACAGATGGCCCGTACCAAATTGACCCCTAGGAAGAAGACAGGACCAAAGGGCGTCCCGCATCATCGCCTTGCGGCAAGGAATGATCCCCGAAGCAAGCACTAGTCATGTCAACACTCATGAAGGAAGCAAAGAGCAAGACCAAGGAAGATCTTCAAAAAGAAATCGAAATACCGACCAGGGGACTTGGATGAAGCCGCTAGAGATAGGCTCCGTGATGGAATTAAAATTGGAAGACCGCAAGTTGAGTTGAACCGAAGTGCTCAAAAATATGGGGAATGTAGTCAAGCAATCGATTGAGACGGTCCACGAGAAGATAACACTCCAACATCAGTGTGACCATCTCATTCAAGACAATCATCAACTGGTGGCTTATGCAATTCAGTTGGAAGCTCAAGAGGTCAATCTGAACATGCAAATTCAGCATATGAACAATCTTCTCAACCCAAATCATCAACCTCAAGCAGTACAAGAGGATTTGGGTGAAGTAATACAAGAGGATGTGGAAGCTGAGGAGAATCCAGAAGAAGAGGAGCCTCACGTTAGTGATAATGAGTCAGAGAATAACCCTTAAACTAGGAGTGAGGTTTTTTGTAGGATATGTAACATAACTTGTTTAATAGTAAGTTACGTAGATGAGCCCGGGGTAGATGTAGAATGGAACCCCTGTTTTAAGAATAAGTTATATGTGTTGTTTTTGTTTGTTTTTTTTTCTTTTGAAGTTCAATAAATCTGGTTGGGTGTTATATAGTTTTGTTTTAATAGCGTATGTCGCACAACAACAAATGGGCCACTCTCGAATAGGGGTGACCTTCCAAACCCTCCACCAGTCCCAACAAACCTAACTGATGCCATTGCGGCTCTGGTTCAAGCTACTACTGAAAACTCTCGTCTGATACGAGAAGTAGCTCAGAGTCAGAACAATCGTCGTGACCACAAGGATCGACATGATGATGAGGAAGATGAAACTTCTTATCCAAAGTTCACAGGCACAAAACCTCCAATCTTTAGTAGAGCTGATGAGCCATTAGAGGCAAATGATTGGCTTCGTGCTATGGAGGAAAAGTTTGAGTTGATGACTTGTACGGATCATCAGAAGCCCCTCTTTGCTGCACAACAACTTCGGAATACTGCCGGAGCTTGGTGGAATAATTTCAAAGCCGAAAGCAGCCCGCCGACACCAAATCACCGATGAATTCAAGCATGCCTTTCGTGCTCATTTCATTCCAAAGAGGGGTTATGGCCAAGAAGCTAGATGAGTTCTTAGCTTTAAAGCAAGGAGAAGACTCGGTACTTCAAAGATGTGGGCAAGTTTAATCACCTGTCACAGTATGCCACAGAACTTGTGAATTCAGATGGAAAGAAGAAGGAGTGGTTTATTCGAGGCCTTCATCCAAGACTTCATGCCATGATGAATGTCCGGGATACAGATTCTTATCATGATGTGGTAAACATGGCCATATCCTGTGAAGAGAAGAATCGTGTTCTTATGGAATACGAGCATAAGGAAGACAAGAAAAAGAAAAATTTCTCCTCTCGATATTCTCGTGGCAAACCAAAGCGTCGAAAAGTGATTTATCATCCCGTGAATCACTTCCGCCCTTCTTACCATCCACCCCCACAAATTCAACCTAGACAAAGAGCCGCTTATTCGACCTGCCGCAACTTTTCCTTATCCACGCCACCGAATGCTCCTAGCATTCGTAATCCTTCCCCACAAAGCCATACACCCATCCGCTATAACCGTGGAAAGCCCTGGACATTATTCTCGTGAATGTCCCAAATCCTCGAAGATATAACCCAGTTTTCGTGTTCCTTCGAAGTCGGTCTCAAACCACGTAACAAGAATAATACCCGTAAGGATCGAAGGTAAAGGGGAAAAAGAGAACTGAAAAGTCTACTATACCAATGTGGAGGATATTCCCGCGGGGGAACCAATCATGATGGGTATGTTCCCCGCCGCACGACACCCCTCGCAGCAATATTATTTGATTCCGTGCATCGCATACATTTGTCGAGAAAACATTTGTGGAGAAAAATGCGATAGCCATTGGGGAAATGAATGATGAGTTTATTATACACTCACCCGGGGACGTATGAGTACTAAAGAGGTGGTATATCAGATCCCCATAACCCTAGGTGGATATGATTTCCCCACCAATATGATAGTTCTAAGGGATCAAGATATAGACGTGATCCTTGGTATGAACTGGTTGTACCAATACGGTACTATTATAGATACCGCCAATAGAACTGCCAAGGTAAAGTCCGCCTCGAGAAAGATTCCGAACTCCTTATTCAACTTCCAATTGTGAAGAGGACGGTTGAAAAAGTTTGTGCAACTTGTGTGAAGGAAATCAAAGACATCCCAAGTAGTATGTGAGTTTCCTGATGTATTTCCGCATGATTTGCCCGGATTACCACCGAAAGAGATGTTCGGGCCAAAGATAGAATTGAAACCGAACTGCTCCCATCTCTCGAAGAGCTTACGTAATGGCACCCAAGGAATTAGCCGAATTGAAAGCTCGCCACAAGGGTTACTAGACAAAGGATTTATTAGACCAAGCTCTTCACCTTGGGGATGTCCAAATATTTTTGTGAAGAAGAAAGATCGACTTTGAGGATGTGTATAGATTATCGCCCACTTAATGATGTGACGATTAAAAACAAGTATCCTCTCCCCTGATTGATTTACTTTTTGATCAATTAGCCGGAGCCAAAGTCTTTTCCAAGATTGATCCGAGGTCGGGTATCATCAAATTAGGATTAGACCTGAAGATATTCAAGACCGCCTTCACCACCCGATACGGTCTTTATGAATATTTGGTTATGTCCTTTGGTTTAACAAACGCCCGGCTCATTTCATGTATTTGATGAATACAAAGTGTTCATGTCGAACCGGATAAGTTCGTGGTGGTGTTCATTGATGATATTCTTGTTTATTCCAAGAATGAAGAAGAGCATGCCGAGCATCTCGTAAATAGTTTTAAAACGACCGAGGGATCATCACCTTTATGCTAAATTCAGCAAGTGTGCTTTTTGGTCAAGGAAAGTACGCCTCCCGGGTCATGTGCTATCATCTGAAGGAGTTGCCGTTGACCCGAGTAAAGTGAAAGATATCCTCAATTGGAAACCACCAACAACGGTTCATGAGGTCCGTAGTTTTCTGGGAATGGCGGGATATTACCGTCGATTCATTCCGGATTTCTCAAGAGTGGCAAAGCCTATTACGAGTCAAGTAAAGAATCGCACCAAGTTTGTATGGTCACCGTGAGTGTGAGCGTGCTTTTTAGATTTTGAAGAAAGCACTAACCACGCTCCAGTTTTAGCTCAACCGATATTGAGAAACCATTTGACGCCTATTGTGACGCATCCGGTATTGGTCTTGGTTGTGTGTTAATGCAAGAAGGCAAAGTTATTGCCTATGCATCACGCCAACTAAAAGCGCCATGAAGAGCATTACCCAACCCATGATTTGGAGTTAGCAAAGAGTGGTCCATGCACTAAAAAAATCAAGGCCATTATCTGTTAGGTAACACTTGTCATGTATATACGCACCATAAAAGTCCGAAATATATCTTTACCCAATCGACTTGAATATGCGCCAGAAAGATGGCTAGATTAATTAAGGATTACGACATAGAAGTGCATTATCATCCCTGAAAGGCAAATGTTGTTGCCGATGCACTTAGTCGGAATCCTCGTAATTGTCTTATAGCCAATATAAGGGATAAAACCCTATGTCAAGAATTAGAAAAGTTGAATATTGAATCGTTGAGCATGGCATGGTAACCAATGCCACAGCAGAATCAACTATCAAGAATCAAATTATTGAGGCTCGAAGATTAGTAAGGGTATAGCACACATTAAGGAGAAAGTCGGCTGGGAACCCTACCGCTTCGAAATTGATGAGTCGATGTGCTATGGTTTAAAGATCGGTTAGTAGTACCAAAGAATCCCGAAGTTACGCCAACAAATCCTGGATGAGGCCCATTTAACCAGATATTCTATTCATCCCTAAGCACCAAGATGTATCGATTTAAAACAGAGATTTTGGTGGACAAAAATGAAGATTGAGATTGCACGATATGTAGCCGAGTGTGATACTTGTCGGCGAGTAAAAGCCGCGGCACGAAAGCCGCAGGCAATTGCATCCTTTGCCTGTCCCTTCTTGGAAGTGGGAAGAAATCAAGTATGGATTTTATTGTTGGGTTACCTCGAACATCAAAAGGACTCAACTCCATCCGGGTTATCGTTGATCGACTTACCAAGATAGCTCATTTCCCCGCCAAAAAGATGGATATAACGCAAAAAGATTATGCTAAGCTATATGTCCATCGAATTTTCAGTCTACATGGAGCCCCTAAGCATATTGTAAATGATAGAGGTCCTTTGTTTATGTCCAAATTCGAAACAGATGCAAAAGTCACTTGGTACCAAATTAAATCATAGTTCGGGTTATCATCCCCGCACGCGTGACGTAGACGGAAAGAGTGAATCAGATTTTGGAAGATATGTTGAGAGCGTATGTTCTTAATTATTCAGAAAAAGTGGGATGAATGTTTACCCTTAGCGAGTTTGCTTATAATAACAGCTTATCAAGAAAGTATTCAAATGGCACCATTTGAAGCTTTATATGGTCGCAGATGTAGAACCCCACCGCATTGGTCGAACACGGAGAAAGATGGTTCTACGAGTAGATTTGGTAAAGGAAGTCAAGAAAAAGTGAGATTTGTGCAAGCCAAAATAAAAGAAGCACAATCTCGACAAAAGAGTTATGCCGATAAGAGGCGAGATCCTTGGAATTTGAAGTAGGAGATTATGTATACTTGAAAGTGTCACCCATGAAAGGGGTGAATCGCTTTGGAGTCAAGGGTAAACTAGCACCTCGATATGTTGGTCCATTTCGAATCTTGGAAAAACAGGGACCGCTTGCATATCGACTTAGGTTGCCGTAAAGGTTATCAGCAGCAGACATGATGTGTTTCATGTATCTCAATTGAAGAAATGCTTACGAGTACCGGATCGAGTGGTTGATTTCAAGACGTTAACTTAGAACCGCATTTGACCTACTCTGAATATCCTATCCGGATCTTAGACCGTAAAAGCTCGAAAGTTACCCGAAGCAAAACTATCAAATGGTACAAGATCCAATGGAATCAACACTCGAAGAAGAAGCTACTTGGGAATCGAGGATTTCCTAACGGAAAATTTTCCCAAGTTTCCACTTTCTTAATCCTTGTAAATGTAAGACTCCTTTTTGTTTTATGAAATTGTTAGAAATGTGTTTTGTCTGACACATTTCCTTTGCCGTTATTAAACCCTAGAACTTTAAATCTCGGGACGAGATTTCTTTAAGGGGAAGGGTCAGAACACCCCGGTGTTATTTCCACTAAAACCCCGACATGTCATCATGATCATTGCAAAGCATCCATGATTAGCCCACCATGTGTTGCATTGAACTAAAATAAGTTTATTTTATGCTTGATTGTAATGTCGGTCGAAAAGACGCGAGAGGAAACATTCTAGAAACTGCCCCCCTTGCCGAAAACCCTAATTCCAAACCCTAGTTTGTTCCCTTTTACTTTATTCAAATTTTATCAAAAATGTGGGTATGGTTATTAAAGCATTTTTTGTAGAGTTTTCAAAACTGAACAAAGTTGGTATTTTGAGTTTTTAAAGTTTAGTTCAAAATTTTAAAGTTATTTTGAATTTCTTTCAAACCCTAATTACCCCTTTTCTATAATTCAAAATTTATGCAAAATTTGAGAAAACTTTTAAAATTTAGTTTGTAGATCTTGTTGAGAGGAACAAAAGTCATGTACAAAGTTTTTCAAGTTGTTACATGATTTTAAAAGTAATTTTGAATTCAAATTTCAAAATTTTGAACTGCATTTCAAAAAAAGTCATATTTCTAGGCAGATTTTGAAAATGGTCCAATTATGAAAGTTGTAGATCTTGAAAAATTAAGGGGGTTACTTTTTGAAAATTTTTGAGTTCAGTTCAAAATTTGGGAGTAATTTGAAATTTTCAGAGTTAGGGTTGATGGTGAACAAGAACCCGACCTATCCTACCCCGCCACCGCCGGTGTCAAGGTTCAAGGCCGCCGTCCACCGGCGATGTCGCGACGACGCCGCCCACCTCGAAGCCTTCGCGACCCCTCCGCCTACCTCCTAGACCCCTCCATGCCTATAAATACGCCGTGGTCGCCGCCGTTTTACTCTTTTTCCAAAATCGCCGCCGCCGTTTCGTCCCTCCTCGCGCGCCGCACGCCGCCGCCGCCGAAACTTTCTTGCCAAACCATCTTGCCCAGCAGCTCCGCAACCTCCTTGCGCCCCTCCGAACCTAGCCACAGCCCGCCTCGTCGTCGGAATCGCTCGAAGTCGTCGTCTTCCGCCGCGGCGGAAGGCCGCAAGACCTCGCCCGTCGCCGGAAGCCTTTTCGGTGAGCCTTCCGTCCAACCGGCTAGCTCTTTTGCGTCGTCTCGGACATCGTTGGTCATGCGAGCGCTCGATGGTTTTCACACCCGGCGACGTGCGGGCGCCGTCGCCCGGCGCCGACGCCGCTTGTTCCGCCGCCGACAACCCCTCTCGAGTCTCACTCCGCCCCGATAGCCAAGCCCGTCCTAGAACCGCGGTGAGCCCCCCCGCCACGTTTTTGAAGTTAGTTTTCCTTTTGAACCACGCCGGCGCGGAACACGGCCGCGCCGCCGCTGTGATGAGCGCGCACCGTCGCCGGTGAGCATGCGCCTGGCACGTGAGCGGTGTCGGGCGGACTTTATTCACACCGGGCCGCCCAACATCAGCCCACTAAGGGCCGATCCGTTACTGTTCCTTTGTGGGCCGTGAACAGCAACTGGGCTGCACAGTAACAGGCCGAAATCGGCCCAGAACCCATTTTTCATTTATCAAATGATTTATCCAATTTCTTTATTTTGAATAGTGTCTGATTTTCCAAATTTCATATAAATTCAAATATAGCTTTAAAAATTCTGAAAATTTTTGTGTAGCCTTCCCATGAGTATGTCTATCCATGAAAAATTTGAAACTTGAAATTTGAATACTTTTGGCATGATTTAAAAATACAAATTTTAATTGAAAAATGCATCTTCCTTGATTTTTAATAATTATTTTGTTTATCCAAAAATCATGAAAATTATTTTGGTACTGTTTTAGGACATGACCTACCTGTATAAAATTTTTGAGCTTGTTTTGAGAAAGTTAAAAATTTTATTATGTTATAACCTATCATTTCATGTGAAAAGAAAATTGTTTAATGCTTTCTAAATTAGGGTTTTGGGAAAATTTTGGGTTGTTTTGTGAACCCTAAACCACACCACTGTCAGATGGTCCTTGAGAACTCCGTAGGCAATGGTGATGATATCTCGTAGGGTAGTTCAACAAGTTGGTTTTGTTAGGTTGCAACTTTATCGTGAAGGAAAGTTGTACTCGAGTTGTTTATCTTTCTATGCGCCCTTGCACCCCATGTTTTTATGCATGGCATCATATTAAGCATGCACTATTCTTTCGTATAGTGAACGAAGAAGATCGTGAAGTTCTTGATCAAGTCAATTAAAGGGCTTTTCTCGTTGATTCAATTCCGAGTATCGAGATCCGCCGTCCGAATCAAGCTTCTTCACCGATCAAGGCAAGCCCCGTTCATTTAAACCTTCCTTGTATTTTTTACAAAAGCTTTATATCACCTTTGCTTTATGCTTTGCATTAGGTGATAGGAGTTGAGTGACAACCTAATTGATGCATTACCATTCCTTGATTATTTCAATATCTACCTTGATAAACTGTTTTGCTAAAATACTAGAACGCTTAGCCTGGCTTTATTAGTTAGACTTTTGAGTCAAAATGTGATGAGTCTCTTATGATAGCCCGAAGTGGCATTTGATGAGAAAGGATGCTATATGAGAAAACCATACCGGATATGGTGTTGAAATTGAGACCGGTCGGGTAATTTGCATTGAGAATGGAGTCTCAAAGTGTAGTATTTCCGGCTTGTCGATTAAGGACCGGAAATGTGTAGGCCCTGTGTAACCGGAGACCGTGGAACGCACCTGCGCTGAAGTCGTTGGACTAATGGCACGCCCGTCATGGGTGTTACCCCATCACGGTCGACCCTAGTTCCGGACACATACCCGTAAGCCCGATCTTGGGGGTGTCAAATCGAAACGCATAACCGCCAAGACCGGGAGTGGAGAGATGGCGGGAGTAATGTGTTACCCTCGTGGGTTAAAGTCCCGGATTGGAGGTGTACGGTATTCTCGGGTGGCGTGGGACGCGGTTCCGTTTTTGAGTATCCAAGAAAGGGTTGATATATGCAAGCTTAAGTGCTACATATATCGTGTGGAAAGAACTCCCCAAATTTGGGTTAATCGATTTCGAAATCGCCCGTTTGCTTCTCGGATATGGAGACTCGGTTTCCCGACTTATATCATAGTTTAATTATGGAAATGTAGAGAAGAGAAGGAATAAGTCTTTGGAACTTCTACAAGTGTTTGTTTTAGTACAAGATCACCTAGAATAGGTGAGATACTAAATTGAGATTAAAACCTTGAAAGTAAGGACTCACTATTAGTAAGCTTTTCTGCAAAAAAAAAGTCCTTGATACTTGCTAAAGCCTTACCTTGATTCCTATTACACCAACATTCCTGAGTCTTCTCCTATTTTCTTTAGTCGGGTAAGACTTGTTGAGTACTCCCGTACTCGGGGTTTGTTGACCCATGTTGCAGGGATCCGGGAGTCATGTTTGCACCGAACGTCTTTGCATGACAGATTCTTCGTGAAGAAAGTGATGATGAGTGAGAGGTGAGACCCGTGGGCGTGGTCTAGTAGTATCTTTTGTGTAATAAACTCTCCACTACTCCTACTTTTATTTTTCTCAAACTTGTTTCAAATAAATGGTTGTAAAAGTATTGTAATATAAATCTTCCGCCGTTTTACTACTCGATTATGTTTGAAAAGTGTTGTAATACTGCAATGACCTTGTAACGGATCCCGTTGGAATAGTTAATAGTGCTTTTCAGGGTTATAGGTGAACATATGTGACTATTAAAGGTTGTTGAGCGATATAATTAGTACATGTGGGCCCCAGAATTTGGAAGGTTCTCACACACACGCCATTCTTCACTAAGTCCATTTCATCCATTATTAATTATAAAACCTATGTCATCTCCCCAACAAAAAAAAAAAGCACTTCATCACATAAAGCTCATTTCCTCATCGCATAACGAATTGCCAAAGAACATGCGGGATCTCTAATCATTGCCATTTGAGTCAAATGATTTGACAGAGCCCATGATTTTTTCGAAATTCATGTAGGCAAAAGAAGTAAAAAATGATTTGACAAATTATAATTAGACAGAGAAATTATTTTCAAAAATCATTTGACAAAGTATAAGTCAAAAATGCTTTGACTCAAATTCATGGGCTCTGTCAAATGATTTGGCAGAGCCCATGATTTTTTCCAAATGGGGATATCAAAACAATGGACAGAGGAAATTATGGCAACGTGGTGCGAAAAGATACATGCATCATTACACAAATCACAAATGAGCACATCATGACTACTCAAGGGAACACGTCATAGAAATTATAGTTTATTTATTAGCTTATAGAACAAGGGCAAAACATAATTATCCCTTTTTTTTTTTTTGCCAAATTTGGTACCAAGATTTTTCATCACGATCTGTTGACGTTTCTTAGCGCAATCATTAGAATCGGGTTTTAGAACCCAACCCCGATGACTACGCTTAGGAGACGAGCCGTCGATATCACTAAGTGGGACCACCGTGTCGGTGATAACGCACTTTCAATCAACGGTGATAGATCTTGCCATAGTTGATATTTCATCCGCAAGCGCACGGATCTATCATTGTAGCATTTCACCCGGAAGTATTCAGGGTATCGTTATTTATATTTTCCCAAAGGAAGGCATGTTGTATAAGAAGTAGCATGGCATCTGAATGATGAAATGTGTGCACGCAAAGACCAACTCGTTCATAACAGGGGTAAGCAATATGGTTTATAGATAGTGTGACACACACATTGGAATCCACCAGGTAAAGGATAAAGAAAATAGATAAAGAATAAACGAATGTCCTATGGAGTAATCTAATGTATTCTAGTCATGGTCTTACAATGAATAGTTAGGATCATATGCTAACATGATATGAGCATGGTTATGTCTAGGATAACAGGGAGACTTCCCGGTACCATCCGACCCAATGGAAAGCATTTACGAACTCCTACATCACATGCGAACGTGGAGGGATTACAAGGGACGGACAGGGTCATGTCACAACCCCGCCGCCTACCCTCACGGCATCGTGGCATGCTCTCATATTCGAAGGTGTCGTAATACCCGGGCACCATGCCCGCGTACGAAAGCACTACTCTTGTCCCCCCCAGATCCCCACCCTACGGATGGACGGACTAAGACAAGAGCAAACCCGAAAAGAACGACGAACCGTTATCCCATCTATAATCATGTTATGCATACGATGATCGATGAAGAACATAAACTCTAATTCATAAGTTAGACCATGAACATAGAAATAGAACTTGCACAATGGAGAAAGATCCATGGAAGATATATATTACCAAAGCTCACTTTGCTCCAAGATTACAAGTCCTCCTTTTGTAGCTCTTCTACTCCAATTCTAGCCAAGTAAGAAGAAGAAGAAGAAGATGGTGGTAGAGAGTGTGAGTGTCTTTGGTGTGGTGACTCCAAGTGTGGTGTGTGGAATGAGGGAGAGGGAGGAGGTATTTATACACAAGAGAGAGGTGCTAAAAGACTAAACTACCCCCCTAACCGACCTCCTTGACACGTCCAGTGTACGATGAACCGGGCTCTCCACCACCGCACCGACCGTTTGAGCACTAATGGCACCGCCTCGAGCCGGATGGGCTTTCGAACCGCCCCCATCGTGGTGCGGGCGCACCACGCGGGTGCGGGCGCCCCAGGCATGGGCCGGCCTGTGTTTCGCTGTGTCGCCTTGATTTGGCCTCGAGAAGTTGTACCATGGGCTTGACTCGGTCCGTTTGTGCAGATTTGGTCCATTTCCATCCTCGGGCTTGATATCCTTGAGAATGCGCTTTCCGGGATGGCGTACTTTGAACGTATTTCCACCTGTATTTATTATAAATACAACAAAATATATTTCGAACACTACAAGTGGAAATATGTTAGTAATATATGTATATGAGTATAAAAAGATATAGTTTTATTCCCTTTATGGTAGTAAGTTGACGGGGGAAAATATGTCGTTAGTGACCGTCAACAAACTCCCCAAGCTTACCCTTTGCGCGTCCCTCGAGCAAAAAGATAAATACTTGGTTGTTGATCGGGAGTTGCTACAATGCCGGTTATGTTTCACAAGTGCCGGGGTTATAATAAGATTTTGTACTATAGTTTGAATAAAATGGCACATCTTTTCTCACCCTTTATTAAGTTTCATCGTAGAAGGGCTTTTTAGCTTTTCTCAAAGCCTTGGGCGGTTGCCGATAGAACGGTTATAACGAAATACTTTTCATTCATCCTTTTGATCAACTTTCTCATCCGGGATTTATTTAGATTAAGATTATATTTGGTTTTTTGAGAAAGTATGGGCTTTATTGCTATATATATTTATATATTTTTTTTTGGAGAGGTGGGCTCTGCTTTCGCCTAGACTTTTGTCTTTTATTTCCTCTCTTTTTTTTTTTTTTTTTTTGAGATGTGGGCTCTTCTCGCCCTCGGACACATGTCCATTTTTCATCTCTTTCTTTTTTTTTTAGCATAGCCCATAGCATTTCTCTTTTCTTTCAAATTAGTTTCCCTGGACGTCAAGTATCTCTTTTGGACGAAATCATAGTAAATCTATTTGTACCATATCATACTTGGCAATAACTTAGACTGGATAGAGCTTATGCAACCCACATGAATCGAGTTTTTCGGGATGAGATTTTAGACTTAGCCACTAAACCCAAACTCTAGAGAAATTTAATTATAAACTAGGCACATGCAAAGCATAAGACAGAGCAACTATTCATCATTTCAACAAGGGACTAAAACTAAATATTTTCATAGCTCATATGTATAGACATGAAAGCACAAGAAGAGCTACTTATTCTATTTTTGGATTTTTTTTTTTTTTTTTTGAATGCAAGATTGCTGGAATTTAAACATGCTAAAATAAAATAAAATTTTGCTTTGAAAAATAAATATGCAATGCAAGGATACCTCATGGGGGTCCTCCCTAAGCTATCCGGAGGCCCGTAGATACCTTTATTTGTTTTTTTACCTTTTTCTCGTGATAGTTGCCTTTTTACCTTTTGGCAGAGGGCCCACAATTTTGAGTCTCATTAGGCGTGACTTTCTCCTGATTTGTTTGCTTTCGATGATGCATCCGATCCTCGAGACACGGATGATTGCACCTGCTTGAGTACCCACACCTTTTGAGGAGGGGGTGTATTTGGATTTCTTTGTTTGTTTTGGCTCCTCTTTGTTTTCTTTAGGTGTGGTGTTCCCTTTTCGAACTTTTCCTTTTAGGGGATTTCCTTTCTTTGATCCTCTGGTAAAAATGGGAACCTTTTTCATGTTCTCGTTCTTCTTTCCCTTTTTTCAAGCCGCCTTTTGTCTTTTGCTCCCACTTTTTACCAGTGTTGACTCCCTTGGGGGTGTTGCCGCTTTTGGGGGTTGTATTTCTATTTCCTTGATTCCTTGCTCCCCATATTTTATCCGGATCATTTTGCACTCTTTCCGAGATCCGGGGCCCTGAATTCAAACTTCTCTTCATTGCCATTAATGTTGAAGAGGATCTCTCCCGCCCCAACATTAATTTGTGCCCCTACCGTGCTTTAGGAACGGTCGCCCAAGGAACGGGCTTGATAACCTTGAGAATGCACTTTCCGTGAAGGCGTACTTTGGACGTATTTCCACCGTATTTATTATAAATACAACAAAATACATTTCGAACACTACAAGTGGAAATATATTAGTAATATATGTATATGAGTATAAAAAGATATAGTTTTATTCCCTTTATGTTAGTAAGTTGACGGGAAAAATATGTCGTTAGTGACCGCCAACAACGACACCTTACGCTTATTGAGGGTCGGATTATTATCCACTCGTTGAAGGAGCGAAAAGAAGTTTGCCGATACTGACTCCAAGCCTCAAACAAATAATGATGTACTCCATTCGTTCCAAATTATAAGTCATTCCAACTTTCTTCACTTCTTGAAGAGTCAAAGCATCTCAAGTTCAACCAAATTTATATAATAAATGACTAACATTCATGATACCAAATAAGTACCATTTGTTTTCTTCATCAAATAGATTTTCATAATATATCTATTTAGTGCTATAAAAACTTTGTGATCCTCCTTATAATTTTGGCCAAACATAAAATTATTTGACTCTATAAGAAAGTTAGAATGACTTATAATTTGTAATAGAGGGAGTACACTATGAATGTGAAGGCAAGAAAGACACAAGTAAATAGGGGTTGTAGGTCGGTTCAATTAGGGACCATATGTAGGTTAGCCTTTAGCTGTACATTTGATTGATTATCACTCAAAAGACTAGTGGCATGTAGAGATAAGAAGGTTTCTAAGGTTCCCATTTGACACCAAATTTCTCATTTGTGTGGAAATGCCCAGATTACTAAGGCCTATAGCATTGGGATAGCATATCCGTTTCTGCTTCAATTCTCAAAACACAGGGAGCTACATCTAAAAGTAGAGTTCCACTCGAGTAGTATGTTCACATCGAGATTGCTAGAAGCGTAATATGGTTCTTGCAACATGGCCTAGAGCTTAAAATGAACAAAGTGGAAAAACCGCAACCAAGTACAAAACAGAATTCTCTCAACAATTACCCCACAATCTCAGCCTTCATTTATGTGCAACTATGCAAGTACACAAACACAAACCAACAAGCGCACCACGAGAGATAGTCTTACATACTACAACTACACAGAGCAACCAAATTTTCCCCGTTACTATATCATGATCACCACTTTGTTAATTTCCAGCTTCATTGCTAGAGTACGGCTATACGAAGCATCCACATTTTCATCATCACAACAGCAGAATGACCACCACTTTGTTCATTTCTAGCTTCACACAGTACGGCTATATAGAGCATCCACATTTTCATAATTTCAACAAAGCGGCTTCACCCCACCACCTCCTAGGCTCCTACCTTGTAACCGATCATGGAGAATAGTTACAATAAAGAGCATCCTCAGCATGGAATGAAAAATGCATTTAAATCAGACTTACCAAGACTGGTCAGTGAAGCAACCTTAAAGCTCTATGGAGGTACCGCCAAACATTCTGCTGAGGAAAAGAACTGGAGAGATTGGACGACAGGAGGTTAATGGATGACCATAGCCTTGAGTATAGCCTTCTGTTGTCTATTTTTTCATAGATCCTACTAGGTCCAAGCATAATCCTTTGTATGCTCAGGTCCATACAGGTCCTCAGATTCCTCCTTTTGGTTGTGATCACTTGGGCTCTGGAGTTAGTTGATGTGATTCTAAACACACATGAATGATTGACTTCAGAAGATATTCTGATAGAACCCTTTTGACCAGATAGCCTCTCCATCAGGCTCAAGCTGCACTTTACCCTAGAAGATGGTTTTTCCCTGTCAAAATTTGCTCTCTGAACTGTTTGACTCAAAGCACATCTGACAATATAAGATGTTCTGATCGAACCCACAAGATGGTTTTTCCCTATCAAAAGTTGCCTTCAACTATCTAACTCAATGCACACCGACAATCGTAAGATTACGATGTCAATGTGTAACCTCTCTCCATAGATGAGGTAGTGAACAATCGTTTTCCAATCTTGTGTGTCACCAACCCTTGTCCTCTCCCTTTTTCTGGAGACTTGATTGCAAACACACCTTGAGTATATGCTTTTATATAAATGCACTCGAAGACCAACAAGAAGATCACGAAGAGTGATATTGAGTCCGAAGGTCTTAATTGGCCTCGGTGCTTTTCCTCCTCGTGGATTCTATCAATATTATCCATAAGCTCAAATGATAGAGCTCTATTTTTCCTTATCTAGATTGTCAGTCCTTTTTCCTTATTCAGCCTACTCAAATTAAGGTCCACTATTGACCGACAGATAAAACTATGCATTGTCGTAGTTCTTGCAGCTTCTGAAGTATGAATCGCAATCGTGTCAACATGTGGTGCCAGAGCTGCTGGTGGTCCGCCCTTGTACTCACAGAGTGCACGCACTGATTTCTTCAGAGGCCAAACCCCAGCTAGAGTCCTTTCCGACTATCATCAAACAAATTCCATAGTTTACCCCGATGTCCAAGATTTTGCAAGTTTTGTCCTGTATGAACTCGGGGAATCCAAAACTCCCATGCTCATTTTAAAACCCTCTAAGATAAAGGTTAAGACCTTCAATTGGGACTGATAAAGAATTTCCCTCAAGTTCATAGACCATGGTGAAAACGCCTTCCCTTGTTCTAGCAACATCAAGACCTTGACCTAAAAAGGATGCATCCACAACTTTGGTACCGTCTCAAATCAATCATCAAGGTCTTTCATCGCCACGATGTAACTGCGTAATATCTTGTAGAAATCTTCCCCATCGAAAGTCAGGTTTGGTGCCACTCCCTGCAGACGGTGTCTTAGCCGTCGAGCTCAAATTTATCTATAGTGCGTATGCACTGAACCTAAATAATTCATACAGGCTTTTAGCATTATCTTTATATTTCTGTGCAACCGAAAACACAGGCTTAAAGGGTCTATGTTTCAGAAAACAGTTACATTAGCAGAAGTTTTTCTACTATACTATATACCGATGCATTGGTATTTCTAAACTGCGTGTCTTCCCCAATGTTCGATTCTTGCAGACTTGCGCTTCCTCGCATTGCCTAAGCATGGGTAGTTTGAAAGTGTTCAAACCATGGATTGAGGCACCGAAAAGCCTTAAACTCGACAAATCTTGGAGCATTGATTATCAATTCACCCACGTAATTCATGAACATTGACACGTATATGTTTCTAGTTCACCGATAGAAGCAATAACTACCCTCGGTACTCAACCGAACATTCTACATGTCGAGGTGTTGCGGGAATTAACAAATACTGGATGCTAGCCAGTAGATTTTTACAATGGCTATTGCAAATTTGATGTTAGCAAATAGAATCGTAGGGGAAGGAAGAAGACTTGGGAAAGGGGAAAAGTAGATGTGAATGTAAATTGAAATGTAACGAAGTTCGATTACAATTGTCTCGAATGAATCCTCCTCCATGAGGGGATTGAGAATATAAACTAGCCGCTCACGGCCACTCGTCCTGTGACATTCTTGTTGGGCTTTGGCTTGCACTTGGGCCGGGCCGGTCCATCCTCCTCGAGAACAGCTCCCCGGGCCTCGTGTACAAAGTAGTAGTCGTAACAAATGAATCTAAGTGCCGACGATGCATCCGCTGGATGATGATTTACTCAAGGCCATGGCCTCATGCTTGTTTGGGGGTCAATGAATCTCAAAAGAAGGTGATGGGTGGAGGGATCCTTCCCTGGAGCATCTCCCCGCTCTTGCAACTCCCAAATTTGTGGCTACGCCGGCCGGGGCGACCGATGTGGAACCCGCACCGTGGGCCGAGGCCGAGCATTTGCTAGGTCACCGGGGGAGGGCGACGACGACCGCCTTCCTAGTGAGTGCTTGGGGGCGAGGCGACCGCCGCCGCGCCCCCTCGCTGTTGGCCATCGTGCTCGCCCTCTATTAACACCGAAATTTGGCAAAGAAACGGAAAAGGCAACGGCTCATAAGATCAAATACATCCGTGTATTTATATTAGAACCTACTAGGGTGGACTACTTTAGCCCAAAATTATAAAAACCGGATTTTTATCCTTTCAAAAATCTGGTCAAATAACCCCTGGGCGATTTTAGATGGTGGTTTTACTAAGTAATGGTGGTTTTGTCTTTTTATTTATTTCTATTATTTTTTCTTTTAAAAATGACGGTTTTAGACGGCGGTTTTACTAAGTAACGAAGTTGCTTTTGTCTTTTTATTTATTTCTATTCTTTTTTTTCAAAAATCAAAGTAAATCATGGAAAAATCATAAAATAAAAAGTTTATTTTTGTTGGACTCCACGTGAATAGATCTCGTACAATGAACATATAATGTGGTATGCATTAGTGCAAAGTGTATGCATTATTAGCGGGCTTTTACGTGCATGCAAGTTGGAATGACCATTGGACTAGATCTAGGTCACAAGTTGAAAATTTACGTGCATTATTGGTGGCTTTACGTGCATGCAAGTGAGAACGACCATTTTGCCACCCCAATCGGTGTCCTAAAGCGTCTTCCGATAGTGATACAAAGGGAGTACCATATCACCGGTGGGCTTTACGTGCATGCAAGTTGGGACGACCATTTGTGGAAGTCTTTGTTAATACTTTTGTGGCATTTTCTACCAATCATTCTAAACGATTTTGTTCTATGACACTTCTCACAAGCGTGTGTGGCTTCGTACCAAGGTCGTACAATAATAAGGTCACTAACCATTTTAGAAATTCTAACACGTGATGCCATACTCTACGCGACCGTATGACGACTTTTCGCACTCTCGCCGGTGACACCATGTTTGCTCCCCGACAGTCCCATGTGCGCCTCGCACCCCCCACCGCATGCATGAAGACAACGGCGACGATGGCGGTGGTGACTCGAAGAGGTAGGTTGGTTCCTCCTCCTAGATTTGTGCCCACCGGAGACGAAAACATGACATCGCCGTTGGCTAGGGTTCCGAAGAGCCTCTCTCCCCGTTTGTTCTCCAACTTTGATGACAAATGAAGGGGTTGGTCGAGGTGAGGCGGGCACACTAGACGATGGGATGGTGGAGGGGCGATCTAGGGACCCAACGCTAAGTCACCGCGGAACGGAACGAGCCGCCGGCGTTCCTCGTCCCCGAACTTCGCTCCCATTCGAGGGGACGGGGACACGCGGTCGAATCCTAGAATGGCGGCGAAAACTTCGACCCAAGGAAAGAGGAACAAGAAGGTACGGCGGCCATTTGCGAATATGTCTAAGATGAGCAAAGGATCGAATCGTTGCCTTCTTTTTGGGCTTTTGGGCGGCCTTGTGGGCTTTTTCTAAGAATTGCCCCTGTGGGTCGCGAGCACCGAAGCACCGCATGTGCATAGAACGCCCATGCAAATGCATCTAGAGGGAAGCGCAGTCCTCGTTGCTCGACGTCGTTCGAACGTAACATGGAACACGATCCGACACAAAGTGGAACGTGTTGAAGTTGTGTACTCCTTTCGCTCCATGGTTTTGAAAATCAGCGCACCACGCGTTCCCGTCCCCTCGTTTCTCGACCCTTCGACCCGGGAACGCGTGACTTAGCCCCGGGCGGTGGTAGCCGTGGCCAGGTCAAGTTGGGGCGGGGAGTCTCAACGGAGTTGGAAAAGATGGCGGCGAGCAAGCTAGCCCTGAAGTTAGAGAAGATTGGGGCACCGGGGGTAGAGGCTATATGGGGAAAAGGTGGCCGCCGTGGGCTCTAAGCGAGGCAGCGGTTGGTTGCAGGAGTGATGAGGAGGTGAGGGCCGTGGTCAAGGACGAGCGTGAGGTGCTCGACGGTGGAGGAGGGCCGCGGCGTGGGGAGAGGGAGAAAGGGGTAGGGGACGAGGCAGGGCGTGGTGGGACGTTTAAGACAGGTTACGTTGCACGCGTTCGATCACTTCCTAACCATTTTCTCCCTTAGTCACAAAAAACCATTTTCTCCATTCATCTGTGTCGTTGTCTCCTCTATGTCTCCTTTCAACTTTCTATACTCTCAATAATCTCTCATTCCATGGTCACCATGCCGGTGCGGTGCCACTGTCCAGAAAAAAAAAACGTCCGTCGGTTCGCGTGCCCTACAGTGCACGGCATCGCAGCTCACAACTCACACGCTTCCGCACGCGGATAACGCCGAACGCGCGCGCGCGCCCACATGGCCCGCATGAACGGAGAACGACGCGCGCGGCGGCGCCCGTGCGCTGGATCCCCAACCGTCGCCGGTAGGCCAAGCGTTCCCTGCGCGGAGCCCCGCACCACACGGCGCCCCCCGCCACGTCGCGCCGCGGCGGGCGCCCCGTCGGCGTCGCTCGTTAAACCAAAAGGCGGCATTTGCCCGGCGGCAGCGATGGACGCCGACGCGCCCGCGCCGCGACACGCGCCGAATTAACTCCGGCGTTGAGCGCTCTCGCAGTCACAGCGCGCCGCGTTGCGCTTGGAGTTTGGAAGCATGCTTCCGAACGCCGAGAGCGAGGCTTGCGCATGTGCGTGCCGCCAGATATAGCCTTGCCCGCGCGCACGGCGGCCGGCCAGTATGGCGTTTGCTTGGGATTTTCAGGCAGGCAGCTGGCGTGTTGACGTGCAAGCAAACTGGGTTCGCACAGCTGTGCGATGCGGCTCCGAGAGGCGACGGCGCTGTCCACGTCTCGCTACCGTATGGCCGTGGCGTCGCTCTGGGTGCTGGCGCTCACTATAAATAGGAGCTTCCGTCGCCAAGCTGCTCGCAACACATCGTGCAATTGACAAGAGACGCACACACACACACTGCAAACACTGGAGCAGCGAGTAGAGATACTACCGTCTTGTTGTGTGTGTTTGTCATCATCTCGTCGACGATCAGCATCATGGCGAAGGCGCAGGTGGCGGCGCCGGCGAGGTTCATGACGGAGGTGGCGCCGCCGCCGGTGGTGTCGGTCATGCGGCGGACGAAGGTGCCGTGGTGCCTGGACACCATCGCCGAGGAGGACAGGGAGCAGCTGTTGGCGTGCGGGTCACCATCGGACCTCCTCGGCTTCGCGGCGGCGTGGTCGCTCAAGAGGATGCCGTCGCCGACGCAGCCGCGGGAGCGCGCGGTGCGCAAGACGGGGGATCTCGGCAACTACTTCTCCGACACCGCCCACGGATGCCAGGCTAGCGGCTGGGAGAGTCGACACAAGCTGGGCCACCATCGGCAGGAGTTGCACAAGGTCGGAGCTTGAAGAGACATGGAGAGGGAGCAGTGAGCTTGTTTGGGAGAAGTATATTTTTAATCTGTACCACTTCCACACGTGCGCTCATATGCACGATAATAAGCAGAGATCATTTTGAATGTGTTTCGTTTCAAAAAAAAAAAAAAAAAAAAAAAAAAAAAACTCCCTCATGGTCCCACCCGTGCTGATGGGTCCATCTATAGAGGGATGGACATGTATCCCAAATCCATAATGGATACTCCCTCGTGTTCCAAATTACAAGTCGTTTTGATTTTTTTTTTAATACATTCATTTTGTTATGCATCTGGACACAATAAAGAAAAACCGGTGAAGACCCGGTCGCAAATAAAAAGATATAATAACATCTAGATACATAATAAAATGCATGCATCATAAGTCAAAACGACTTATAATTTGGAACAGAGTGAGTATCATGGTTGCTTGCTCTATGGGAACGTCCACCTATTTTTTTTCCCGTAAAGAACCCATCTTTGCATGCTCGGGGCCATAGTCAACTATATAGTGGAACAATTATTTGAATATAAGCTTGTGTTAATCGTTGCCTGTCCAAGATATACACTTTGAGAAAACATTGAGGAGGCCCAATGGACCAAGGGTTGTGGAACTGAGTAAGGACCGGCACAACATGGTGACACACGAATGGCATTCAAGAGGTATTGAGCCTGTGTCAGTACAAGAGAGTATAATTGGTGGAATAGTTGATATACCGTGGAGCGTTCTTGGTCAAATATAGGAATTCATTGATGCGTCGTGCAAGAGATACTGCATATAGGAGACTATAATTATTGGAATAGTTGAGATATAGAGCGTTTTTGGTCAAGTATATAGGAGTTGATGCGGCGTGACTTCTGTGACCGCAGAGAAGCCAACAAGATTGCTCAAGCAACGCGATAGCTCTTTGTGTTGTCAGCCCTGTTTGGATACTCTAACTTAGTAAGAGTTAGAGTTAGTTTCTAACTTCAACTCTAGTCATAAACTAACTCAGCCCTAGAGGTGTATGCAAGCTAACTGTTTTCTTTGAAGTCTGCTGGGCCTTTCCAGCATCTAGCTTTTTACTGTATTCTTCAGTATAGAAGGAAAACGAGAAACGGTCTCTTTTTTCTAATCTAGCTGGCATTCGTTCAAAAGCTTCAGCAGAAGGACGAGAAGCATAGTCGTTGTTATTCTCACAGACAAAATCAATTGAAACCAAGGCTTCAATATCACTTTCGTCACCAGATTCATCACCGTTCTCTTCTGCAGAAACTGTTTCTGCTACTCAACTGTTACCTTCATCACCAACATCTTCTGAAGATTCATTTTCAACTTCAGGATCATCATTGTCATCATCTTCCTCTGAAATCTGATCGAAGATATTGATTATGTAGTCTTGGTCAACATTCTGCATGGGTACCACTTTCAAGATTTTAATCCTGGGAACTGCAGTTTGATCGCTTGACAAGTTTATCGAACCAAGGGCCAGCAGCAATGTTGCTATCATCACTATCTTTATCATCCATGTTTACACTTCCATCGAATTCTTCATGCTTAGACCCTACTGAACTGCTAGATATGTTTATACTGTCAATGCCAAGTTTCTCCCTTAACATCGCTATCATCTGGTTTCAGATACACTGCCTGAAAATAACATGCCAATTTTTAAGTTCATTTTTAATATAGGAGTAACTGTTATTGTGACCTTACTCATAGCTACTGAAATCTTGCAGTTAACAATATAAGCTCTTGAAATTGGAAGCTGCTCAAAACTGATACAGGAAATTTATTCTCACAGTGCATGCTCAATACATTTACCCAATATAATGCAAAGTTGCAAATGCTCAAGTTCAATGTGCATGGATTTATGCCCCTGAGGGAACTAATGGGCAACTACTATGGGAACAAGAAATGTTAAGTAGAACAAATTAACAAAGGTTTTTTATGTTAACACTCAAGTCTGGCAGACATGTGCAAGTAGTACAGGCCAGCAACATATAGTCCAGACAGAGTTAATATTAAAAAAAAAAGAGAGTATGCAATGCTGTCCAATATGACACTCGTCATTATCATATTCTATACTGCTAATGTCAAAATTTTCAACCATGTCTTCACAAATGGAGGCTCCAGCCTCCATCAACTGAGTTATAACTCAGTCCTCAACAGAAAAAAAAAAAAAAGTGACATCCTGTCATGGGGGGGACGGCAGCACCGTCCCAAGGCTCGAGATGTGGCTGAAAGGGCCAGTTCGGTCTCCCAGGAGGTACCAGCTGTAGTCAGCAACAATTAAGGCTTATGGGGAAGGGATTCGAGTAATGAGAGGTTAATGTTGAGAGAAACGAAGGGGCGAGCCTGGGCGCCCAGAGGGCTAGGATGCTCTATATATACCATGTAATCTAATCCGGAGGGATCAAGCAATGAAGAAGAATCAGTTATCTCTAAGTCTCACCTATGCTTGGGCAGTCGGGCGAGAAACCCCGGCGCCACTATCCTCCCTACCCCTCCGTCCCACTGAGTTTGTCACCCTGGATTCCGTGCCATCTTCTTCGATGCTTCGTCTTATTCAAATTTTTTACACAAATATAATTTATTTTGTTACGACTTATTTTATCAATGAAGATACTTGAATATTGATTAATTTATTTTATGATTTGCATAAATATTTTGAATAAGACGGATGGTCAAACATTAAGTTCAAAAGTCAAAAACGACGAACTCCATGGGACAGAGGGAGTATCTCCCATATGAACTAAGGTTCACTACACATCCAGAATTTCTAGAGCACATGTGATAACTTAGTATTCTGTTTATGAAACTGGTAATAAGTGGTAAAATTCCATGATATCGAACATGATTTTCATGTTTCCCAACCGATAATCTCATTGCCAAAATTATTTTAATATTTGCACATTGACTTTACTTTTATTAAGTGTATAACATTGTACCTGCAGGTTGTATCCACCATTTGCCTCTGCATAGTATATTTCAAATATAGGGAGACCAGGGCTGTCAGAAGCGAGCTGTCTGAAAATGAGGAGAATTAAAAATTTATTTAGCATGCAAACAAATATTCCATACAATAAATTAAACACATTTTACACCAGTAAAATGAAATCAGCTAAGAGCTATTATAACATTAACAAGCATATGGATCACCAGCACATAAATTTAAGAAAGTTTGAAATTATAGTGCAGATTATATTAATTTATAAAACATGTGTGTTACTGTTCAAGCAGCCTGCTGCACCATACCACCAACTAGGAATGCTAAAAGCGAAGTTTCTTCTTGCAGTTCTTCATAGAACATTTTAACGATTTATGATTGGCATGCTGATACTTGCTTTTGAGATATTTTTGAAAACAAGTTGCTCACTTTTATGAATTCACAACCCATTTTTCCACACAGTTCTTCACAGATAAGCTCCAGTGACTGATTCAACTAAGTAGGCTGATCACCAGGGATAGTCAGCAACTGGTCTCAAATGTGACAATACTATCTCCTGAGCTTTACAATCATACAAGGAAAGGTCCAAAGTTACCACCATCTTAAGCAAATGTCAAAAGTTATCAAAGTTTATTTCTTTTTGTATTACAAGGAATTATATTACATTTTTCATAATGCAGAAGGATCCCCCCCCCCCCAACAACAACAACACACACACAATGACACAAAACTACCAAAAACTCCTAATTTGGTAAGTCAAAATACAAATGCCTGCCTCAATTTTGCTTGGGAGTAAGCTTTCCTGTTGCTGTTAGTCAAAACATAAATGTGGACCAATACTTCAATGCTTCGCTTCAAACTAATGCTTCAAGGAATCAAAGTTTGGCCCGTTATGCCGAAAAGATATAGAAGCTTTGAAACTAAAACAGCAGCACAACTAGATACTTTTATAATATGATCACAGCACTCACAAGCAGGAGCAGAAGGCACATTGTTTTTGGCTTGGAATGCCTTCGCCGTGTTCTGCAGGTTCCTCTTCAACAGGTAATCATAAATGTAGGAGTCAAACCTGCTTCTCAAATAACAAGCATAGCAAGCGTTAGACCAATAATTTTTTCTTTTTTTTTAGTTTTCCTTTTTAATTTTAATTCTTTTTTTTCGTTATAATTTTTTTTTTTCCCTTTTAATTCCTCCTTTTTGTTGAAATAATCAGAGATTCAGAGTAAACCTTTCTTACCACTTGGGACCTCAGCAAAACGCTGTTGATGCCAATTCCAATTGTTCTTCTTCATGAGGTTCTCCTAGTGCATCCAGTTCATCATCAAACATGAATTTATATGTTTGAAGAAACCCTTCATCCTTCATGTGTTTTCGCTAGCCTAATCAACGCTGCATTTATATTTTCTGCTTCAGGATGTTGCTGTTCACCAACAACAAACACATGAACTCGGCTATTAAGCTCAACCCAGCTACACCCTGGATCTTTGCTAACACCTCGAGTCTCATCAAATGTCTCACCCGCTCAACATCATTCCACTTCCTCTGTGCAGCATAAATGTTTGATAACAATATATAAGCAGATGAGTCCTCAGTACCTAATTCCATCAGTTGTTCACCTGCATATGCTCCAACATCAAAATCTCGTAGCCTGCGACATGCCCCTAGGACTATACGCCATAGGCATGTTCCATGGTCAATAGTTATTGACTCTATGAAGTCCTTTGCTTCTTTTAACTGGCCTGCTCGGCTAAGAATATCAACTATACAAGCATAGTGATCAAGCTTAGGAATTAAACTGTAGTCTTTGCTCATTGCTCTAAAATAAAACCAGCCTCTGTCAACTAAGCCCATGTGGCTACAAGCACATAACACATTAATGAATGTTATATCATCCGGTGCTATTTCCTCTAGCTTCATCTCCTCGAACAGGTCAAGTGCATCACTTCCATGCCCATGTTGTGAAAAACCAGAAATAATAGAGTTCCATGAAATAATATCCCTATCAGGCATCCTTCTGAATACAATCATGCTATCTTCAAGGTTTCCACACTTTGAATACATAGTAGACAAAGCTGTTCCAACAGAGCCCCCCAAACCAAATCCACACTTCAAGATTTGTGCATGCAATTGCTTCCCAGGCTCCAGTGCTGCAAGGCACGCACATGCTCTAAGTACACTAGTTACAGTTAAATAACTTGGCATAATACCCTCTTTGTCCATCCTGGAATACAAAATCAGGGCTTCCTCATACTCCCCATTCTGCACAAGCCCAGTAATCATCGTTGTCCAAATGACGACATCATCGACATCAAACAATTGGTGAAACCCATCCTTAGCATCACCAATACAACCACACTTGGCATACATGTCCACCAGTGCACTCTTCACATAAACCTGCCTCTCAAGCCCAAGCTTCACCATCAAACCATGTACCTGCTTACCAACCACCAATGCGCCCATATCACTGGATGCATTCAGTATCCCAACGAAGGTGAATTCAGTTGGTGAGAATCCTGCCGAATGCATCTGTAGGAACATCCTAGCTGCACAATCTGCTTCCCCATTCTGAGCATACCCCGTGATCATTGCTGACCATGTGATGGAGTTCCTCTCCTTAGATGAATCAAACACCCTCATCGCTGCATCCATACACTCAGCCTTTGCATACATTGTGACAAGTGAATTCTCCACGGACACAAATCCCACCAAGCCATCTTTCAGTAGCAGCCCATGCAACTGCACCCCCATAAGCAAACCCAGTTACACACTAACTGCGCTAAGAAGTGCTGTGGCGACGAACTCATTTTTCTCCAATGGGCACTCGTGAAGCATGAGCCGGAAGAGCTCAAACGCCTCCTCAGAACACTTCCCTGTGGCATACCCTGACATCATGGCAGCCCAGGACACCGCATTTCGGTGCGTCATTCCATCAAACACTCTCTGGGCATCAGAAATAGCTCCCAGCTTGCAATACATGTTGAGAAGGGCGGTCGAGACGAAGACATTATTGGACGACGGCAGCTTGCAGGCGAGCGCGTGTGCGACGGCGCCGGCGCCAGCGGACGCGGAGGGCACGCGGGCGGCGGCAGTGAAGGCAGCGGCGAAGGAGTGTGGCGTGGGGAGCGTGGAGGACATCATGGAGCGGAAATGGGAGAGAGCGGCGAGGGGCTGGTAGCGGGAGAGCGGGTTGAGGAGGGAGTTCCACGAGGCGACGTCACGCAAGGCGGCAGGGATGTCGGCGAAGACAGCAAAGGCTGCGCCGAGTAGGGGGCGCGGGAGGGAGCAGTAGAAGGTAATGAGAGAGTTGGAGACAGGCGTGTGGGAGGCTGCGCCGGACTTGAGCGCCCAGCCGTGGAGAGCGTCGCCGGCGCGACGCGTGCGGACTGACGAGGCCGCCCAGCGAAGGTGCTCGATGAATTGCGCGTGCGATATGCGCACCAGCCATGGCATCAGTTGGTCTGCAGGATTCAAAAGTTGGGCAGAGACGACTTGGCCTGGGATCTCTGGCGGCAAAGGGGCACGCAAGCGTTCTCTTCTATTTAGGCCTGGGTGAAAACGTTATATTAGGAAAAAGAAAATAAGAGAAAATAGATAAAATCCCTTTGCAAAACAACTCGGGGCTTAGGTAGTTAGGTGTCAAATTTTGAAAGAATACTCATAATTCTTATAAGGCTTGCAAATTGAATGTCAAATATTAAAAATAGATAAAATCCCTTTGCAAAACAACTCGGGGCTTAGGTAGTTAGGTGTCAAATTTTGAAAGATACTCACAATTCTTATAAGGCTTGCAAATTGAATGTCAAATATTAAAATGTCTACTAAGATATGCATGAAATAAACTAATAATTAATAAAAAGAACTTACAAATTGTTCAACTAATTGTAGAAGATGTAGCCACTCCGTCACCGGGCCGTGGCGTAAAGGTGTACAAAGCTATAGGAGCTACAAATGCAATATAACTAAGCTAAAAGAGAACATACGAACATTATAAAAAACCAGCTGCCCCCCCCACCCCACCCCACACACACACCACCTCACACGGTAGATATAACTCTGTTAATGGAAACCACAAGTAGAAAATGTTCGTGATCTATATATGCACAACAATAAACCGAGATCTTACATAGTGAGTAGATGAAACCGCATTAATCTTATATGTCGTGGTTGAGGCCGGGTCATATGTGAAAATGCATTGTCATGGCAATCTAGAGAGGGCACAATGATTGTGAAAATCCTATAGCATACCCGACAATATCTTGATGCTATAGAGTATGGGGTGTGAGGACCGGAGCTACCTTGCATTTAGGGCTGATGAATCTTGGGAGTGCATCCCTCGGTACTCCACTTCAACCGCGCCACTCCTATTGTCGGTGAGGCAAAGAAGTGGACGCGCCTCACCATCGCGCTTCGGAGGATGGCGACGGCGAGGTTTATGGAGGGGTGAAGGTCGAAAGCACGGAGCGTGGGGTGGGGGGAGGATGGCGACAAATGAGGTTTGTGGTCGGGTGGTGTGTGGCGAGACAGGGGGACGGGCGGACGGGCGTCCGCCTCCCGCTTGGCGCTGCTCGTGAGGCCGAGTGGGTATGGGCTGGTCGGGGGACGGTGTAGGATGGTGAGGACCTTAAGGGGCCGAGGTCAGGCCGGGAACCCGATACGTGAGATTTCATGTTCCCAAGCTCGAGATATTCTTGTCACCTTGTGTGTTCGCCGTTGTCGCTGGCCATGGCCTAGGCGGCGAGGTTCATGACGGAGGTGGCGCTTAGTGGTGTCGATCATGTGATCGAATCGTGGAGGAACGAAGGTACAAAGGCCGGTAAGCAGACGCCGGTGTTGGCGCAGTACTGTTGTCGATGACCATGCACCCGCCGATGATACGCCGCCGCTACCACGGGCGAATTCTACCTCTACTGGCATCGTGGGCGGATTGGCGTAGGCTAGGTGGGGGGGGGGGGGGGGGGGAGAAAGTCGCAGGAAAACTGCAAAACTCATGTCTTGCGCTAGCCAAATTAAACGACAAAACCGTTGTTCCGTCACCGGGTAGAAGCCGACCGGGTCTACGCCGACCGGACTGTTATTGAGAGCTTTCGGCTTCGAGCAGCCGACAAGCGCAACCTATCGGACATTGCGTGGCCGACAGGGTGTGCTGTTTTTGTGCAACAACTTCTATATTAATTATTAAAAAATATTTTTTTTAAAATGATCAACCCACGGGGTTGTTTTCGAACTGTACTGCCGGTTTGGTCCGTTTGGCCGCGGCGCCCACGCGTTGCTGTTGCGTCGCGCGCGTTCGCTCAACAATTAACGCACATCACATATATGAGATGTTCAATGTTCATACAGAAAAACCGTTTGGGCGTTTTCTTCTAAAACGGACGAACGCTATGCTGTTGAAAAACGGAATCGAAGCTAGCTAGATCCGCTACTGTGTGTCGTGTCAGTCAAGCACGAGAAGGACGACGACGAAGTCGATGCGGCGGTGGCACTGTCAGCGTCGGCGTCGGCACCGCGCTTGCGCCTCGCCTCCCGCTCCCGCCGCCGCTGCAGGAACCACTCCATCGATCTCCTCATCGACAAGCCCGTCGTGCCGCCGTCGCCTGACGCACCCAGCTCCTCCGCCCGCCGCTCGCGTCGCCACGCGCAGGATCGCCATCGCCTGCAGCATGGTCAGTCGATCAGGTAAAGCTGATGATCGATGGCACAACACAATTGATTGAACCGCAACGATGAACTCCTAGCTAGTAGCTAGAACGTATCACGACGACGCGACGGCAAAGCAAAATAACGCGCGGCGAGCTTCCGTACGTACGCACCTGGAGCTCCGTGGCAGTGAGGCCGCCGCCGCCGCCGCCGCACCAGCAGGGCGCGGCGGCCGCCTGCTGCTTCTGGTTCTGGTTCTGCTTCTTCTCGCCCGTGGCGCAGTACCGGGGCCGCGCGGGGGCGAGGTGGCTGAGGCTCAGCTCCGTGTCGCAGCAGCGCGGCAGCTCGGGCGACGACGTCGTCATGGTCGACAAGGCCGGCTACGATGACTCCTGTCTCTATCCTTAGCTGGGACAGTCACCAACAAAATCCGAGAGCTATTCGATGGTTTGTCCAAAGCGGCGGAAGCTGGACGACGCAGAGCTAGCGATACAACATGAACACGAGATGGATGGGTCGGTCGCCGCCGCTGAAATATATAGCCCCGGCCGGCCGGCGTGTCGTCGTGTGTGGGGATGGTGGGGCCACGCAGTGGTGGATCGATCCTGTGTGCGTATTTGGGTCCGGGCTGGGCACAGGTGTCAAGTTGGTTGCACGGTTTCAGTCCCAGACACACGGCATGACACGTCCTTGTCATCATCACCTGGCAAATTGCTCGATTAACACGCGTGACTTTGTTTTGGCTGGCTGGTTGGTTTTGATTGAGATTAACCTCTCCGAGTCTGATTTGTGTTGTGGGCCAGAGGCACGAGGAACTCATGGATATATATAGCCTTTTCATTTGTCTTAGCTAGCCAGCCAGCCAAGACGAGTTGGCCGCCGGAGTCGCGCCCCCTTGTCGATCGGCTAGCTAGCGAGCTCCCATTTCACATGTGCGCGCGCGCTGCTTTTTCTTGGGCGTGATTCGTCTAGTCCGTGTGACCGCGTCAGCATGTGCGTGAAGGATTTCAGCTCGGCTTTTCCCTCTTCGATTTCGAGTGTGCGCCGCGCACGTGATCGCTTTGGTACGTACTATGTAGCGTCCGCCGTCGGGCCACCTTTCCAAACGATCATAATCACACGGCCGTATCTACAAAACAGATTCCGGACAATCGTAGGGCTGCTATATATGCTATACATACAAATCCAATGCAATCATTAGTGCAACAGCGTCTTATCGGTTGACGGCCAAAGTGTGTCATGCCATAAATTTAACAAGTTTAGGTAAAAAATCATGGATTTGGACAAATAAAAAATGTGAGAGGTTGACATGTTTTGATAGCAAATCAAATAATCGCAAATCTTTAGCTTGTTATATTTTGGAAGACAACTAATACCATATATCCCCTTTATTTAGGCCAAGGCAGCGGGCTAGCAAAGCCAATGTATGTGTACCACGACTCACCCCATGTGCCCTCATCATAGGTCAGGCACGCCAAAGATACAGTTTTGGGTGCGTGACCAAGACCGACCGACCTTTTTTTTTTTTTGACAACAAAAGACCGACCGACCTTGTGGTCACGTCAGTACGAAACTTAAGGATGGGAATCTAGATCGTTATGCACAACGCCAAATGATGATGTGGCACCATAGTTTCTCACTGCTATATCTTCGCTTAGCTTAATGTAATCATAAGTCACTAAAGTTTATCTCACTAAGACTTGTATTTGTATCAAACTCAACGGGCGCGTCTTTTCTCTATCTTATCGACATGGATGCCATACGTGCTACCTGAAAAATTAACTAAGCCAATTACCAATCTGACAACCAATCTTTCTATGAGATGTCTAAGGGCACCATGACAATTTGAGTTCAATGCTAATTTGTCTCGAATTTTTTGGAGTCACAAGTTTTTTTTAACAGAAGTAGCCCATATTAGGGGAAAGAGGCATAAATATTAAAGGTTTGTAACTGTTGTCGCAAAAAATATTGGCAAGCTTGTGAAATTGACCCTACCATGTTTGAACGATAAATCAACATCAGGTTGTGCAGTCATACAACACAATAGTAGCTTTTCAGTGACAAAATCAGACGGCTCATAAGATTTCGATTCTCATTAAAAGCTCCACGCCTTCTATTATGAACCGCCATCAGTTCCATTTACAATGTTCAGATTATTAGTTACAGGTCAGTGACAATCTATTTACCTAAAAAAAATCTATCTGGGAAAACTGTGCCTCGCTCTTATCTAGCAAGAATGCCCCCCACAAAAAAAGGTTATATTACATCCAAATGCGCCCCGTTATCAACTAGCTACCACCCTACAAAAGTACAAATCTCAAGAGTATCATATTGAAGGTCCTATCACCTTGCTCTTGTCTTGAACATGAAACAGACATCTACTTTAGTTTCCATAGTATGTGTTTTGCAGTTAGAAGAACTATCCTCTTGTGATCAGCACATGCCTTCTTCAGAATGTTAAACTCAATCTGATGCCATATGTACATTTATACAGGAGTTACAGAATGTTCTCTTTTACAATTATTGCTGATAGGTGACCTGCAGAAATTTATAAAGACCCATCAATATTCGTAGCAGAAAAAAAAAAAACACAATCACAGACATTGATGCATACCACAACACAGCTCTTGGCCATAAACATCAATGCATTAGATAGTATGATAGCAGTACACACCAAAAATTGGTAAACGTCATGGAAATCAAACTTGTACTCCCTCCATGTCACTATTAGAGGACGTTTTGGAAAAGGTTTGAGTCAAACATTGTGAACATAAATCATGATTCATGAATAACTTTTAAGTCGTTGAGTTTGGAAATGTGAAAATCATATCAATAGCTTTGTCTTGAAAATTACTTTCATAAAAATATACATATATAACTTTCCAATAAATATTTTTATAGAAAAAAGAAGTCAAAGTTGTGCTTGGTAGACCGTGTCGCTATCTTAAACATCTTCTAATAATGATACGGAGGGAGTATGTCGATCTCTGGTAGTTGAGCATTTCACAAGTAACTGGATTTGAATATAGTCAAAGGTCAGAACAGTGCATTGCTACGTTGCATTGATGAAACCTACATTTGGGGAAAATGACGACTCACCTACAGTAATTGTTTCTCTCCAATAACAACTGTACTAGTTTGAACTAACTAGGCACTGTCTTACCACAAGTACTCATAAGCACAAAAACATATAGAGAACAATGTCCAGAAAAAATGGATACATTAGGGTACATGAAGAACTAAAAATGCACGATGAACACTATACAAATTGGAGAGCTACAAAACAAATGAAGATGGAAATAAACGATGCTAGTAAAAGGTACATAGATGAGAAAATGACCCACCTCTATTTGAAATATGCAGCAAGTTCTGGTACTGTTTTCATCTATACCACTAACCACCAATGGAAGGTTTAAGCCTTGTGCCGTTGCATGGCGTTTTTCGAAGCAAAGGGTTTTCTATTGAAAAGACAATCAAGCTACCATCCTTGGTTCCCGCCAAGAAGCACTCCTCAGGAGTTACAACTAAGGAAGTTATTGTTTTCCCAGCTCCCTCATACTTCCAAACAACATCAAGAGAATGCATAGAGCGCAGAACAATTTGGCCATGATCACCAGCACATACCATAAACTCTCCACAGCAACTTAGCTCCATGCAATTGAGACGGCTATTGGATTCAGAAGACGCAATATGCTTTCCATTTATGGAATACATATGCAAGGAAAGGTCACTATCAGAGTATATCACTAACCTACCATGCCGTGATGTTACCAGTTTTGACAAACCAGCACCTGACGGATGTCGAATGGATCGAACATATGTCCCCTCACGCAGTGTATGGAACATACAAGTCCCATCCTTTGACCCACTGATAACAATGTCTAATTCCGTGCTGACAAATAAGCATGTGATAATATCATCATGGCCACATAAGATATGAGAAGGGCTTTCAATGATGACATGATCCTTAGTTGATTGGTCATAATTTGCATTCCTAGATCTTTTGTCATTTGATCTCCCCGAACGCATACCAGATCATAACAGTTGTGTCATAGCTTCCAGTTGCAATCACACTTCCATCAGACGAAAACTGCACAAAATTATGTTGCCAGATGTAGTAAAATTGACTAAGCAATATTATAATATCTAAGCAATATGGACTAAGAGGCTACAGTAACTGTAGAGTACTCTAGTGCTACATGCAAGTATGATTTAGTTCACAAGTTTAGAATTTATGTTCAGTATGCTTTGGTTTCCTAACAGTAAAAAGTGAGAAACATTGAATAAGATAAAATCAACAGGTTTGCAAGCCATATTTGTAATGTAATCCCATAATACCAAAGTTTTAAAATAGGGTTTAGCACCCGCTATAGCTAGATACAGCGTTGGAGTCAGTCCGTCAGGTATCTACTGCCAAATTTTGGAGCCAATTGCTTCTAATCATAGGAATCTACTGCCGGGTCTATGATTATTATATATTCAAATTTTTGGGATTTTTCTGTCTTCCATGTTTGCTGTGTAAAATTCCTGATATTTAACTAGTTTTATCTCAACCGCTAAATGAGGCTAGCGGACTCTATAGCTTAGCTATATTTATCC
This sequence comes from Hyparrhenia diplandra, assembly GCA_015847255.1. NCBI lineage: Eukaryota > Viridiplantae > Streptophyta > Magnoliopsida > Poales > Poaceae > Hyparrhenia > Hyparrhenia diplandra. The sequence continues at coordinate 221,712 of JADLZK010011947.1, read as the reverse complement.
TCTAAAAAATCTTGCCACTAAATCTCATAGCCTGCCATTTAATACACTACATAATGCTAAGGATGCAATGGGGACCCAATGGTGTTTCTGGGTCAGCTAACTAATTAAAGTCAATTGCCATTCTAGTTCATTTCTCCACTCACTCAAATTACATGAATTGTCATTCTAAAAGTTTTGGGTCGACTCAATGATCCAAAGTAATTAGAACACTTGCATCCTACATAATACTGCTTAATGAAGCATTGCTAACTCCTAGCACAAAATAGGACTATCTTAACAACTGCTTAAATCTGGAGCTTCTAGGAGTTAATGAAGAAATGTTACCTGCCACACAACTAACTACATCTTTATGCTGCCGGATGCTCTGCACAATTCTTCCATCACTTAAAGAAATGATCTGGAAACTATTCTCCCAATTACCACACAAAATTAAGTAATTATCACCATGGATTTGAACAGTTGCTAAGCATTGTCTTCCAAATGCAACATTTTCTGCCAAAAAGTGCCAATTTTCCTCGAGAAATAACATCAGAACCAATTCCGAAGAAAGGTTCCTGCAAGAAAAGAATGAAAAGTGAAAGGAAGTAAATGAAACTAAACAATGCCACATTAGATATATTTGCAATTAGGCAGATACCAGTGATCCAGAAAATGTGAAGTTTCCACCAGACTGCAACTGAGTTGTTAGCCAAAGCTTTATGGAGAGTATGAGCCCCTCATTCATCAAGACAATGTTTGAGTCCAACAAGCCAATGAACAATACAGATGAAGGGGTGATTGTGGTCGGGACAACAGAAGTCACTGTTATTGATTGTGGCGCAAAAATATAGTGGATGCACAATTGGTATAGGAGGACCTCTCCTTGGGTGTTTCTTCCTAAAAAATTTGAATTGGTGTCTGACCAAAATTTGCAATTTGGTCCTCAATAGCGGACTTTTGTAACATATCATCCATGTTCTCCAAATCAACTGCACCCTCATATGTCAAATAATAAAATATGTTTGCTGCCTGCTCCAAATAACAGATACAAATTTAGCGGTTAAGTTTGAGCACTGAGAACCCATCGACCCATGTGATGAGTTTTTAACAAAATATCATATACGTACCTCAACTGCAGGCTTGCCACGCTGCTTGTAGCCAAATATGAGATCAATCCAATGATGTAAATTAGAGCTTACATATTCACTTTCAAGGGCTTCTCGACTGATATGAATAAATTCTTCTGGGGAACCCTAAATCGTCACACAAAAAATAAACAATAAGACATGTTTCCTTCGGATGATATGATGCAAGGGCTGGTGACCATGGTAAGTGCAAGGCAAAACTTTTGTATCTTCAGATGATAGCATCTTCTTGAATAGTTTCCAAATCATGTATTTCTACAACTTATACAATTATATAATATTCTGATAAATATTACCCTGGTCGTTGTTGAATACGAGATTGCACCACGTTTAAGTTGAATAATATCCAATGCAAACATAAAAAAATCTTCAACGAGCGAATTAAATGGATAAGATAAGATGCTATGTTATCATCGATTATTATATAAACATTTTGCTAAAATGGAGGACGGTGACACAGCAGGATGCATAATGCTATCTGATTTGATGCTGAATAAGATTTTCTACATTCATATTCCACCTGAAATATCATGCAAAAATCATTGCACACTAAGTTCATCATTTAAAATTGTTTTTGAAACAGAGTTCCTACAGCTGAATGTGGTGATGTAGCTATTTGAAGACATCACTAAAGAACTATCAGGAACAAAACTGAATAATTTTGCATTAGCAGAATATGAATAAAGCTATAACACTGCTCAGTACTGGATTGTTCCATGAACTAGAGCCAACTGAATATTATCTGTATTATTCATAATACTAACACAAACAAAATAATGGATTACCTTTTGCCCATGGAGGGAGACCAACATCACCTAATGGTTCACCATCCTGCTTTATGCCAAGGTGATATAAATTTGAATTCTCAAGAAACTCAGGCATGTAAAAGAATTCAGGTATAAGCTCTTTGACATCACTTGTATTTGATAGGCAGTTCCTGTATGTGCTTTCAATGCTCTGAAATAGACGATCTGCATGGTCAAACTTACCACCCTGTAAGCAGCATGGTAAAATTAGTTGGTGTTTCAGAATTCTGATGATAAAAACATGCCATTAGGCCGGGGTGGGTTGGGCATTTAAATCCTACTCTTTCAGTTTTATAAGAAAAATATAAGCCAGCAAAGATTTAAGAACAACAGCAAAAAGAACACATGAAGGCAGGATAGGGAGACAAGAATAATGAAAGAACCTGAAGATTGCGGTGCAGCGCAGTGAAAGGTTCAAGCCTTAGAAGGTAATATAGAACAATTCCCATGCTAGAGTAGTGGGATCCATAGTAAAACTGCCGGAAAAAAAAGGAAAAACAGATATAATTGCTTAATGGGTATCTAGGGTAAGATGGTGCACAAGAGAAATGTTTGAAGGAATACAATGAAATAAAGATCAAACCTTGGTATATCCGGATCAACAAAATTAAGATATCTATCTTCAAAAGCCTGCATATTACATATAGTTTATTCAAAATTGTCAGAAAGCGCATTAACCAGAAGTGAGAGCTCCATAGGAATTGATCCTACCTTAAAGCGCTTCGCATCCAAGGCACCTACTGGTTTTGACAGGTCCCTGAATGTAGATGATTTGTTGAAATCAAGCTTTTCCGAAGAGTAGTCAGCCAATATCCAAGGAAATATAGGATATTGAGTTAAATCGTTGTAAGAACGTCCAGCAAGAGTGTTGAGAATCATAAGATACTCAAAGTTGCTTATTTCTCTTCTTCTCCAACTTTCCCTAGCACTCTCAGCCATTTCAAGGGCAACCTTTCTGTCAACAAAGGAAATTAAACTATTCTTTTCTCTGGTTGTTCCTTTGGGGAACAAAGCATCATTCCTCAGGGAAACTAAGAGAGACCCAACACTTTTAGCATCATTTTGGGAGGAAAAATTAAGAAATACTGGTGCATTTGCATCATCAAAGAATATCTCTGTGGCAGTATATTGTAGCAGGTAACGTGTCCAATGAACTGCCTTTATCTGTCAACAAGGGAAAATTTAATCAAATACTCAAATTTTTTTACTAGCCCATACAGTTAACATAAGATTGCACAAACTCTGAGGTAGAAAAAGCAGACATACCCTAGTTATTTTCCACCTTCTATGATGTTTGATTTTACCAGATTGATTTTTAATTTGAGTGTCACTAGATTCAGCAGCATTGCCTCGTCCCCCATCGAGATTGCCCTTTAGTTTTTCCAAGCCTCCCATCTCATTTTTTTGGAGTCTGAATCTTTTTATCTTGAAATCTGTTGAAAACAGATGATCCACCAGTCCCTTCAACTAGAAATTCAAAAGAAAAATGTAGGGCATTTCGTGTGATAGTCAATTGTCCAGCTAGTTTTCTTTTTTGGGGGTTACAAGAACACAGTGAACTGATGATAGCACCTGGGAAATGAGAAAGAGATAAAGAAATTGAGTGAGAAAAGAACAACAAATACCCATCCAGCCATTCTGCAACTACATAATGAACCTGCTCACCTCGATATAATCATTATCACTACTGATTGATGAACTTTCTTTTCTATTTTGAACAATAGCAGGATAATCTGAGGAATCTGCAGAATCAGTAGTATCACTAACAGGGTGGTTCTCTGGTGGGACATTCTGGGGAGGATCACTCATGTCGTTGCTATCCTCACATGATTCAGAACTGATGTCCCCTGTAATTCCGCGCACTCCTTTCAAAAGTAAGTGCTTCATTTTTTCTGTTATCTTGGCATTAGCAGATGGGTCGACAGTTGGGGCAGCATTCTCGTTACTAGATTTGATGGATGATGGCTGACAAAGGCACTCATCAAACTTATAGTTCCGCTTGAGCTTCAGTCGGCGCCGCCATTTATCTTCGGTTTTGTCAAGTTTCCAGTACGTGGCAATGTTATTTGGAAAAGGAGCAGCAGACCATGGCCCCTCTCATCACTCAGAGCACGGAGAATATGAATCCACTTGTCCTGTTATGAAACATAAATCATTTTATATATCATTTTATATATGGAATATTAAATTACTCAACATTATGTTTGGTAAAACCATAAAAATGAGGCTAGTCACGACTTACTGCAACAATTTGCTGATCCTCGTCAAATGCTAGCTGGAAAGCTGCTTTTCTACTGTCATCTGCAGCTATAGCAGCAGTCTTGGCAAACTGTATATCATCCTCAAAACTTTGCAGTTGTTCAACGTCATCAATTGAGCGTTCATCAAGTTTAGAATGGAGTTCCTGGAGCAGCTTCATGCGATCAGCCATTGCATCCTTCATGTACTTTTATCTCATCAGTAGCCTGGGTAGCAGAAAAGTGATAATGTCAGAACAAGCTTTGTTTCAGAATTGATTGCAAACTGAAGAAAAAAATAAATTTCAGGGGTCCACTGAAAGTTCTCCCTCCAGCTTAAAAAACACAACTGAGGGCAAAGCGACAATGCAGCTATTAAATCAGTTAGATGCTTCAGAAATTTCTGAGAAACACAAAATAGCTTCTGCATAGAACTAAATGTGAAGACAGAGACAAACCGCAGTGAGAACCCGGTCCTTCTGTACAAGATTAAGAATGAACCCAGCCTCCTTATTGCTGTTTGCTTCAGTAGAATCATCTCTGCCTACCATACTAGTTGCAAGCATAGACTTTCCATATATCACGGTTTCAAGAATCAAGTGGGACATAACATGGAAACGTGCACCATCATCAAGTTGCCCATAATGGGATCTTACCCTCAGTAAGGACCTGCAGCAATAAGTTACTAAACTGTCAAATTAACCATCATCAAGCGAATGATTATATATAACTAAGAGTACAAATCCTACCAAATCAGAAAATGCAGTCTGTTTTTGCACAGATCATCTTCAGAGATAAGATTAGGAGCAGTGATATAAATTGCTGAACACACTTGGATGTGTTTTCTAAGCCAGCTTTGCAGAGATACATAATGATAAGGTGGAAGATAATTCTTGGAAATCTCTCAACTCTTAGCATCATAGCTTTGTCAGCAATTTTGTTAGTTTTTCCACCTAATGCGCTACTGATGCCCCCGTTACAACTACAGCAGCCATTTCTGCAGCCGGGATATTGAAGGATTCTACCAATCCACGGGCCCTTTGCCCAATAGATGGGCCAGCTGTATTTGAACCCTTTGGTGTTAATCTGGTTTGTCCTCTGCCATTCAAATAGCATAGAAGCGTCCATATCTTGTCGAAAAAGCTCCACCAATCATCGCTCAACTTTTCTCCATCAATAAATAATGTATTGCTCCAAGGAAGACTGCAAAAATGAAAATGGAAATATTCACTACTGGTATAAATACAAAATGCTCATAAGTTCTACTATATATGGCCCACAAACCAAGTCAGTGAAAACAATATAATAATGTGTTAACAACTTAACAGGCCAGCAAGGTAATATCAAATATCAAACTAATTATACTAGTGATCAAAGTTCAAAAAAAAAGGTTGACTAAGGACAAACCTAGATGTTATATCAGAAGTAGCAATTTGTGTGTGGCCACAGAACCGTTATATTACCTTGTAAGTAGGCCATTGCCCTCGGTATTCATAATTTCTAGAACTGCCGAGTTGATGTCATCAGATGACAATTGTGCAGACATGTCAGATGAAGGAAACTGCAAAAGAGAAGGGTGTGAATGAGGACCACAGCTGGAAAAGAATCAGTTTGGTACAAAGTATCACTAAGACATACCAAGAGTTTAATTCCAATTTGGTCAATAAAGAGTTCATGACTGAGATTCAAAAGATACAAGATATTATCACGGGCGTGGCTGAGAATTGAAAACACTTTCTTCAGAAGATGTCTCAAGAAGGCTTCCAATGAGATCTTCAAAAATGTCTCGTAACAGGGAGGAATTTGGCAACTGCCCCTGTAAATTAAAAGCGTTATCAATTGATGAACTGAGAAATCTGAAGTGCCAATAAATTGAAAAAGATACTAAATTGCAATGACAGAATCTCAACCTGCTCAATTTTCAGTAGAAGGAAATTTGTTGTATCTTCCAGCTGATGCCAGCCACCTTTCACAGAGAATATGCAATAGGAGAGGACTAACGAATACATATTCCTCACAAGAATCAGCTCATTGGTCTCCAAACCGTCAGCCTTGGCTACAGAATTTGATTTGTAGTTCCTAAGCACATCAAGCTTCACAGATGTTTCAAGCCAAGAGCTCCAACCATACTCCTGACAGGATCATTTTATGAGCAATATAAAACAAATTTCTAATCGCTAAAATGGTATTAGAAGGTACCATAAGGGATTCGACATTCGCAGGGTTTGACTCCAGCAAATCAAGAAGATCGCTTAAAATCTTTGTACGCACTGAAGCATCTTGACAAGATTGAATATATTTAAAAATGCAAACCAGAATCTGAGGGACAAAAAAAGGAGCCATGCTCCTATCTTTTAAAGCATCAGATTGGGAACGTTTCTGTAAAACCTAGACAGAAAATATAAGCATTAGTTGCTTTATTGAGGGCATTAGTTAATATTGGAAGTCAGAGATAAGAGAATAAATATCATAGTATTGTGGTATGAAATTTGATGAGTACCTGCTTAGGACTGGCTCCACCAAGAAGAACATCAAAAAGACTAGCACATAAATGATCTGAAAGTGGAAATTTGAAAAGTCTATCAGATATTGAATAGAAAAACAGTTGAGATGCTGCTGTGGTCCCTTTCTTTATATCTTCAGCAATAGATCTAGGTCGTCCTACAGGGAGGCCAAAAATTTTTGGTCCTCTTTTCTCAGATGGAACTCCAACCAAAAAGCTTTCCAAGAAGCTGAAGGCCCAATAGGCGGATTGGCTCAAATTCCCTGCAAAACAAATAATGTAAATATTTGTATCTTCATATACAAACTGATGAAAAGTGGATACAGAAAGAAAACAGACATTAAAAAACTGCATTTGCATCTATTGCCATGAATGGTATCACAAAAAGGATGACATGAAGGAAAAATATTGTCCACCAGTGGGTGACAGAGTTCATTTTTTTTTTTTTAAAAAAAGACCAGAAGAGCTGCAATTTAATAAGTCCTAATGAGTAATGTAGTAAAAGCTCCCTGTCAACGTGAGAATTGATGTAGATTGATTTCACACTATACAGAGCTTTGCTAGCTTTCATCTCATAATAATAATAATCTGAAGTAAGAGTAACTCAAAGAAAATAACCTCTTAAGAAGATTGATGAAAATGTAACAACCACCAAGTGAATTTACTTGCTCCAAGAAAGATGGTAGAAGCCAGTTGTGTGAAAGGGCACGGATAATCATATGAAGTATATCCTCAATACATGCAACATCTTGACTTCTTTCAAGAAAGGAAACAAGAGCTCTGATATCATGTTGAGAAACCTTTAGCCTGGAACAGATAATTAGATCACCAATTAAGCCTAAAATAATATGAATGAAAATGTTATCATATGCAAATCAAGGAAAAAAAATTCAGAATTGTGTACAGGGAAACATTGTTGAAAATGAAAAGGACAGAAATTTGGGACTGTTTATGGAGAGAAAACACATAAGATAAGTCTTTGACGAACAGTTGCAGGTAATTTACTTTAAGCTCATTTCTGCCAGACTCAACAGCAGAAGTCGGATCTTGCGAATTTCTTCGATGCTTGGTCTCTCCCCAGTCACCTTTTGCTTACCAGCAAAGGCTTAGAAAACCTTGGATCTAGTTTTTCTGAGTAGAACTGTCTTCGACATCAATGATCCTAGGGAGTGCACATAATACTGGTAAAAATCTCCCATCAGCTTCAAAATATTGTATCAGAAACAAATAAAGTTCTCTCTGTACTTGATAGGTTGCATATGCCCAGATATGTGGATTCAAGTAAAACTGTGAAAGAGCATCTCTCAATAGAGTCTCTGACATGCCTGAAAAAAGCAGATAAGCTAATGATATAACCTCTTCCAAACAAGTAAGAAGATGACAGAGGGAGAGGGAGAGAAAAGCTCACTAGAGGTCTTCAAAACAGTAAACATGTATTTTGATGCTGAAAGAGTCTTGAAATTTAGCAGCTGCGGTGAAACAGATTGGAACAGGAACCCTAAAATAGAAAATCCAGAAAGAAGATGCATCTGTTGCTGATTTGCTATATTTCCATCTAGAACAGATGCAACAAGCTCAATAACTTGACCAGCCAATTGATCTCTGGCGGCAGACTCTCCATTCTGAACCACAGCATCATCAAAGTGGATCAGAAGAGGGAAAATTACAGAAACGCCACCAACACAATAGATTATTTCTTGCAGCAGGCGGGGAGCATATCTTTGTTCCACCCATGGTGGTTGCCTCAAACTTACTCTTGTCAAGACCATCCAGTGCAGATGATACATTAAACAAAGTCCTATTGTTACTAGCCTGCAGAGAAGAAAAGGATAAGTATTCAATTATATGATTCCAGAATTGTCTTGAAAAAGATAGAACGTCATGCTTGGAGGCCCACTCAAACCTGTGCATTCAAGCCAAAAATCATTTTTGATGAAATGCCATCCTTTGCATCAAGTATTCCCTTGTATCGTGAGTCATCATTTGTAAGCAAATTCTGATCACCAAGGAAAGAGTACATGTAACTTGGTCCTAGGTTATAGATGCCCCTTATTTGTTCATGGGAGAGAGCATCGGAAAATGCATAAACAGGGCCCATTTGACCAGTAAAAGCAAAAGTGCTCTCAAAACCAAGAGAAGAAGGTTCTTCACCGATGGGCATCAATTCTGTACCAACACTACAGCGAGTCATTACTTCATTTACTTTTGCATACCTGCAAGTAGCAAAAGAAAGATAAGATACTATTGAAAAATAGATATCATAAAAGCCAAATGAGTATATATAAGATATGCAACAGCTACTTTTATGCAATTAAGCCCTGTACATTTTAGTATTTTCGTTGAATGTTTGAGCAACTTAGCAGTTATTACCATTCTTGTGTGACCATGTGAGAACTAACACAGATTACAATCTTGACACTGTGAGTGGCAGAATACTATTTAAAATATCTAATCTTCCTCCAAGAGGATACGAACACCCCCAAGTACTAAGAAACACAACAGCTATTGTGATTAGCGAATAAGAAAGTATTTGAAGATTATTGCAACTTTGAGAGTACTTAGATCTGATGATTGAATAAAATTGACTCACAAAATGCAAATCATGCAGCAAAGAAGTGAGGATTTCACATACCTGCACTTTTCACTTTTCGATACTAGATCGCCATCTACATAGCATCTCAGTTGACTCCCTCCAGAGAAGGTTCTCCCAATTGTATGAGTAACACAAAGGAATTTCCACTGCTTTGTAGGGAGGCTTAGAGATAACAAAACACACTGATGCTTTGGACTGACAGACTGCAAAGCATGTGGAGGAAATTTGACATATGTTAACACCAAAATCAAGTTCCATTTACTTGACAGTTCAAGTCATGCAGAGAATTTATGCCATATATATACATAGATGTGCAACCATGGCAAAAGTAAGGCCCTTGTGAGCTGGAAATCTGAAGCTCATATTGTTAACTAGAATTGATCAATAGACAGCATAGCACCTAACAGAAGCACTGATATAGTCATGTCTGTGTTAGAAATCTATTAATCTCAGATGCAATCAGCATACATTTTTACACAAGGACAGTCATGAGAATATAAACAAGGCATTGTGTTGAATTTCACCGAATTTTCATTGCCACTTTCCACATTTCCAGTTGGATATAAAATATAAAATCAAATTAACTTACCAAAAAAAATATGAGGATAAATTATAGTTGATGAAAAAGAAAAGGATCACTGGAAAAATTTAATAAAATGCAAAGGAATTACCTCATAGATTAGAGTATCTTTCCCAAGCATAGCTAAACATCCTTTTCCATTTTCAGTGAAGAAAGAAAAAGTCCCATCATACCCTTCTCGGGAAACTTTCCACCCTTAGCCAGCAACAGAAAGATAAACCTTTATTGTAAGGCCATTGAACTGGTGACTTAATTTCAATGCCCTGTTGGGGATAAAAAGTATCACGAATCATACAAAGGAAAGTAAAATAAGACAAAAGGATATGATGAAAAAATGATACTTTTAAAATTAGCAGAAAGAATACTACCAAAATGACTTATAGTACATTTAAGATCAACATACTCACAGAGTCATGGCGCTAAACTCAAAGAAGGCTTCAGGCCCCTTTTCCTGAGCATGTGACTAACACTTGACAAAAGCAATGAACTGTGCTTCTGCTTTGCAATAATCTCCTCGTCGCGAAGGAGGGCAAAAATTTTCGAATATCCTTTCCACAAATACTGTGCCCACCAATGATCTGAATTATTTCTGCGATTTTTATTACAATATCATCCCCTTCCTCAACTTTAAACCAATCAAGAAGGAAACTAAGCAACCCTGCTCTGAAACAAGAAGTTCTATTTGTAATGGACCCCTTGAGCAACTGTTGCAAGACCATAAGCCCATAATGCTGGAGTGAGGTGCTGCTCTGCCAATTGAAAATCACCAATGTTACATACACATATAAGTATCAACACAGCGCGTATGTTATGCATGCACACACAGAGGAAGTAGGGAGGGACAGACAGACCTTTTGCAGAACATTTAGTAATAGCATAATCACATCTTCATTCTGATGAAAAGGATAGCATAATCAGGTAACAAGTATCAGGTAGCAGAATGTAATAGAACGGGTACAATTTAGTGAAGCAAATCAAGTATGTATGCAAGGATGCCGTTGCTTCCAAAAACATGGCATTACGCACCTTTATTGTTGTTTTTTCATTTATGTCAAATGTCCCATCAACAAGCATGTCAAGTAGGGCATCCAGGAGTTTAGGACTTGGAATCCACTTACAGAAGTCCAATAGCAAACTTTGCAGTGTTTGATAACCTGCACCGACCAGCAATCTGAAGGCAGCCTGGATAAGGCAAATCAAAATTTTAAAATCACATCAAGCAAATAACAGCACGAGTAAAGAGCTGGAGAGATACTAACTACCCCATTGTAAAAAAAATCTAGCTCACAAGGTGCTTGCTTGTACGTGCTGGCCTGTTTGCTTCTACTACTTACCGCTGCGGCTGCAAAATAACACCTGCACAGCAGTGTTCCTTGTGTTGCTGCTGCAGCAGCCGCAGCTACAGCAGGCTGTTACGAACAGCACATGGTTGTCAAGGAGTGGACATCGAACAAGTTCAGTTTCAGACACCAAACGAGTTCAGTTTCAGCCATCCTCCCTATGGATGCATCTGCCCACTGGGAATAGGAGCGGTGAACTGTGTCGCGAGGAGGAAAGAGAAACTTCACAGAGGTCACATGGGTCTAATTAGTTTCCAACCCTTTTTGACCCAATCGATGCATCGGATTGTTTCATGATTTTGGTTGGGTGGAACAGGTGGGTTGGGTAGGATGTGTGCACACCCATAAAACCACAACTAGACCTATACAATAGTCTAATTTCCACCTAGTGTTGTGCTGTGCGTGTAGGCCTATAAACTTTACCACGTGTCCGTGCCAGCTTAAGTACCAAGTGAATAGCACCAACGTGCGAACGGTACTGGCGCAGCACCTAATGCTGCTGGTATGCAACACTGCAGGGATTAAGTTGTCAAATGGTAACCCAGGAGGACATCCAAAAACAAGATACAGGTACCTATCCCGGAACAACCAAAATGGTAGCAGCAGCCTTCAAAGTACTTGCTCTGCTTAGTACAGTATATGTAACACATGCATGAACTATAGCCAATATTTAGATTACCTTTGACTCATCATTTTCTGCAAGTAAAGCAGTCAGTGTCTGAAGGACATTAAGGACCAATTGCTCCCCTACTGCTTCATCAAAAGTTCCATTCAGCAAAGAGACTATATGCAAGAAGCACTCCCCATTGCGAAACAGATTTTGGTAATACTGCCAAAAATATAATAGCGAAAAAAGTAAATAAAACTCAGGGACAATGTGGATTATGATGAGAAGAGAAATACCAAAAATATGCAAGTATCATGTGCAAATCCGACTTTACAAGAGAACAAAAAACATACCGCTCGATCTATCATTATGACCTCTCTCATATTGACTAATAGATCAATTGCCAATTCTGCAAAACCATTTTCCTTTTCTTTTTCGCGAGTGAAAGTCTCAAGATATTTGGAGCATAGTTGCATCTTTGCTGCGTGGTCTTGTGCTGATGACGAAGGTAACTGATTGTAAGAAAGAAGGAGAGGTTTAAGATCCAGACATTAGTATAAAGAACAATACAAGGACAGAGGGTGAATAAGACTTACCCTAAATAAGGCAAGTACTTGCTCCAATATGTTTTTCCTGAGGTATTCTTCTTGGAACAAATCAAATAAACACTCAATACAATTAGCATTGTGTAAAACTGCGATCCTTCCGATATCAGATATTGTGGCATACTCCTTGAAAAGATTGAAAGCCAGTTTCACAAATGTAAAAGTGTTCTTAATTCTCTCATCTGAACAAGTCGCCTGAGCATCTCTGGATTGAAAACCATTTTGATTTAAGTCATCTTGGGACAGCTTCCTTATTTCTTGTGCTTGAAAGCATGCAACCTTCAGGACTCTAGTGAGCACATCGATTGTCTTGAAAGAAGCTAGAGTTTGTTCGGTTGCAAGTTGTAGGATCATGTGAAAGCTTTTAACAATAGCACCGGCCAATCCAGGATCATAGGTACAATGTTCAAGTGCACCTACCAATGCTAAGCATTCTGGCTACAAACAAAACAAGGCAATTTTAGAGAGCAGGTGCAAACAAAAAAAAATGGCACTCTTCAAATTATAATAATAGTAGTAACATCTTAGGTAAGGCAAGAGAAAATGGGATACCAAGTTATTTGAGTTTTCATTGAGTGTTGCAGCAAACTCCAAGAAGGAAATAGCTTCTGCTTGAAGAACGTTGACATCAGTTTCACTGAAGCTTTTGGAATTGATTGATTTGGGAGCATCAATAAGTTGATCATTCTGATGAATGTAGCCCAGAGATGATCCAAAGTAGAAAAATTTCTCTGAAAATATCAGATCCCAGAGACCCTCCTCTCGAAAAGATTTAAGTAGAGCTGGTGCTGAAATGAGAACCTTCATAAATGTGCAAAGCATGTAATGCTGCATGGTATTTGCTAAAATCCTGGAGCATTAATCAACAAAAGAAAATCATCAGCTAAAGAAATTTAGTAACAAATGGTCCCATTAAAATACTACATGCTCAGCTTGCAAAGACCTAAAAAGAATATTCCACATGGAGACTGATTTTGCCTTGTCCACACCCCTCACCCACCCACCCACCCCCCCACCTCACCCCAAAAAAAAACAGAACAGTGAGCAATCAGGAAAGGCGAAAAGGATTAGCAGATGAGTAAAAAAACAGAAATTATTTGAAAGATGGCTCAAAATGGTGGAAACTGTCTACAAGAAGGCAACGGATCAGGTGCATACCAACCTCTCTGCAAAACCTGCAAACTTCCAATCTAGGCCATAGGATGTTGATCCAAGGGGCACGGGGGGGTTGGGTAATTTTACACTTAACCACCCGCCCTTAATCACACTTTTGCAAATCCCCCCTTCCACCTCCCCCGTGCCCCCGTTGGATCAACATCCTATGGCCCAGATTGGAAGTTTGCAGGTTTGCATGGATAGGTTGGTTTGCACCTGATCCGTTGCCCTACAAGAATACTTAAATTGGCACTAATTGAGCATTGGACTGAGTATATTCATTTTCCTTGATTTGATGTTTGACAATACATCTTAGCTTGGAAAAATATCTTATATTAAACCCAATAAACACTATCTTGATAGATTGGACATAATGATTGTAAAGAACAATAATTTATCAATAACAACAACAAAGCCATTTTCCCAAGCAAGTTGTTAGGGTAGGCTAGAGATGCACCAAGTCAACAAAGTGGCATATCAAACAAAAGGAGAAGGAATTGACCTTATATGGTTAGGCAATTCAGTTTCACTAGCACAAGCTTTGATGCACGGAAAAACTGTTGAAAGAACCTTTATAATCCACCTTGCACATTGCTCCCAGTATGCCAATGAGATGGATAGTGAAATTTGGGTAACATCGGTTGGAGCAGGGCAGTATTTGATCTCCTTGGGAGGAAGAAGGAATGAGCAAAGTGCTATGCTTAACTTTACAGAATACTCATTCCATTCTGATGTATCAAGAATATCTACAGGATTTGACAAAGATTCCAATGTTGGTGAAGGCCCAGTGCTTTCTTTATCAGCTTCCAGTATGGCCTGAGCATTAAGAGTTTTTGCTGATGAAACTCCTGAAGCATAAACGCAGGCCAACAGATACTGTTTGCAAATTTATGTATCCGCCCGTTTTCACACAAGAATTGCAGATTATTGACATTACCAAAGCTGAATCAACAGTCAAGGACACAAGAAAGACAAATCATGAAACAGTATATGGCAAGAATTTTCTGATAACAGAGAAGTTCTAAACAAAATAGTGGCATCAAAAAGTAAAATTTAGCCTTATCAGTATACACTTGTCAGACAGGATGGTATTGCCAAATATTTAATTGTTATGCGGCCAACTAATCATATTATTTAATTGAAAGTTACACAGTCATATAGTCATGAACACTTACTAATCACTATTATTATAGAAAGATATATAATTATTATAAAAAGATATATGAAACACATAGCGCATATGAGCGTTCATTCAGTAGAATTACAGATTATTAAAGTGTAAACCAGAGAAGAAAGAAGATTAATCAGAAAGATGTTATCTACAGCCCTGTTCGGTTGTTCTGGAACAGACCATTCCAGGGCCTGGAACTGTTCCTCCATAGTACAAATTTGCAAAGGCAAGGTTCGGCTGGGAATCAATCCTATCAATCCTAGATAACCGAACAGATACTAACAGTAAATGAACACAGATGATTAACCGTGATGTACTGTAATATTTCAAGACGCTACCTCATAAATCACATGTGACTAATCAGCCAATTGAACCAATTTTTTTACAAGAAAAAAAACTCTCTAATGCATGATCCAATGAAGTTCTTTTGTCATACAGGATGTCAGAGTAGATCATCTATCATAGCTCCAAAATGCCAGAATAAAAAAATAACAAAGTATTATAACCAAATATCCAAATGCACTCATTTCAGAAAAATGATGGAAAAGGATACACTGCTTCCCTCAGAATTTCCAAAAGATAGTATCTGGAGGTAAAGAATGCCACTCCTGCAAGCAAAAGGATGCTATATATGGTCAAAGAACAAAACAGATAGGATTTGGTATATTTAGTTGGTTATATCTCTGACAGATTCTTTTTACAGTGCACCATCAACTTATTGGTAAAAGCTCTCCTATTGAACACCTGCAATAGTTAGCTTGCCAGGCGCTGTCATCGTTATCACTGTCAAGTTATATCAAAGAGAAAATGGAGGTGTTTTCCTCTATGATACTCCCTTCAATAATAACAAGTAACTATATGGAACGTGCCGTCAAAAATAGTGCTGTTTTTCTTATAGATATCGATATTCAGATTGTGTATGTGAAAATGATATCTGCATATTTTCCCGAAAGTACTCCCTCTATTCCAGTTTATAAGCCATTTTGGCTTTTCTAGATATAAAGATTTTGCTATGCACTTAGATATACACTATGTATAGATACATAATTAAAACAATGTATCTAGAAGAGCCAAAACTTCTTATAATTTGGAACAGAGGGTGTACTAATATACAAATGGTAAACTAAGTTAGTGCTCAAAGTGCATTCTGGCAATCTTGTAGATTTCACAATGTCATCCTGTCCTGAGTCCTGACTGATGAAGTAGCAGTCAAATGGCAGCAGTAGCTGTTCTAGAGAAGCGGTAGAATGTGTAATTATGTATCAATCATAGAGGATTAATCATGATGTGACAACTAAAATACCTCCTAGAGCACTGTTTAGAAAGGGAATTTTGGGATCCAAACCCTTAAGCTTTTAGGACAAACTAAACTAGTAGACCCTAAAAGTTCCTAAAACATTTCTCCTAAACAGGCACTGGACAAGCAAATCTTCCACCAACTTGAGGGGTGACATTATAATCCTTGAGAACGATACATTCGTGTATAGAAGTATATCTTATTCAGTTTTTTTCTTCAGATGTAATTACAGCTCTCTGTTCCAAACTTCAGAACCTTCTACATCAAAGGTCTGGTTTGCCACTGATGAAACACATACCTTTCATCACTAGGAACAAAAAGACTGCTTCGAGATTGAAAATTTGCTTGATGGCAGTCCCAGTCCATCTAATAGAACCTCCAGTCCCCCTATACTTCTGAAATGATTTTGTGCACGAGTATTTTCAGATATAGTTGATCTCAGAGAGTACAAAGTTATAAAGTGGAGGGACAAGTCAGTCCACTGCTCTTTCAAGTTCAATCTTGAATAACCCTTAGGAGTTCTGCAAGAAGAAAAACAGATATGTAAGATAACGATGATGTAAAAATGTGGTTAAATAATAAACAAGAGGACACTTCATTGGAACAATTTCCTTGAATGCTCTGCCAACTGAAGCATATAGAAAAACATGCTATACCTTGGTATGGAAAACTACTCTGAATCTATTTACTACAACAATTAATTAAGAAGTTTTTTCTTGAGCTATGCAGGAGAGCTGCATGTCATTCCATTAAGAATTAAGAAGTTTAATAACACTTTGCGTCAAAAAAAAGAAGTTTAATAACACATAATCTACAGTCTATTAGCGGTGTCACAGATATATTGTGTTTGTTATCAGAAATAGTCTTGCATTTTTATTACAGGCCAACGCCTTTAATACAACATAGATATCTAAAAGTGCATAAATTCTTTGTTCAAATAAACAAAGAGAAGACACAGTGGTGCTGGTGATGGTATCAAGGTACATCTTACTCTCACCTCATCTTACTCTCTGACCTCCCAAAAAATATGATGACAAAAAAGAGGGAATACCTCTGAACAAACAAATCTACTCCTGACAAGTTTTATTAACAAACCAACTTTTTAGTAGCTAGGCAAATCTAAAAGGAACACAAATGATGGACTAGGCAACACAGTTCAGGTTTCGAGCCGATTGGGAAATGAAACAGAGGTGATTCAGATTCACCCTCCTGTACAGAAACTAAATATAATGTAGAAAAGGTCCCAAGCTTTTTGGATTAGTCATCTACATTCAGTTGGCACTCAAGTGGACCAGTTCTTTTACCAAAAAAACAATGAGTCAGTAAACCCATGGTTAAGACTATTTTATCCCAGGTTATATTCAAGAGTCTTGGCACCATGCATCTCCTGTAGTGCTTTATATCATGTTCTTAGCTTGAAAGTGAAACGACATGTAATCGTCATCTTTCTTATGATATTTCATTCCTAAAATATTATGTTCCTTTTTTTCTAGGGCATACTCAATTTGGAGAAGTTAAACTTCACGAATTTGACTACCGGGTTAATCAATTGTATGCATGGGTACACAAAAATTGCATCAACGATTGTTATGGTCGGGGAATAGTTACAGGCGTCGTAACAAGGGCTATTTAGGCAAGGCAGGTCCCAGGGATCAACCAGGAAGGTGTAGTTCAGGCAATCAAGAGTTTATGAGAGGATTATGCTTGTAGATCCTTTATAATCAGTGGTGATCAAGAAATAAACAAGCAATTACAGCCAATTCCCATTCTCATCTCCCTTCTCCGTTTCCACATCTCCCTGCTGCTTACCTCGACACCAGCCACCACAGGTAGGAAACCAGCAGCCCGAACGGCGGAGACCTCCCACAGCTACCCAATCAGGTCACTCCCCACGGACATGACAATGATCTTGTAACCACGACAAACGAGATTGATTTTTTAGCAGTTGATAACACATTATTATTGAAGAAATTTGTAGTCAAAGTACACTTTTAAAGACTTCTCCAAATCCTAATACACCTGATAAAAGAACCGGAGAGAGTATGTTTCTAGAAACTATGTAATGTACTTGAAACTATCACCAGACAACTGAGCAGACCAGAATCATACCATGCTTTAAGAGTTACTCAACAATAACAAGTGTTACAATCATGATATGATACCAACATTGAGAAGATAACTTTACCTACTAACCAATTGACACCACCAGCTTCCATAACTGAAACGATGGCCTTTTTCTGCCAATTTCTATCAGAAACCATGTTGTTGGAAGTATTTGGAGCAACTGTGGCCAAATAGTTGCTTGATAGGGTATGCCTGGAGCTGTTTAGTATAAACTGTGAAATCTTTGTTGTACTTGGTTCCAGATCCATGAAGTTTGAAATTATTGTAACAATGTACACAAGAACCTTTTGCATTGTCCTCATGTTCTCTACAGTTTTATTTGAAAGTTCTTCATCTGCGGCAAGCAAGCTGGTCAAGGTCTTCAGCTTTACAACTGCGGCTGAATATAGGAGAGAAAAATCAGTTATGACAATATCCACAGCAAAAGTAAGCATGCATCTGCCGTAACAACATCAGTTATCATAGTATTCTGCTACAAAGTGTAATTGTTATCAAAGAAAGAATAAAAAGGAAATGAAATGAATCTAGAAGTGTTAATTAATACTTATAGACAAGTAAAGAGAGTGTACCTTTCAAAAAGAGCAGTGACCTTCTGCACACCTCCATAATAACTAAATACTTTACAGTTATGCACTGAGCGTGTAAGAATTGCCAAGCACTCCAAAATTGTCAAACCTTCTGTGTTTAATCCCAGGTCACCCAATAACTCCGAAATGTTAGCGGAGGATTCTGGACAGCTGCTGCCTAACAATGCAGGAAAAACAAGGTCCAAATTTATCATTTTAGTTGTCAAACTTAATAAACCACTGAATAATAAACAACCGGTACATGTTACAATCATGTATTGTTAAATCATACATCAAATAAAGAAGATTCTATTAAACCAATAACAATTCAGCAGAATGCCAGGATGTGTTTCCTCACCAGAATGAACAGATTCATCATCAACAAAAAAAAAGGCCCAGAGTTGGATAAATTTATTTACTGGCATGTTAGTGCCTTTAGAAATTTAGACTACATCAACAGCTAGGATGGTAATTACAGGGTTGTGCTATATTCAGCAAAAACAAGCCAGCATTTATCTGATTTACAGAGCCCTTCATATAAGTTCTGTGAGCTTGAGGGAATTCACAAACATCACCAAAAGCACACATCTAATTTTAAATGTATGGGTATATAACACCAGTGTAGTCACTGGATAAAATTGCTGCCTAAGTTAATGATATCTCAAGTTTGGGGGTGCCATGCGCCTTTCTTAGAACAATATGAAAAGAGATCCTGACAGACTTATGAATGACAGCTTGAGAAGGTACGGCTGTAGGGTCAAGTACAGACCTCAAAAGCTGTGTGATATAATATAATATAATATAATATAATATAATATAATATAATATAATATAATATAATATAATATAATATAATATAATATAATATAATATAATATAATATAAGAAATGTTGAAATGAGAACTACTTTTTGTTCGATAGATCACTTACTTTCAGTGATAGATGAAGTTATTTGAGAAATCTCTTGAATGAGAATAAGGATGACCTCAGAAGGATGACCAGTAGAGCATCCTAAAACTGTATCATCTGATAATGATTCATGATTGACTGATTGCTCAATATGGCCTGGCTCCCAATCTTTAAATACTTTTACAAAATGCATGACAAATGTTTGCAGGGACTTCTTCTTTTCAGCCTATATGAATTGTTAACAATGAAATGAGGAAACATAATCTCACTATAATTACTTCCCATAAAAATGCCACGGAAGCTTAGTAACTTTAAGTGTTTATGCTAAAAGTGAAAAATTCTTTGTAGTTCCATCCTCAAGCTAGACTATATGGTCTAAAGATAAATTCTTACTATTCAGGGTCTTGGATTCTTTTTCCTCCTGTCCTCATACAAGATACCAAGTGAGGAAGCTAGTAAAATTACTCACTCAACCAAGTTATCTTATGGGAATTGTTGAAAGATAGCACAGAATACATTTACTGATTCTCATAAGTGTTACACTGATATCAGGACACCTCTGCTGAAATTTTTAATCCAAGTAAAGGTCTGTGAAGGCTAGGATGCACGCGATGCAACAAGTATTGGTTAGTCAAACAATTCTTCAATTACATTGGATATAATCCAAGGAAAGGTCTGTGAAGGCAAACCAGCATTGTCAGCCAGGTACCTTGTCAATGCCACTCTCATACTTCTGCCAAAGTGCATTCAGGACTCCTTCCTCACCACTGTCACTGGAATCATAAAATATATACATAATTGAGAAGAGACATAAGCATATCAGATTGTGTCGTAACAATACAAGGAGCACTTAAAGTCCAGTTTACAATGACATGACCTTAAGGGGAAAAACATGGACACAAAACGTATCGACAGAGCTTAGTTATTTATCTAATCCAAAACTTCCAAACATAAGCTGATTAGTGTGCACAGGCATAGCCAGCCAGAGTAACCCACTCAGCCATAGGATTGCCTAATTCAAATGCAAGCTCAACAAATATGATAAAGGATACTTTTACCCTTCATCATCCATTTAACTGTGACGCACACTGGCATAGAAAAGTATGACGAGATAACTAGACAACACAACAACATTGTTTCACTACATCAGCTTAAGCAGTTAACATTCAACCTATTCATCTAATTCATTCCATTGTAGCTATCCATCAGCATGAGTTAACATCACGATGCTTCACCAATCACCAACGACAGCTAAAAGGTGGTGCCAAGCACAGAAGCGAAGTAGAAAAATGCAACAGCGAGCTCGAACTCACTGGCACGCGCGCTAACAAATGGCGGCGACCAACACCAAGCAAGTCGCATTGCCCACGGCGAACGAGGAAGGCGTGGGTTACCTGAAGCGGACCCTTGGGGACGGCGGGGCGGCGACCCTGTCCTGGGAGGGGACCGACGCCTCCTCGGTCTCCACCTCCGCCGCCCCCGCCAGCGCCGGCTCCCGGCGAGGCGGGCGCCGACTTGCGGAGGAGATCGGCGACGCCCTTGACGATGTTCATCGCCCCCGATCCGGCGCTAGCAGCAGCGGCGGCGGCAGTGGCAACAGCGCGCATCACCGCGGCGGCGACGACGACGCGACACCGCGAGGCGAGCCCGCAGGATTCGGTTCGAATCAATCCAGCCCAACCCGATCCCCAGGTAGTGACAGAAGTGGAGACGGCGAGATCGCGTGAGGGGAATTGCAACAGGATAAAATGTTCCGGCCGGTTTTCCTCTTCCAGCGAGCGAGTTTTTTTTATTTTATTTTTATTATTTAACAAGTCAGATCGAGGAGTGCGACCGAGGGGAGAAGAGGGATCTGGACATCTGGTCATCGGGAAGCAAAGGGAAGCAAGTCCGGCCGGTGGGGTTGTTTCTCAGTAGGGAAGAAGTACAGGGAGAAAATTACAAAATAACCAATCTTACATTCAATCTTAGCAATCTTAGCACATTCTTACATCAGTCATGAACCTACAAAGATTTGGTGCGCTGCTGGCTACGACAGCGACTGCTGCGCTCTAAGCTTTCAGCACACTTAGTCGCACATTAGTTTTATCCAGGATCACAACCCAACTGCACCGCCGTTGAATCCGGTGCCATTTGTCTAGTGTGCTTAACTCACGGCGGCCAATTGTTTTGACGGACGTGAGTTCGTGTATGAACTCTCACTTCTTTTAATATAATACGTGCAGCGGTTGCACGATTTCAAAAAGCAAAAACAAATATTATTAGAAATTTGACTCGTTTTCTCGAAGCCCAGATTACAAAATTAGTAGACTCCCTCTCCAAATTAATCTCCTTCAGACCCCCAATAGTTACCAACAAAACATCCGACCACTTGAAGAGATGTTTAACCTTATGGGGAGCACCTGTCAGAATTGAGAGGAAAAAATGGCATCCATTCATGTACTGGCCTTCACAGTTTTGAACCACAAATCATAAGGTTCCTTGTAGATTTTCCAAATTTGTTTAAATAAGAGGCTATCATTCATAATCCTTGTATTGTTATTAATGCTCAATCTCCCATGTATTTAGGTCTAGTCATCATTTTCCACTTAGTCGTATGATACCTAATTTCTCCTTAGTTCCTTCCAAAGAAAGTTCACTCTCATGATGCCCATCTTCTCGTGAACCCACCCCTTGGAGCCAATAGAAGCCCATACAAGTGTATGATGCCAGTGTGTAGGTGGGGTCATTAAGAACTTTGAGCACTACATGTACTAAATTTCTAATGAAATTGTCAAAATCCATCCGGGTCGACGGACCCGATGAGAAGCTTTGAGCACTACATGTACTAAGAGAAAACTTCGTTGCTACGGTCGAGAGAACGCAAAGAAACACCGATTACAAAACTATCATTGTAAAAAGAAACAGCTACCAAAGTTTTACTCGTTAGGGCATGCTCGTAAGACATGTAAATGGGTCAACATCAGTGTAAATATATCGGCCTAAAACTTTCGGAAGAATCTGTTTGTATAGGTTGTAAAATTAAGGAAGAAATCTAATTTACCTCCATGAACTATTACTGAAGTCACTTTTTATGCCCAATAAGGTAACCGAACACCCTGAACTATTTAAACTGTTTGTTGTCATCCCTCCATGGTTTCGAAATGGTTTTGTCTAATGTGCCGTAATAGGCCCCACAAATCAGGTGCTATGTCATCATTTTTTTTTCTATACTAAACAATTAATTTGATCCCACAAGTTAGGCCCTAGTCAAAATTAATTTGAATTCAAACTGAAATTCGAATTGGGTGCATCTCTTTGCTGATTGATCCAGTCCAATATACGAGAAATTAATAAAGAGCTGACAGGACAAGGTTGAGGTTTCCTCATACTGGAGTTTGAGAATTTGAATTTAAACACAGAATTTTTACACAAGATTTTGGATTTCAAAGAAGTTATATCCCAATCTTTTATGATGAAATCCTGGACTGTACAACAATGATAAATTTTTTTCACATTTGTAAATTCAACACAGAAAAAAATATTTGTAGTCGAAGTTTAAAATATTAGACTTAAAATATGTTCTGAACAAATTTTCTTCGCCAAAAAAATGTTCTGAACAAATTTCCTTTAAATTATGAAGTCGTGAAATATTGGGATAATCTGCAGTGGCATGAACAAATTTGAAGAGGCACACAAGTTACACAATATTCATGTATAATAGTAATTGTGATGATTCATTTCCATTCGCTTGCAATTTGTGCTAGAGCTTGAGCAGAACAGCTATTCTCGCCCAAGGCATGGAGTGATCTCTCCCTGACTTGAGTTGCCCGCTCCCTCAGTCTCTTGGCTTCATCCCCTTGCATCATCACACGCCGGATCGCGGTCCGAACCTCTTGTTTGCTCACAAACCTGTCAGCCCCAAGCTGCTTCACCCGGACCGCCACCTTCACCTGGACCTCCAGCATCGCGGCGTTCATGTTCTGCTCCGCGTAGAGCGGCCAGGCCACCATAGGCACGCCATTCCTAACACTCTCCAACACAGAGTTCCACCCACAGTGCGTGACGAAGCAGCCGACGGAAGCGCGCTCGAGGATGGCCGTTTGCGGTGCCCACGCGGAGGCCATCACAAACCCCCACCTCCCTGGTCCGCTCGACGAAGCCGTCGGGCAGGAAATCCAGTGCACCTTGTTGGCTACCGAAGAATGCGCCGGTGGTCGAGCTTTGATCCGGCCTCTTGACAGCCCAGAGGAATCTGCACCGGCTGAGCTCCAGCCCAAGCCCCAGCTCCGTGGTCTGCTGCGACGTGAGCGTGCCGCCGCTGCCGAACGACACGTAGACGACGGATCCACGAGGCTGCTGATCAAGCCATCGCAGGCACTCGTGATCTTCCCGGTTCACCGGCGGTCTGGTCCAGACCAACGGCCCGACCAGGTGCACCGGCGGCAGGCTCAGGCCGTTCACCGTCGTAACGTCGTCGTCACCAACCGTGCCGGGCTCGAGCTCACGGAAGGTGTTGACGAGAATCCCGTCGAATCCGGTCACGTCCCTGGCCATGGACAGGACCGCGGCGTACGTGTCGCCGCTCCGAGAGCGCGTGGACCCTGACGAAGGGCGGCAGGTCCTGCTTCGTGGACCGGGCACGCAGCAGCCCGGCAGGCGGACCGGGCGCTGCATGGCGTCGAGCGCGGGAGGTGTAGGAACAGGGACAGCGCCATCCACGGCGAGGTGAAGAACATGTAGCACGGGACGCCCAGCTCGCTGACGCCGCTAAGTGGGGTGCCGACCATGTCCACCACGAGCGCGGGGCGGGAGGCGGCGCCAGCGTGCCCCGCGCCACCTCCCGCACGCGCGGCACGCTGGCGCGACGCTCCGCTTTCACGCTGGGTCACGCGGTGCACGTCTCCTTCAAGCGACGGCGCGCTGGCAGCGCGACGAGGTCCACGCTGCCCGGGACGGACGCTGCCAGGCAAGGTACTGCTCCGATGGATGGGGAGGGGCGGGGCCGCTAAGAGAAGCTGCCGCGCGCAGGCCGGTCGGGTTACCAGGGGCGCGCCAACTCCTCGTGAAGGGGATGAGGGTGGGCTTGCACGGACTGCACAGGAGCAGCACGCACGCGGCCTCGTGCGATGTTCACCCATGGTGTAGTATGTTTCTCTCGGCGTCGGGCGAACTGCTCTTGCCGGGTGATGCACAGCAAGGTGGAAGAATGCATGGGTCCGTGTCGGGTCGGGTCCGTGTCCTCTCTGCTGTCTGTGGAGTGAATAACCCTAGCATCGGCTGTGTCCCCGTCTGCAATAATACCGCTGGTCGGACTAGCATTTCTTCGACGTGTTTATAAAACCTTTCAACTAGCGGCGTGTTTTAAAACCCGTCACTACCATAGCGATGTGCTTTTAAGAAGGCGGTAGGCGAGGGAAGAAGAAGCGGCGAAATTTGGCGGGAGGAAGACGCGAAGGGCACATTGTAGCGGGCGTGCTAAGCCGCCGACCAGGCCGGCCCAGCTACCGCCGCTTAAGGCCCGGCCTGCACGTTGTCTTCCTCCGATTCCGCCGTCCTCCTCGTGGGTCCTCGTGCGGGTGCCGTCTTCTTCTTCCCCACCATTGCTTCCCCGTCGCCGCCCCGCCCCCAAGGGCGCCCCTTCTTCCCACTTCCCCTTCTCGCACCACCGCCGCCGCCATGGACGACACGACGCCCTCCCCGCCGACCCGTGCCCAAATCCGGATGAGGGCCGGCCTAACCTGCCGGGCGGCGCCCCCACCGCCTCGCTCACCGCCGGCCGAACCGCCCGCCACCGCCATGTCAACGACATCGGCCAGGCGGCCGGGCGCGAGCATAGCCGCGGGGACAGGCGATGGGGGACCTCGCCGAACCCCAAAGGTCGCCGGCGCCCTCCCAGTCTCCACCGCCTACACCCTAAAGCTACGGGCGGCGACCTCAATTCCCACCTCGCCACCGCCCGCCTCGCTCACGCCTCCGCCTCCGGCTCCGATTCCGCGCCGCCCCGGCGGCACCTCCTCCCTCCACCGGCTGGACTGCTGGGAGGCGTGGACCGGCCCACTCACGACTTGTCGGCACGACCTTCGGCGTCGACTGTCGGCGCCGAAGATTGGTGCATTGCGGGCGCGGGCAGGCGGGTCGCGACGCCGCGTGTCCCTTTAAAACCCATCACTGTCCTAGATGCATATAGTGCACCTTCACGACCACCGGTTGTCATCAAGCTAACTACCATCCTTACTCCTATCAGCACCATTCAAAGGGATTTTATGAACATATATGATGATTCATCTAGTTGCATACCAGTCTTATGAACCGTATGCATCTAGGACACATGGTTTTGCTCCATATGTTGAAAACGGATTTTTTGTCCACATAACATCAAAAAAAAAAAACATGGTTTTTCATCCATAGGACATCGTACTCCCGTCTGTCATGATTTGAAGGCTCTTGTTTCTTCCATAATCGCACCTGCGCTTCTTTTTGGAAACACCTCCCAATTGTCTATCTTAATATATATATGGAAATATTTGGAATGAACAAATCTTTAGATTCATCAAGATCTAACAGAAGAAATGACATTTTTTTCACCATTTTGCACCTAAATTATCTTTGTACGTAATTAAAATTTTCCCTACTTATATAGATGATGTATGCATTTGTTGCTCTGATGCTTCGTGGCACGACGCATGGTGCTTAAGAGAATAATTGGCCTTTTGCCATTAAAATGATTAGAATAATTGGCGTGGTGTTCTGACAAACCTATATTTTGTCGATGTCTTGACCATGCGTTGTGCCACGAAGCATCAGAGCAACAACTACGTTGACTTGGTGGTGGCAGGCTTTTTTTTTTATAAGGTCGGCCACTATTTGGCCGTGAAACTCCGCATGCCATGGTCACGCTTGGAGGATGGACGGGCCTACCTAGACCTGGTAAAAAGGCTAGGCTCGCGGCTCTACTTCAGGGAAACCGGCCTGTAGCGGCGCGGCACAACTACAAAGGCCTGCTAAGCCACGCCGCTTCTCACCCGCCGCCATAAACCCTTTTCTAGCGGCAGGTCATGATATAGCCTGGAATTACTAGGGTTCTGCCCTGCCCTATATAATCAGGCTCGAGGCAGGCGCGACATGTGGACTTAGCCACTTTTGCCACGCGACTTCCACCACGCCGCTACCTCCACCGTGCTCCAACCCTCGCCGCCGCCTCCACCGCGCTCCAACCCTCACCGCCAGGGATATGCAAAATAAACAGGATGAGCATAACATAGAGAAAGTTCCAGTAACGGGTGAGTACCGCAGGCTTTGGGATCACGTGCCGCACATACGGTTAGGTGAGGACGAAGACAAACTAGTTTGGAGATGGACGCCAAACAGAAGATACTCCTCCAAATCAGCCTACGACACTTTGAAGATGACCTCACATCCAATCCCCGGATGCAACAGGATCTGGAGGACCTGGGCTCCTCTACTTGTGAAGATCTTCATGTGGCTTGCCATAAAGAGGTTCCACTGGACTGCGGACAGGAGACGGATACACGGACTGGAAGCGGATGAGCAATGTTACCTAGCTTTGCGATTAGGAACCTGAGTCCATCGACCACATCATCATTGCCTCTTGTTCGTTTTCTAGCCAAGTGTGGTGGACCATCCTAACGGTGCTCAGCGTTGATGCATCCCAAATTGGAGGAGAATCTTTACTACCCTGGTGAGACGGGTGGAGGCGGCGATAGCAAGGAGACAAGAGAAAGGGTGTTGACACCCTTTTTGCCCTGGTAGCATGTGAAATATGAAAAGAGTAAAATGCAAGATGTTTTCGCAAAAGCTCCATCAACCGCCAAACAAGCTGGTATCCACCATCAAGGTAGACCACCGATCTCTGGATCGAAGCCAGAGCAAGCAATCTTGGTTGTTTAATTCACAAGCGGTTGGCATGAGGCATGAGAGAAGGGAGGTTGATCTTCATGTAAAATCCTATCCTCCGGGAGTCACACCTGGCGTGCTTGTAAAAAACTATCCTTCTAAAATACAAAGATGTGCAAAGCTTTTATGAATTTGAGAAAAAAAATCTTCTAGCCTATTGACACCGGTTTTGGCATCCCCAAATATGCATAAGAATGTCATATTAAATAAAAGAATGATGCAAAGGATATAAAGGATATTATTCCTAAAGGAAAAGAAAGACATAAAAGAAAAAGAAAAAAAAAGAGACGTATGCCTACATATAAAGCATGCTCATTGGCATAAAAGACATATTTTATTAGCAAAATAAAACAATAAAGTGATGAAGCACCATAGTTTGTGTGTGTCCGCCTTCTGTATATGTATACATGTTGCCACATACAGCTCAAAGCTAGGAAACAAAGCTAACTAGCTACAAAGAAGAAACGACCTCAAATATATGTACACTTTTACGTACATGGGGTCAAACGTATATGTAGTGTATATATATGCACACACACGCTAATGACACCGCCGTGTGCATGGAGTCACGTGTATGAGTCAAGTGTATATGTGATATTCATACACACACATGCAGATGCAAACCGACTCGTCCATTTATTTTCCTTAAGGTCAGTCTCAATGGAGAGTTTCACCTCCCGGTTTCCAAGATGTGAAACTTTGGCATAGAAATAGGCATCTCCCTCAATGCACAGTTTAAATAGGCTCAAGGGTCCCACAACCTCTCTCTCATTACATGGTTTAATTGCATAGTTCCATGGTGAAACACTATTTATGTCTCAATGGGGGTTTCACCCCGTTTCCAATGCATGTGAATAAGCAGTCGAAAAAGTTTCATCATGGTGAAACTTTTTTTCCTCTCTCTCCTAAGAGTTTCATGCAAAAAGTGAAATTTTCAGCTGATGTGACGATTGCATTTAATGTGCATGAAACACTCATGAAACTCCCGTTGAGACCGGCCTAATTAAATTAATCATGATTTGAATAATATGGCCCACATGCCATGGAGAGGGAGTAGCAACCAACTTTGACCGTATTAGAGTTAAACATGAAGGCAACTTCCACATCTCTACCGTCACGCGCGCAACAATTCAAATTCTGGGTGCCGGCCGGCGTGATTAGCAAGTATGAATCAAACTGAGGAGCGTCGAGTATCTTGGCAACTATTCCCGCCATTCTTCTTGGCAACTACTCCCGCCTTACATTCAAATCAAATCAAATGGTTGCTTGAGTGCCAAGGAGCGCCAAATCTATTCGCAACCGTAGGCTACTAGCCGCTACTTTGCTCTATAGATAGCAGGCTTCTGTGATCTCTCAGGCATCGGCTTCCCATTCAATAGTGCCGTCAGGCTGCCTCCAAATCAAAGCGCTGCCAGGCCGCTATACACGCTCCATATTATATACACACCGCCAGGCTGCCGCGCTGCTTGCTGAAAGAGAGTGCCGTCAGGCTGCCAACTGCCCACCGCAAATCCATCGCCGTCCGGCTGCCGATCTGCCGTGCTGAAGGCCACCAGAAGTGCATCGCGAGAAGGCAACACGGTCTCCAGGGTCCGGAAGAAGGTGAGAAGCCGCATGACGCTTCTCTGATCTGCCTCCTCTCCTGCTTCCCAATCCCTTTCCGGCCGGCAGCAACTTCATCGACATCTTCATTTGTGAGCCTTGCGTGTTCCTCTATCCTGGTACAAAGGGCCAGCGAGAGTGACACCGGTGCTACGTCCATGGACGTTATGTCCTGGTAAAGGTAAAAGAGCGGATCATGGTTGCGCTGTGCGCATGGGCTACAAGCCCCGGTGAAGTTATAAAAGGCGGATGTGCCTCGGTAAAGGGTTGGTTGCCAGGTTCATGGCTGCGCTGTGCGTATGGGCTTTAAGCCCCGGTAAAAGGTGTAAAAGGCCAACAGATGAGTGCCTCGGTAAAATTGGTGGACACGCTTTGGCTCCACCCGGTTCATGGTTCATGGTAAAATTGTGTGGACGCGATCTTGGCTCCATACTCAAGTGAATTTGCATGTGTTTTGGCCATGGTAAATGTTGGCGGTTTCTCATATCATGCATGATAAAAATATAGAATTTGCATGTTACGGTGATAAAGAAGGTTCATGCACTTGTTCATATTTAGGCCCTGTTTGGTTCCTACAGGGACTAGGGACTAATTTTTAGTCTCAATTATTCCCTAATTTATCCAACAACAAGGCTAATGGACTAATTTTTAGTCCCAACTAGTCCCTAGTCCATTAGCCCTCTTGAGAGTCTAATTGGGACTAGTCTGCCTCTTGTCGGTCGTCAACTCATTTGTGCTTTGAACTCTTGTCAGTCAGCCGTCAGCTCTAGTCCCTCATTAGTCCTTTGAACTAAACATCTTTTAGGGATTAGTAATAAGTCCCTAACTAGTCCCTAGTCCATGGAACCAAACAGGCCCTTAGTCAAAGAAATAACAACTTGTGCATCCAAGTCATGTCTAAAGAACATAAGAAATTTTGAGCCTATGCATGTGTAATGCGTCATCATTAAATCACGCCGGTCTATTCAATAAACCGTGCATGAAAGAAAATAAATAATTTGCATGCTAAACTAAAGAGACAGAAGTTACGTAAAAAAAATAACATTAACATGCTGGGAGCACTGATGGCCACCAGGCCTCTTCCAGCAGAGAAACCAACCGCCATGCATATTCTTAGGCTGAGCGTATATGTTTAGCGCTAATCAGGTTGCATGCTCGAGTCTTTAGATCGTCGATTAAACTGCCAAACCAAGTAAAATATGTTGCATATTACGTCATGTTATAGCAAGCCATAAACTCGCTAGCGTCCTGCCGACGTACCAACCAATTCGGATACTTGGCTAAAACTGCAACCAATTCGGATACTTGGCTAAAACTGCAATCTGAACAAATGAAATAAACAATTTCCTATGTGCTGCACACCAGTTAGCACGCGCCATTCGTGCATCTGTCGCAGGCTATACGAATTGACCAACATCATGAGGCCCCCATATTGAAAAGAAGTCATAATTCCCTGTGTAAATCAGGTGCATCAAGTTAACCTCAAATCAGCTCATACCACGCACGCCATTAGTAAAAGATAGTATAAAATCGGATTGCCATCTGCATGCGTCTAAATTCGTCCCGCCTGGGACCGCATAGTAAAATGACCAAGGTTGGTTTATTTATGTCAAATATCGAATATTGGTCAAGTCAAAATATCAGGCCAAATCAAATTAAGTCAAATTAAATAAGATAATAAACTTCAGATCAAATGACATGCCACGGGCATGGACAAATTAAGTGCGCGCCCATGGCCAATCCTAGCGCTGCAATACGTCTTTCTAATAAACCTCAACCCAATGGCACCATATGCCAAATGCATTCATATATACCTCGACATGTGCGCCACGGCAAGGTAAATTCCGAGCCGCAGCCTAAAACAAACTGCTGCATCATAGGCCAAATATGTTCGCGTATATTAAAACATGTCAAACCATGTTTTCGATATAATCAAAATTAGACTAATGCGTTGCTTAGTCTAAAATAAATTACGCGCATGATACAATGCACTAAAGAAATGTAGAAATGTTCCAAACAGACCAATCTCATATGGTCGGCATGCATAAATGCTAAATTATTGATTGACCAGGTCATATACTTGCCCGAGTAACTAAACATAAGCTTATCGCTAAGCCAATATATGATCATGTCCCTGCCTTGTCCAAAATTAGGCTATGCCATTTTAAACCATGTGCATGCATGATATAATGCACCAAGTGAATGTTCACTAAGCAAATAAATTAATCTCTCTCCATCGACACCCATATATGTCAAAGTACATGTAGCTAAATGCATACGCGGCCAAATGAATAAACGAAAGCCATATGTCATTTTGCTAGGATCTAGCTCCATGTCAAAGTCTAAATAAATAACAAATAATCATTAAAGTGTGCATGAATTAAATATGTGCATACCATAGTTCCCAAAAGGCTAGTCAAGCTAGCAACCCTTCATATGAGGAGTATATGTTGACTCCTATCAAATGAAATGTCATTATTAAAGGAAATGACCATCGTCATGTGCAAGACATGTGCATGCATCTATCTCATGCTACAAGGTCAAGACTTTGTTTTCTTTTTGTAGTTTGTAATAGGAAACCATTTGATGTAATCTATTTTCATGTACTCATCTTTGGAACTCTTAATCGGGGTGTTCTCTACGGAGATCTAATTAACATAATTTTTATGCAAATATAAGAATTATGGAAATATGGACTCCGCAATACCTGTTCTTTTATGTTTGTCCCGTTTAAATTTCAATTAAATCTAAATTTGTCTCTGTAACGCTGAGGCGGGTATTAGCCGCCCGCTTTTTCCCGTCATCATAGCCATATCAAAAAAAAATAAAATAAAAAATACTTCGTTCTAAAATAGAAAATATGATGTGTGCTCTTTTATCATCTTTAATCTTATCTTACTGTAATAATTGTTGCGTCTCATTCCTCTTATCTTTCGCTGAGACTTCAAGCTTTTTTTTTTTTTTTATATATTTTCTAATTACCTCGTGTAGTATGTTTCTCTCGGCGATCTCGGCCACTTTTTTGAAGCTTGTCTTCCTGCTATTGCACGGCGAGGTCGATGGGTCGGCATCCTTTGCTGTGCCTGTGCAGTGAATAACTGTAACATCGGTAATAACACTACTGTCGGACTTGCATTGTTCAACGTGCTTTTAAAACCTGTCGACTAGCGACGTGTTTTTTAAACCCGTCACCACCATAACGATGTGTTTTTAAGAAAAAACGTCCAAAAAGCAGCGAAATGCTTTAAAACCCCTCACTAGCCAAGATACATATGGTGCACCCACCGTTGCGTCTAGGACCACCAGCTGTCATCAAGCTAAGTACCTGCGGCACAACTACCTGGGTGCTAAATAATAGAATCCCAACTACAAATATGCCAAGAGTCCCATCTCCAAACCAAAGCTCCCTACGTACTGCAACGCCACCATATGACATGTCTTCCTCCATGCAAACCTTGCCATTGGATGCAGAGCAGCAAGAAGGGGAAACCAACCCAGATCTCTACCAACATTTCACCAATTTAGTCTCCTCCTTTCCGAGCTCGGATGGCATGGACCATGTGCCGCTTTACCACCACCCAAAAGGTTGGAACTCAAGCCTGGTGTCCATGGTTGGTTCCATGGTTGCCGACTCGTTAGCCGCCGCACGCCCTTCTGACATCATCATCGCCACCGTGCCCAAGTCCGCACAACGTGGATCAAGTCGCTTGTGTACTCCACCGCGCACAGGAGCAACACCCGTGGACTCCGCCGACGGCCACCCCTTGAACTCCATCGGCATACACGAGTCGGCCAACTTCTTCGAGTACCAGGTGTACACGAGGAACAAAGTCCCAAACCTCGACAAGCTCCCGGACCCGGGATCTTCGCCACGCATGTCCCTTTTCGTGGGTCGCTGCCGACGAGCATCGCCACGGCAGGGCAAGGTCGTGTACATGTGCCGTGACCCCAAGGATCATTTGGTCTCATTGTGGCACTTTATAAATGTTCTCATGGTCAAGGAGGGGAAGACGCCTTTGGTGTTGGAGACCTGCGTCGAGAACTTGCAATGGCTTGTCGCCTTTCGGGCCATACTGGGATCACGTGCATTGGGTATCGGCGTGCACACCTTGCACACCCCGACAAGGTGATTTTCTTCAGTACGAGGAGATGCAGAGAGAACTCCGCGCGGCACATGCCCGGAGACTGGCAAAGTTCCCCGGGCTACCCCTTCAGCTAGAGAGGAGGAGGATGGCATGGTGAACGCCGTGCCGTGAACATGTGCTCGTTTGAGCATATGACGGAGTCTGGAGGCGACCAAAACCGGCAAGACACAGTTTGTGGTCGGGGCGATTGCCTAATAGCGATTTCTTCCGACGAGGGTTGTTGGCGGCCGGCAACCATCCGTCACCCGAGATGGCGAAAACGCATCGATGCTATTATCGAGGCAAAATTCAATGGTTCGGTCTCATCTTCTAGCCATATCAAAATAATATACTTCACTCTAAAATTATCAAATTTAGAACTAATACAATATGAGAGAAAAATACGTTGTGTGTGTTTTTAGTCTTATTGTAATAATGTTGTGTCATTCCTTTTATCTTTCTTCGTCACTTTCTTGTTCTTCACTTGAGGAACTTTCTTTTTTTTATCTTCATCATCATCATCCTCACTTTGTTGCTCTTCACTTGAGGAGCTTGAGTTGTAATAATTGTTCCAAAATTGTATTCGTTTCATCTTAAATTGCCATTCTAAAACTGTAATAATTGGGGTCCCGTGGGGGGGTGGGGTGGGGGTGGGGGTGGGGGGGTGTTGTTATCCCTCTTAACCTTTTTTTGTGAAAGGAATGCAGAGGAGCACACCCTACCCTGTATTTTTCATTAGCGAAAGAAACAATTGTACAAAAAGCAGAAACTAATAGGACTAGCAATTACAACACTAACAACTAGACTAGGAACTAACCAGCTGAAGAACAAGGTAAGCAAAACTAAAACTAGAGAAAGAACAGAAACACAGGTGGGAGGAAACCGGGTACAAGGCTATAAAGCAGTATGTATTTTTCCAATAAATTGATGTTCATTGTATGTAAGTCTAATACTCGTAAACCATCTTGATCCTTTGGCATGTAAATAGGCGGCCAATTCACAAGCTGACACTTTTTAATGCCTCCACTTTCCTACCACAAGACCCTTTTGAAACTTTGAATAAGGACATCATATACAGAGGTGTGGCAAGGAAGATTCTTATCCATGGGAGGGAGGGAGGCTCGTTTTGACAAACCATTTACTGTTTCTAAGTCTTTTCCTATCAATATGAATAGGAATTCTCAAGTACTACTTCATTGGTAGACTGCCAACAGGACAGTAGACCCCAATTTGGCGAACTCTTGCAGAACTCCCCTGGTCCACTTTACCTGCACCTGCCCGTTACAGTAGCATGGAAGCGGCGCCCTGGCAGCTTAGCTGGGCCACATTGCCTGGCCGCGGCCCGGCTGAGCCCTTGTCGTTGCTTCCCTGGCTAGCTGCTGGCCTGCTACAGCGTGCGCTGCAGAAAGTGGAGGATGGGAATGGGCCTGTGAGTGCGAGCCCGGCCGCTCCAGAGTCCGGGGGTCCAGGCTGTACTCTACTTCCCGTCCCCGTCCGTGGCCGCATCCCGGCCGGCTCCGTCCGGCATGCACGGTCAGGGCATTCAACGCAACGCAACGCGGGCCTGGACCTGTACATCCCTGTCCAACGTGGTGGCCCCTGCTCTCTGGACCAGCGGATTAGTTAGTGCTGCTAATAAACTGGCTGGTCCCGTTCACCATACCGCAATGAAGGAAAATAAATTTTACATCTAGTGTTAGTGCGTTAAACAGCCTAATAGCTAGCTGGTTGGCCAGCAGCCTACTTTACTTGTTTCCAGATCAATCAAGAGCCTTTCGCAGTGTTCTTCTTCTACATATAATTTACCCTTACCAATGCTATATTCTGAAACTACAGTCATATGATGCAAAAAATTGTCTTGTATGTAAATACCTAAAAGAGAAGCGATAAATTGAATAGTAGAATGTCAAAAAAGATTCACCAAGACTTGTCATAGCAGAAAGCTAATGTGCAAGCACCAAAATAGGTCTTAGATCCCCAAATTTTGGGCCAAAAATTCGTAGAAGCATGTCGCATCGTACATTAATAACACGTTTCGTTTGTTAGTGGTGAATATTATCCTACCATGGCGTAACCAGGAACTCCAAAATAATCGCCTCGTAATGTACATCTAAAAACTGTGCAATTAGTTTATTTTTTTACCTACATTTAGTACTCGATACATGTGCCGGCATTTTGATGGGATGGAGAATTTTCTTTTTGCATAGTGGAATTTGAGGAGGAATTTGGGGCTCTAAACACACCTTTGTCTGTACATAGAATTCTATATGGAAACCAAAAGGGCCGAAGAAAGAAGACCAAATCCCAAAATCTGGAAGCAATGATGCTGAACTTGTCTTTAGGATATTTGCTGAATGCACTATAAATGAATAAATCAACTGTGCAAAAGTGAAACTTCACTATAATCTCAATCTGTCGATCTATGGGAGAACCAGAGTAATATGGAACCGTTCTTATCTCCACCACTACATCAAAGGGTTCCTACGGGAAATATACAGGTCTCCAAGTCTAGCAGTGAATGAAGATTAAAGAAATTCTGCACGGAACTGACGGAGCCCACAGGTAGTACTAGGTATCACCGTCAAATCCTGCTAATGCAGATGCAGCCAAAGGGGGTGGACGAGGTCCAAATGGTTGGATTCAAATTTTACCACCTCTACGGCAATCTCTGTAGACAAAGAGTACAGAAGACCCACCACAGCCCTGTTCCCGCAGCCTCTCCAGTCACAGGTGGTTTCCCATCGCTGTAGTCTTACACGCCAACTGAACTACTGAAACCAAAGATTAACGTACGGGCCAGTAATTCATCCTAAGTAAGTACTAGTACGAAGTAAGAACCAGAAAGCAGTACCTCTTTCTATCCGCGGCAATGCGCGGAGAATCCCTCTATGCTAAGCCCTCGCAGTAGCGAATCTAGGAAGTTATCTCACCGGGTCAAACATTAAGTAACGGGTCAAACACGCATTGTTTCTCTATTTTAAGAAATGATTTTAATGTGGCTAGATTTTTAGTGCTATTTTTAGTGGGTTATCGGGGTCACCTGACCCCAATAACATACTCTAGATTCGCCCCTGAGCCCTCGTTTAGTTTGCTAGAAAGTTGGAAAAACACCTGTAGCACTTTCGTTTGTATTTGGTAAAACATTCTCTAATCATGAACTAACAAGGCTCAATAGATTTATCTCGTGATGTATAAAAAAACTGTGTAATTAGTTATTTTTTTATCTACATTTACTGCTCAATATATGTCTTTTAATGTATTTAGTATGATGATGCGGATGAAGAGAGAGTCTAAAAAAACTACTGTCGGACTTGCATTGTACGACGTTGCTTATAAAACCTGTCAACTAGCGACGTACGTGTTTTTTTAAAACCCATCACCACGATAGCGATGTGTTTTTAAGAAAAAAAATGTCCAAAAGTAGTTGAAGCAGCGACATGCTTTAAAACCCGTCACTACCCAAGATACATATGGTGCACCCACCATTGCGTCAAGGAGTTAATTTAACGACCTGTGGCACAATTTCTGGGTGCGAAATAATAGAATCCCAACTACAAATATGCCAAGAGCCCCATCTCCAAACCAAAGCTCTCTACTGCAACGCCATATGACATGTCTTCCTCCATGCAAACCTTGCCATTGGATGCAGAGCAGCAAGAAGGGGAAACCAACCCAGATCTCTACCACCATTTCACCAAGTTAGTCTCCTCCTTTCCGAGCTCGGATGGCATTGGCAAGGACCACGTGCCGCTCTACCACCACCCAAAAGGTTGGAACTCAAGCCTGGTGTCCATGGTTGGTTCCATGGTTGCCGACTTCGTGCTTCTCCGCACGCCCTTCTGACATCATCATCGCCACCGTGCCCCAAGTCCGCACGACGTGGATCAAGTCGCTTGTGTACTCCACCGTGCACAGGGAACAACACCCGGTGGACTCCGTCGACGGCCACCCCTTGAACTCCATCGGCATACATGAGTGCGTCAACTTCTTCGAGTACCAGGTCTACACGAGGAACAAAGTCCCAAACCTCGACAAGCTCCCGGACCCCAGGATCTTCGCCACGCACGTCCCTTTCATGTCGTTGCCGAGGAGCATCGCCGCGTCAGGCTGCAAGGTCGTGTACCTGTGCCGTGACCCCAAGGATCATTTGGTCTCATTGTGGCACTTTGTAAATGCTCTCATGGTCAAGGAGGGGAAGAGGCCTTTGGTGTTGGAGACTTGCGTCGACCACTTCGCAATGGCTTGTCGCCTTCGGGCCATACCGGGATCACGTGCTTGGTATGGCGTGCGTGCACACACCGCACACCCCGACAAGGTGATCTTCTTCAGTGCGAGGAGATGCAGAGAGAACCTGCAGCACATGCCCGAGATCAAAATTCCCGGGCTACCCCTTCAGCGCTAGAGAGGAGGAGGATGGCATGGTGAACGCCGTCGTGAGGATGTGCTCGCTTGAGCACATGAAGGGGCCGGAGGCGACCAAAAGCGGCAAGACACAGTTCGTGGTCGGGCCAAGGTGCCTAATAGCGATTTCTTCCGACGAGGAGTTGTTGGCGACTGGGCGAACCATCTGTCACCCGAGATGGCGAAACGCATCGATGCTATTACTAAGGCAAAATTCAATGGTTCTGATCTCATCTTCTAGCCATATCAAAATAATACTTCATTCTAAAATTATCAAATATAGAACTAATAGAAGGGAATATGAGAGAAAATAATTCTTCAAAAAAAAAAAATATGAGAGAAAATACATTGTGTGGTCTTTTTGTCATTTTTAATCTTATTGTAATAATTGTTGTGTCATTCCTTTTACTTTCTTCATCACTTGAGGAGCTTTCTTGTTCTTTTATCTTCATCATCATCATCATCCTCGCTTTCTTGCTCTTCACTTGAGGAGCTTGGGCTTGTAATAATTGTTCCAAAATTGTATTCCTTTTTATGTAAAATTGACATTCTAATATTGTAATCCACGTTTTTTAAGTAGCGCGCTATAGCGGCGTGGAGCAACTCACGCCGAAGCTATCACACTTTTTCACGCTTATTCGCGCTATTTGAGCTATAGCACGCTATAGCGCCGCTATTCGTGTCGCTATTTGCGCTATAGCGCCGCTATTTGCCGCTATTCGCGCTATAGCGCCGCTTATTCACACTATAGCGGCGGCAGCTTTGGGCGCTACTACGCATAGCTACCGCTATAGCGCGGCAATAAGCGGGCTATAACGCCCAATAGCGCCCGTAAAGGCCTGACGCTATTTTTCATAGCCCGCTATTTAAAACATGGATTGTAATAATTGTTGAGTCATTCCTTTTATCATGGTGTGTGTGTGTTTTTGGGGTGGGGGGTGGGGGTGGGGTGGGGTTAACCTAGCCCCCAAGTCCCTGCCCATTTAAACTGTAAGTTATACCTTATTGTCGGTTCTTACTCTCACAATTGGATCAATTTAAGGAATAGGAACGCGTCTCACAGCTTTGTGGTTGGTGATACATACCAATATATATGCGTATGTGTGGGGATCGATATTTGGGATACCCATAAGCGAGCTCCCCGACTCAAACAAAACCCCGGACCCGATCAAGACGTCCCGCCGTGGCGCATGAGGTCCTCACCACGCATGAGCTCTCCACGCAGGACAAGCCTCCGCCTCGCTCGGGCTCTCACAAATGAGCTCCCTCGGGCGGAGATCCGTCGTTCCGCTCCGCCGAGGTCTCGGACGACGAGCTCCCTTTATCTTCGATGCGTTCGACCTCGTCCCAGACCTCTTTCCGCCTCGCCGAGCTCTCCCGCGACGAGCACCGCGGAGACGACTGCAGAGCTCTCGTCCGCCCGCCTTCTCGAAAGAAATGCGGGGTACGGGGAGTTGGTCAACAACTCCCCGACAAGCTCAACCACCCCCGGCACGGAACCTTCGTAGCCACGTAGAGCTACAGCTCACGGAGAGAGGTCATTCGGCCATCTCACCATACCCCGTCGACTCCAACAGCTCCGCTACAGTGCCGCGTAGGTACATACGGGTACGCCTTCCCATCGACGGTATGGATGCCCCCATGCCGAGGAGACGGCTTCCAACTACGATTAGGGACGGGGCGACGCCTGACCACCGCCCAAACCCCGATTCCCGCGTACGGCGACGACCAAATTTCAACATCCGAAGCACCCCGGGAGCTCGAAGGGAGCTCCTGCCCGCGCCGCGAGCTCATCCGGAGAGCTCCTTCCCGCATCCCGCACTCTGTCCATGTATTTTTGTTTCTTCAAGTCCTCAACCCGAGGGGAGCTCGTGAGCCTCGCCCCTTGGGACTATAAAAGGAGAGGCAGCCCACCCAGGGTTGAGGCAGGGGTTCAAGGTTTCAACACCCAAAGATCCACTCGATATTGGCACTAGCCTCAATCACGAGAGACTTGGGGAGCCCCTCCCTCTCTCGACCTTGCTTGTACTAGCCCCTGTATGAGCATTTGAGCTCGGATAGTGATCACACCGACTAGGGAGCGCGATTTGCCCCTAACCAAGATAAACCTTGTGTCATTGTCTCTAGAGCTAGGCCATCCAGACACGCGTTAGCCAGACATTACTGTGACGGTGGTATTAGACCACGACAGTTGGCGCGCCAGGTAGGGGCAGCGCTAGTGCGACGTTTCTCCACTCCGATGGCTTCCTCCGCTTCGACGACGGCCGCAGCGCTAGCGATGCGCTTCGGCACCATCGACTTCTCGGTGCCGCGCCGGAGGAGCCCCTCACCGGAGTCGTCTTCACCCGCCCAATGCGGCGTGAGGACATCCCCGACCGCTTCGAGGCGCCACCGCTCCGTCCCGACGAGCATGGGACGGGATTCGACCTCCGCGCCGGTCAGCCCCGTCCGCGCCACATTCCAAAGGTGCATACAAAAGGTCTTCAAAGAGCTCCTCGGAAAGCTCGTAGAAGCATACGTCGACGACATCGTTGTCAAGACGAAGCGCCCGAAAGAGCTCATCCCCTCGACCTCGAAAGGTCTTCGCCAAGCTCGAGAGTTTGGAGTCAAGCTCAACCCCAAAAAGTGCGTTTTCGGGTCCTCGTGGAAGTTGCTTGGCTTCATCGTCTCCGAGCGGCATCGAGGCCAACCCCCGAAAAGATTGCCGCCATCACGAACATGGGGCCGATTAAAAACGTCAAGTGTGTGCAGCGGCTTACGTGCTGTCTCGCCGCGCTAAGTTGTTTCATAGCTCGACTCGGGGAACGAAGCCTCCCGCTCTACAAGCTGCTGAAGAAGTCGGAACGCCGCCTCGACCGACGAAGCCCAGCAAGCTCTCGACTCGCTAAAGCAACTCCTCGCCAATCCACCTGCGCTCGCCGCGCCTCGCCCGAGCCAATCCTCCTCTACATCTCGGCCACCTCAAAGGTGGTGAGCACCGCGCGTCGTCGAGAGAGAGGAGGAAGGGCACGCACTCAAGGTACAGCGCCTCCTAGGTGTACTTCATCAGCGAAGTCATCACCGACACCAAAACCCGCTATATCGCAGCTCGAAAAGCTCAGATATCGCGTTTGCCGATCACCCCGCGCAAGCTCAGGCATTACTTCGACTCCCATTCGGTCAAGGTCGTCTCCAAATTCCCCCTTGGCGAGGTCATCCGTAGCCCCAAGGTTACGGGCCGCATGGCCAAGTGGGCTATTGAGCTCATGGGGCCCGACATCACCTACGCCCCCGCAGAGGCGCCATCAAGTCTCAGGCCCTATCCGACTTCATCGCTGAGTGGACCGAGGTCGAGCGGCCGCCCGCACCCGACGACATATCGGGATCTTTGGATGCTGTACTTCGACGGATCCGTGAAAGAAGTATGGCGCCGGCGTCGGGCTCGTCTTCATCTCCCCAAATAAGGTGCGTATGAAGCACTCAATTCGCCCCGCACTTCCCCCGTCCAACAATGTGGCCGAGTACGAGGCTCGGTGAACGGCTTGGCGCATCGCGCGAGCTCAGCGTCCGGCACCTCGAGGTCCGGGCGACTCAGCTCGTTAAGAACCAAGTCATGAAGGAAGTCGATCGCGCCAACCCGAAGATGATCGCGTACCACCGTAAGGTCCGAGCCTCGAGGAGCACTTCCACGGGCTCGAGGTCAACCACATTCACCGCCACCTCAACAACGACGCCGACGCTCTCGCCAAGCTCGCGTCGGACGCTGCCGGCCGCGCCAGCGCCTTTCATGCATGAGCAAAGACAAAGCCGTCGAAACGATCAAGGATCGACCCTCAACGACGAACGCAAACTCGATCACCGGCGCCCCGAGCTTGGATCCTATGGAGCTCGACACCCCCGCTGAGCTCGGGCTCCCCGACAGGATCTTGCCTAGCCGGGCTCACGCCCGACTCGGCCTCGGGCCGGCTCTGGGGCTGTCTGGGCTCGACCACGACGGCCCCCTGCCCGACCGCGAATCCCACAAGCCCGGTGGTTCAAGGAAGGC
Organism: Hyparrhenia diplandra; assembly: GCA_015847255.1. Classification (NCBI taxonomy): domain Eukaryota; kingdom Viridiplantae; phylum Streptophyta; class Magnoliopsida; order Poales; family Poaceae; genus Hyparrhenia; species Hyparrhenia diplandra. The sequence goes on along the minus strand of JADLZK010011947.1, from coordinate 180,048 downwards.
AAGCTCCCCAGGACAAGAGGAGTCACGCGCCGCACGAAGGGGCCAAGTCATTCGGCCCGTCGGAGAAGAGTTTCACGGCCGCGGCTCGGCGTCCTCCACCAAGGCCACCTTCGAGCAAGGGGAGGAGCTCATCAAGGAGATCCACTCCGCTAATGCGTCCACCACGCTGCGCCACGAGCTCGCTTGGAAACCTTTCCGCTGGTTTCTATCGGGCCGACCGGGCCGCCGCAGACGCCATTCGGAAGTCGTCCGACACCGCGAGGGATGCCAGCCGCAGCGCACCCCGCTCGGGCCCCTCCGTGACGATCCCGCCACTGCCATTCGCGGTCCTGGGCCCTCGGCATGGTGGGACCTTTCAAGAGGATGTACTGGGCTACACGACCTCCCGCCGCCATCGGCTGTTCTCGGCGGACGAGGTCATGCCCATCGCACGATGCCGAGCCGAGGAGAGACCGCAAGTTCTTCACCAAAGATCATCCATCGGTTCGGGTCCCAAACTCCATCATCACCGACAACGGCACCAACTTCATGGGAGAGGTCTTAAGCCGATCGGTGCAGCGATCATGACATCCGTGTCGACATCGCCTTCGCCAGCCATCCGAGGACCAACGGCCGTAGAAAGGGCTAACGGCATGATCCTACAAGGGCGTGAAGTCTCGCGATCTTCAAGAGGCTCGAAAGTACGCCGTCGATGGCTCGAGCTCCCCCTCGCCGCGTGGAGTCTCCCCGCACAACACCGGCAGGGGCCACTCGGCGGACGCCGTTCTTCCTCGTTTCGTCCGAGGCCGTGCTCCCCACCGACCTCGAGTACGGCTCGCCCCGCGCCCAGCCTTCAACGAGCACAACAACTGCGCTGCCGAAGACGCCACATCAGCTCGACGAAGCTCGAGATATCGCCCATGCACTCCGCCAGTACCGCAGTCTATGAGGCGCTACCACGATCGCCACATCAAGGGATGAGCTTTCAGCGTTTGGCGACCACGCCCCACGCCGAGTCCAGAGCCCGAAGACAAGCACAAGCTCGGCGCCTTGGGAAGGTCCTTCACCATCGACCAAGTGCCGAGGCCGGCACGCATAAGCTCAAAGACCACCAAGGCCGAGTCCTCACCAACGCAAGGAACATCGAACAACAACGCCGCTTCTACCCCTAAAATGTATTTCGAAATCTTGTAGCCGTGAGAGCTCAATAAAAGCACAAATTCGATGCAAAATATGTGCAAGCATTTCAATTCTTTCCTTAGCACATCCGAGCAACGACCGGCCTCGCCCCGACGAAGACCCGCCCTTGCTCGGGGCTACAAGGAGCGGGTGCACACCCCACATTTTTACGCACCGTTTTTTTTCGCAAACCCGCAAGTTCGGAGCTCGGCGACGGAGCTCAAACCCGCGAACTCGCCCTCTCTTCTCTTAACTCAAATGACGTCCCGAAGCGACTAAGTTATGAGCTCATCGCTAAAGAGCATGGCGCGACTACCTAGCGGCCTCCCCCCGCCCCCACGGCCGACGAGGAATGGCCCGCCACCCGACTCTCGAATCATAAGCTCATAAAAAGTCAAAGTAAGAACGAAGTGCGACAAAGAAAAGAAGCGCGATATCCATTAAGCACGAGCTCCCATTAAAACCATCATATGAGTTTTTACAGTCTGCCTCAACTACGAGGACTTAACAAGCTCACAAACAAAAGAGGCCAAGCCTCGAGCTCCTACTCTTGTGCGGCGGGGGGTCTTGGTCCATCGGCTCGGGGCGGGGGCGTCCCCCAAGCGCAGCCTCTTCCTCCTCGAGCTCCTCGCGCTCCATCTCCACCCGGCGGGGAGGCTCGAAGACTTCAAGCTCCCGGTGGCAAGCTTGAAGAGCTCGGCCCAGATAGCTCCGTCATGGCGACCTCGATGCAGCGGCTTTTTCGATCCGTGTCGGCGTCGTCAACGCCCGCGCCCACCCCGTCTTCACGACGTTGACCTCGGCGTAGGGGTAGTGGGTGAAGACGACGCCGATCGCTTTACGACCACGCGCTGCGTCCTCCGTCACCTTGCGCCGGGATGGCTCACACCCGCTCGGCCCGGTCCGCTACATCCGCCACCCCAAGGACGTCACGGGCGGGCCTCGACCTGGACACGAAGGCCTTCACGCTGCGCTTGAGCTCCTGCCTCCTCCACGGCCTTAGCGCTCCGTTCGGAGGCTTCCGGCTCAGCTCCTTCCTCGCGTCGGCGAGGTCGGCGGTCGTCGCCCGAGTCCGCCTCCTCTGCGGCCACGAGATGCGTGTGCTGCGAGAGAGGATTGAGCGGCGAGCTCCCGCCCTCCCGTCCCCGGCCTCCCGTCGCCTTCAGGGGATCTCGCTTCTCAACACAAACAAAGACTCGGTCGGTCAGACACAAATCGCAAGACGATGAGGACGCAGGATAGAAGACAATCCGCCCGCTTACTCCACATTTCGTCATAGAGCTCTTGCTCGAAGTACCAAAGCTCATAGTTCTCGGCTTCAAAACCGAACTCGCTCCGCCTCCGAGCGCGAAGATCACACCACAGCTCGGAAGCCTCACGGTTAATAAGCGAGGCCCCGCGAGCGAGGACAATCAGCCTCGAACGTCAAATAAACAAGACAAGAAAGACAAGGGCAAGAGCACTCACCCTCGAGGTGCGGGGCGCCGAGCTCGCGCGCACGATCGCGCAAGCATTCACCGTAGCCTCGTACTCGGCCACATTGTTGGGCGCTGGGAAGTGTAGGTGCATGGAGTACTTCATGCGCACCTTGTTTGGAGAGATGAAGACGAGCCCGACGCCGGCGCCGCACTTCTTTACGGGAATTGCTGGCATCTGGCCCAAGATTTTCGATGTCGCTTCTGCCCGGGCGGCCGCCGTCGACCTCGGTCCACCGCGATGAAGTTCCGCGAGCCCGGGACTTTATGGCATCCCCGGGGCGAGGTGATGTCGGGTCCCATGAGCTCAATAGCCCACTTGGCCATGCGGCCCATAACCCTGGCTACGGATGACCTCACCAAGGGGGAATTTAGAGACAACCTTGGACCGGGAATCAATCGGCAATGCCCGAGCTTGGCGTCGGGTGATCGCGAGAGTGCGCACATGAGCTTTTCGAAAGGCGCGGTAGCGTCTTGGTATCGGTGAGAACTTCACGATGAAGTACACCGGACGCCGTACCTTGAGCGCGTGCCCTTCCTCCTCCCTCTCGACGATGAGCGCGGTGCTCACCACCTTTGAGGTGGCCGAGATGTAGAGGAGGATCGGCTCGCCCGGGCGCGGGCGCGACGAGCACAAAGTGATTAGCAAGAAGTTGCCAAACCGAGTCGAGCTTGCTGGGCCTCGTCGGTCCCAGCGAAGCGCTCGACTTCTTCTCGCCAGCCTTTGTAGAGCGGGAGGCTCAGCTTCCTCGAAACCGAGCTATGAAACGACTTTCTAACGCCGCTAGGCATCCCGTGAGCCGTTGCACGCATTGACGTTTTTCATCGGCCCCATGTTCGTGATGGCGGCGATTTTCTCGGGTTGGCTTCGATGCCACGTTCGGAGACGATGAAGCCAAGCAACTTCCCTCGAGGGACCCCCCAAGACACACTTTTCGGGGTTGAGCTTGACTCCAAACTCTCTGAGCTTGGCGAAGACCTTTTCGAGGTCGGGGATGAGCTCTTTTGAGCGCTTCGCCTTGACAACGATGTCGCCGACGTATGCTTCTCTACGAGCTTTCGAGGGAGCTCTTTGAATACTTTCGCATGCACCTTTGGAAGGTGGCACCGGCGTTTTTCAACCCGAAGGGCATTGTTACGCAATGTAATCGCCAAACGGAGTGATGAAGGAGGTGGCGAGATGATCGAGCTCATTCATCGCGATCCGGTGGTAGCCGGAGTAGGCGTCAAGAAAATGTAGCGTCCTCGCACCCGGAGGTGGAGTCAACAATTTGGTCGATCTTGCAAAGAAAGAAATGGATCCTTTGGGCATGCCTTGTTGAGACCCGTGTAATCAACACACATTCTCCATTTCCCATTCTTCTTCTTAACTAGTACGGGGTTAGCTATCCACTTTCGGGATGATACACCTCCTTGATAAACCTAAGCGGCTAAGAGCTTATCTATCTCCTCGCGACGCTCAAGCGTCGTCGTCATCGAAAGCGTCTAAGCCTCCCGCTTCCACCGGCCGAGAGCCGGGTTTGATGTTCATGAGCGCGCGGCGACTTCCCTCGGTATGCCCCATATCCGAGGCCCCCATGCAAACACATCGAGGCTCGCATGGAGGAAGTCGACGAGACTCGCTTCCTATTTGGGGTGAGCTCGGCCCCACGGAGTGGTGCGCCCATCGTTGTCGGCCGTGACCTCCTTTGGCGTCTTTGTCGGGCTCGAACGTGCCGTGACCTTCGAGCTCGGTGGACGAGCTCGTACTGCCACCTTCCGGGCTCGACCACGAGCTCATGCTCGCCTTCTTCTGAGCTCTCTCGGGAGTCTCGGCCTGGCCGGTGGGGGCCGCCATTTTGGGCAGCATTCGCTCGATCTCGACGGCGCGTCGGCGATCGACGGGCGGCCGACGGCCCGCACCAACGCTCGCTCGAAGGTGGAGTCGACGGTGATGACCCTCCTCGGACCGGGGATCTTGAGCTTGAGGTAGGTGTAGTTGGGGGCGGCCATGAACCGCGCGATAGCACGGCCGCCCAAAGAGGCGTGGTAGGCGTTCTTGAACGGAGCACCTCGAACGTGAGGACCTCCTTGCGGAAGTTGTCCGGGGTGCCGAAGGTGACGGGAGGTCGATCCGCCCGAGAGGAAGCATCGGCTTCCCCGCACCACCCCGTGGATCGGCTCGGGCGACGGGCGGAGACGTGCCTTGGGATGCCAATGGCTTGGAGCGCGTGGATGTAGAGGAGGTTGAGGCCGCTGCCGCCGTCCATCAACACCTTCCCGAGGCGCACGGTGGCGATGATGGGGTCGACGACGAGCGGGTACCTCCCGGATACGGGATGTGTCGGGGATGATCGGCCTTTGTCAAAGGTGATCGCCGAGCTCGATCACTTGAGGTACTTTTGGGGCAAAAGGCTCGGTGAAGAGGACCTGCGGCGCGTGTGAGCTCCGCGGCGCTTTGACTCGTCAGCCGATAGCCCCACCAAAGACGTTGCGGATCGCTGACGGGCGATGTACATGTCGTCGAACTTCGTCGGGAGTTTTGTGGCCTTGCTGCCGGCCGCCCTTGTCGCCACCCCGCCAGGCGTGCCCATCACGTGCTTCTTCATGAGACGGCAGTCCTTCATCTTGTGCTTGACCCCGGTCCCTCGTGGTGCGTACGCGGCGCCTCGGCATCTTGTCGAGAAGTGCTCGCAAAGGGACGGCTTTGCCGCCCTTGCCGCCCGACCTTGCGCTTTGTCGCGCCGACGGCCACGAACTCGTCGTCGTTGTCGCCGTGGGGGCGTTTGTTCTTCTTGTTCTTCCTTCAGCGGAGTTCGATCCCCGGCTCGTCGTCGCCTTTCGGGCTTGCCCTTGCCTCGCAGGACTACGGAGACGGCGCCCTCTCCTCGGCGTGACGCGTGGCGAGTCGAGGAGCCCTTCACGATTCGGGCTTCGGACGCCGAGCTCGTGGATCGTGGTCTCGCAGTGGTGCCAAAGGTGAAGGCGGTGATGATCTCGTAGTCTGAGGCCTCTCGAGAGGTTGTTGCAGAGCTTGGAGAAGCGGCCGATGTAGTCATGCGGGCTCTTCCCCTTCTTCGCGCAGCCCCTCGGTCCCACGTCGTGCTCGGCCCGGGCGTAGGTGCCTGGAAGTTGCCGACGAAGACGTCGCAGTCCTCCCGTTGCGGATGGTGCCCCGGGGAGGTGCTCGAGCCACGATCGCGCCGAATCTACAAGGTAAAGCGGGAGGTTGCGGATGATGAAGTAGTCGGGTGCCGCACACCTGCGGCCCGGCCAAATGAGGCGGTAGTCTTCGAGCCATGTGGGCGGCCGGTCTCCCCATTGTACTTCGCACCGAGCACGGCTCGGGCGAGAAGGAATCGGGCGTCGTGGATGCGTGGAGCCGAAGGCCTTGGGCCTTCGAGCTCGAGCTCGAGGGCCGGCGATCCCGCTTGGGAGACGGGCTCAGCGGCGGCGCACCGGCGTGGGGCAGCGGCTCTTGTCTTCTTCCGCGGTCATTAAGCCCACCGCCGCCTGGCGTGAGGGTCGCGGGGGCGCTTCGTGAGCGCCGCGGTGGTACTTGTCGTCGTCCCGGGGGACGCTCTTGTCGGCCCGGCTTCCGCCTTGCGGCCGGGGCGTTGATGGTGTCCCTTGCGTCGCGGTTCGCCCGATCCGCCGCGCGCGTGGATCGTCGGGATGAGAGGGGAGGCCTCGTGCTCTTTCCGCAGCCCGGTGGGATCCTTGAGCTCGCCGCCCCCGAGCGGCCGCTTCCTCGAGGAGCCTCTTGAGCTGCTCGTGGGTCCTCCGTGCCTCGGGCTCCTCGAGGGCGGGGCAACGGCGCAGGAGGAGCGTAGCGGCCACCAGGTTCTCGGGAGGCTTTCCAAACACGGTGGGAGCTGCTCGGGGGCCCTCGGTCCCGGTTGATCGTCTTGGGCGTCGCGAGCTCGAGCTCGTGCTCATGATTGCCGCTCGCCTCCTCGCCGGCGAGGAGGGCTTCGCGCTCTTGTCTTTGCCGTGCGCCGAGCTCTTCGAGCGATGCGGTCGAGCCTGACACCTGGCCAACCGGGCCAGCGCCACACGTAGCGCGCCAGCCCTTGAGACGCGTGCTCCTGGAGGCGTCGCCGAGTTGACCTCTTCTACCGCACCCTCGGGGGTTTGGCACATGTAGCACCGACGTGGGGTCGCGATCCATGAGCTCATCCCGTCGAGGGCGAGCTCGAGCTTCGTGGGCGCTAGTCCGCCTGGCCTCGTCGCCCGATCGTAGGGAGGCCTCGCTGCGGGTACATCCCGGCGTGAGCCGCCGTTAACCGTCGACCGACAACGCCTCTTCTCCGACGTGAGCTGCGGGGCGGCGTTGGCGGTGGGAGAAGGTCACATCGCGAACGCGAGCCTGCGTAGGCTCGCCCCGGGATGCTCGGGCAGGTCCTTGATGAGGATCTTAAGAAACGATCCACGGCGCGCGGATGGGGCCGACCACGGTCGAAGTGCCGCCCCATGCTCGTCGACGGAGTTCGGTGGCGCCGAGGCGGCCGATGTCCTCACGCCGCATCGGGCGGGTGAAGACGGCTCCGTGGATGGACCGCTCGGCCGGTGCGGAGAAGTCGATGGTGCCGGCGCATCGCTGGCCCTCGCGGCCGCCGGTAGAGCCGGAGAAGCCATCGGCGGGGGGAACGCCGCACTAGCGCCGCCCTACCGCGCGCGCCAACCGCCGCGGGTCTAATACCACCGTCACAAAGAATGTCCGGCTGTCACGTGCTCAGATGGCCTAGCTCTAGAGACAATGACACAAGATTTATACGGTTCGGGGCAAACCGCGCCTCCCTAGTCCAAAGGTGATCACTATCCGAGCTCAAATGCTCATACCGGCGAGTACAAGCAAGGTCGAGAGGGGAGGGGCTCCCAAGTCTCTATGATTGAGGCTAGTGCCAATATCGAGTGGGTGTGTGTATGCGGATGCGTGGTGTTGAATCTCGGAACCTTGCCTCAACCCGAGGGGCCGCCTCCCCTTTATAGTCGCAAGGGGACGAGGCTCGTGAGCTCCCTTCGAGTTGAGGGCTTGAAGAAAGTAAAAGTACAAGTACAGAGTGTTGGATGCGGGGAAGAGCTCTCGACGAGCTCACACGGCGCAGCTAGAGCTCCTTCGAGCCCAAGGGTCGCCGTGTTGAAATTGGTTGTCGCCGCACGCTGAATCGGGTTTGGGCGGTGGTCGCCGCCCGTCCCTAATCGTAGTTGGAAGCCGCCTCTTCGGCATGGGAGCGCCCATACCGACGGGAAGGTGTACCCGTATGTACCGCGCGTATCGTAGCGGAGTTGTTGGAGTCGACGGGGTATGGCGGCGGTCGAATGACCTCTCCCGTAGCCGTAGCTCTCACGTGGGCTACAAAGTGTCCGCCGTGGGGTGGTTGAACTTGTCGAGAGTTGTTGACCAACTCTTGTACCCGCAGACTTCTCCGGAGAAGGCAGCGGACGAGCTCTCTTCGGTTGTCGCCGCAGAGAGCTCGAGCGAGGCGGAAAGAGGTCCGGGACGAGGTCGAGCGCGTTGAAGGCAAGAGAGCTTGTCGTCCGGAGACCTCGAAAGGAGCGAAACGGGCGGGTCTCTACCCAAGGAGCTCATTTGTGAGAGCCCGAGCGAGGCGGAGAATTGTCCCCGCGTGGAGAGCTCGTGTGCGAGGGAGACCTCACGCCAAAGCGCGGTAGGATGTCCCTGTTCGGGGTCATGCCTGAGTCAAGAGCTCGCTTATGGGTATCCCAAATATCGATCCCCCACACTATTCCTGAGCACCAGCCAAAGAAACACTTTTATTTTCTGGGGCATTTAACCTTCCATAAGAATTTATATGGAAAGGTTGTGTCCACCGTCTTCAGTTTGCAGTAGAAGGACTTGACCGTGAAACCTTTGTTCCCCAACCTCCATTGAACTTTATCTTTGTTATCTGTTAAGATCATGGTCACACCAGTTTTTCACTTCTCGCCAGTCCATAGCATTTTGAGCTCTCAGCACCATTCTGAATCCAACTTTGTGCAGCCCCATTTGTTAAAGCCTTCTTCACTGTCAATTTCTTGTCATAAATCAAAGATATTGTTCCTATCCAAGTATCGCTCCATAAATGTGTGCTTGCACCATCACCAATTTTTCTACTGCAAAAGTATCGATATATGGGATTCACTTCCAAAATTCCTTGCCAAAAATGTGAGTCGCCATGTATTCTTTTTATCTGAGATAAAGGAACCCCATGATATATTTCTTGTGAATAATCTCTTGCCACATTCCAGAACTGTTTTCAACCCTCCAAAGCCATTTTCCCAATAAACTGATGTTCATTGTCTATAAGTCTAATACTCGTAAACCACCTTGATCCTTTGGCATACAAATAGCCGGCCAATTGACAAGGTGATATTTTTTAACCCCTTTTGAAACTTTGAACAAGGACATATATACAGTACAGAGGTGGACTGGGAGGCTCATTTTGACAAATACCATTCACTGTTTCTAAGTCTTTTCCTATCAATACGAATTCTCAAGTACTTCATTGATAGACTGCCAACAGGACAGCACAGTAGACCCCAGTTTGGCGAACTCTTGCAGAACTCCCCTGGTCCACTTTACCTGCGCACCTGCCGTTACAGTAGCATGGAAGCGGCGCCCTGGCAGCTTAGCTGGGCCACATTGCCTGGCCGCGGCCCGGCTGAGCCGTTGTCGTTGCTTCCCTGGCTGGCCTACAGCCAATTGATGTGTGCGCTGCAGGAATGGATGATGGGAATGGGCCTGCGAGTGCGAGCCCGGCCGCTCCGGAGTCCGGGGGTCCGGGCCAGCCACCATGATTTGTCGCTGGACCGATGGTTCCCGCTGTCGGCTGTACTCTACTCCTCCCGTCCACATCCCATCCTGCTCCGTTTCTAGGCATGCACGGTCAGGGCATTCAACGCAACGCAACGCGGGCCTGGATGGACCTGGATGGACAGGCGGTCCTGTGCATTCCTGTCCAACGTGGTGGCCCCTGCCTGCTCTCTGGACCAGCGGATTAGTTAGTGCTGCTAATAAACTGGCTGGTCCTGTTCACCATACCGCAATGAAGGAAAATAAATTTTACATCTAGTGTTAGTGCGTTAAACAGCCTAATAGCTAGCTGGTTGGCCAACAGCCTACTTTACTTGTTTCCAGATCAATCAAGAGCCTTTCGCAGTGTTCTACATATAATTACCCTTACCAATGCTATATTCTGAAACTACAGTCACATGATGCAAAAAACTAGTCTTGTATGCAAATACCTAAAAGAGGAAGCGATGAATTGAATAGTAGAATGTCAAAAAAAAAAAAAAAAAATCACCAAGACTTGTCATATCAGAAAGCTAATGTGCAAGCACCAAAGTAGGGCTGAGTTTTTTTTCTTGTTTCCTAGAACATGAAAGTTTGTCTGTAGGTAGAATTCTATATGGAAACCAAAAGGGCCGCAGAAAGAAGACCAAATCCCAAAATCTGGAAGCAATGATGCTGAACTTGTCTTAGGATATATGCTGAATGCACCATAAATCATATGCTGAATGCACCATAAATCAAATGTGGAAGTGAAACTTCACTATAATCTCAATCTGTCGATCTATGGGAGAATCAGAGTAATATGGAAACCGTTCTTATCTCCACCACAACATCAAAAGGGTTCCTACATGAAACATGCATCTCCAAGTCTAGCAGTTTTGCACGGAACTGACGGAGCCCACTAGTACATGTCACCATCAAATCCTAGGCGTTGGACGATGATGTCGAAATGGTTAGATTCAAATTTTACCACCTCTACGGCAATTGCTTGCTATAGACAACTTTTTGAGTACAGAAGACCCACCACGTACAGCCCTGTTCCTGCTTAATTCTCTTGCCCAAATTCCGATTCCGCAGCCCGCCTCTCCAGTCTCAGGTGGTCTAGTACACGCCAACTGAACTACTGAAACCAAAGATTAACGTACGGGCCAGTAATTCATCCTGATTAAGTACTAGTACGAAGCAAGAACCAGAAAGCAAATCACTTGGCGTAGGCGTGAACGACTGAAACATGCATTAAGTGATTCATAAATTGCTTCACACCAGTAGCATGGGTCGATTGCATCGCAACCACCACCCACAGTTCTGTAGGTACTTGCAAGGTTTTCAACAGGATACAGTAGCTCCATCATTATTTGCTAGTCATATCAGTAGTGGAACAGCCCATAACCTCTGAAAGAGAGCGAGAGAGCAGGTGAAAGAAAGTCTAGTCTACCAGTTAACCACCGTCCTTAGGCTCTTTGGCTGCCATTATTCTGCTTGGAAGGGACAAAGAACTTACCCAGCGGCTTAGATGATCTTCACACTGTCATAGCACGGCATTGTTACGGAGTAGTTAGCTGCAGCAACCAAAAGATTCAGAAAAGTTGACCAGTAGCACAGCAGGAAACTGGGCAAGTCCTGCATCTTTCATGGCGACCAGCGCTGGACAGATCACAACACTCACAGGACCACGCCGCGCGCGGCGGCAAGCAATGGCGCCGGGCTGTCATGACAGCACTTGGAACAAGGCAAAACAAACACTATAGCCGGCCTAAAAGATGCTACTACTACCACAGGTACAGTGGGCAAAAAAGCATTTGTAAAGCACGTACTACATCTAGCCATTGGATCCATAAAGAATGCAAGGATTCTCCTCACACCAACACAAAGGCTGTTATTCCCCAGAATGTCAATGGAGCTTTGCATGCTGCTACCTACACACACCTTTTTTAATTCACCTCCACACGGCGGCTTTGTAAGCTTGCAGCAAGTTGAAGGTGATAGGTTAAGGTAGAGGACGGGAGAATTAGTAGTAAAGAAATGCACTGAAAGTTGGACAGTTGTAGGCTTTCAAGGAAGGAAGGAGGCACATGCATGGCCTCTCATCCTAATCATACTTCTTGCTTGGGAGTGATAGACGCAGGTAATTATCCTCCAGAGCCTGCAATTAGCACCAAGGCTGCACAGCACAGCACAGAGCAGCCCACGTGCCCTCCAGCTTTACACACATCTATCTTTTGTCACCTCATGCATGGCTTGGCAGAGAAATGAACATGTGGCCAACAAAAGGATTTGAAAATTGAAATGCAGCAGCTGTATTCATTTCATTCATAAACGTTATTACTGTGAATGGATCAATGCTCAAGAGAAGAGACTTAGTAACAGATACAGAGGCAGTGGGGAACATTTTGAGCAGCATACACAACAGTTATGAGGGTAATATACACACAAGAAGAGCTCTGGAGGGTGAAGATGAGCCCCAGGGCAGGCCGGACTCCACCAGATTGGAAATAAAAGCAACAGGTGGACGCCACAAGCAGGGATTCAATGGCACCCAGCATCAGCAAGCTCTGAAAATGCCTCCTCAACCAACTCGCCCAGTGCTTCCTCGCATATCTCCTTGCTCATTTCATCCACCTCCAACCGCAGCATTTCAGGCCACCCTTTGCCATGAATCTCCTTACCGACAACCCAATCCGCTGCAAGGCCAGGATGGTCTCCCAAACCAGCAATATAATCCTCATCATCGAAGAGCCAACTCTTTACTAACCTCCATGCTTCATCGGTTACTAGGACGTCACATGTAGCAACTCCCGATGCATTAGAATGCCGTGCAGTGCAAGGGTATGCACCCCAAAGTTTACTTTGGCCAATGTCTAGTAGGGCGGCATTGACAGAATCAATGAGAAGCCTTTGGTTTGACCGTCTCTCTCTGCACTTGGCATCCTCCACTTTGCGTTCCAGCAGCTGGTCAAGCACCGCTGGGTTCAAAGGGCACTCAAGTGAATGCCACCGGGCAAAAGATGTCCTGGGTCTTCTCATCATAGAAGCCAGCAGATGTTAGAGTCTTCTCAACAAACTCATACTGCTCTTGCTCACGGTTATCTCCTTCGGTAGAACACAATGGAGCCTCTTGGGAAGCATCATCCCACGATAAGGTCCTTGCAATTGATCCAATTGGAAGAGACCTAGATAGAGGTTCTGCAAGCAAGATAATTGCACTTATTAACCTAGCCAATAATGATTACGTGCATATCATCGATACTACAACCTACTTCATGTACATATAAAACAACTCATGGCCATACCAATAGGGTTAATCATGATGTTCAACAGCCAACATGCTATAGATGAATTGCAGGAAATTTATCACATAAGAGCTGTCATGATGTTGTACCTTGTTTAGCAGTAATTGCGCTTTCTGATGAAATGGGGATTTCTCATTGATATCCTCAAATTGTACATCAAGAACCGATGTAGGGCTGGGCTGATCGAAGTGGGAAGTTCGAATCTCAAATGATAGTGCCTTCTCAAGGGAAGCTGGAGGCTGCAAACAGAATCATCCAAAATAATGAATATTAATCATATTCCAGTCTAAAAGAAAGCTAAACTTCCGCATCCAGATAAGAAAATGTACCTTAGACACCGAGGGTGCTTCAGGTTCATCAATCGAACTCCAATTGGTCCATGATTAAACTGTTTTTCTAAACTGTCAAAGGCAACATCATCTTGCAAACTAGTACAAACATGTTGTGGAACATCCAAATTTTGACTGTTCAGGGTTCCCAAGGGAGATGGTTGAGCCTTCTCTTTTTCTGATTTCTTACGTTTTGAGAAGAAACTCGTGATTCTCCCCTTCAAAGATGATTTCCCGTTCTTAGGTTTGACTTCCTTTGGCACTTTAGGTTCTTTATGCTGAGCATCCAAATGTCCACCATCTAACCGCAGGCTATCAAAAGCTGTTGAAGAGACCGGAACAGATCTTGACCTCGAAATTTTCCTAAGTGAGCTTTCTCCCTCACCATCGTCAACAGCACAATTAGATGATACACCAACTGTTGGTTCACACAACTGGTGGCTAGTACCATCAGGAGATGCTTGATCAGCAACCTCTTCTTTCTTCATATCAGGCATGGCAAGCATTTCACCAAGTGTGCTCAAACTTCTTCGCATTGGTAGCTTTTCCTGGGTTATCTCACTGGATGGAACAATTGCCCATCTGTCAGAAGCATGTTTCTTAGCCTCCCTAGTTACATGTGACTCAGGGGAGCAAGAAGCATGGCTCAAAGAGTCAAAGTAAGGATTGCTAAACCGGTAGATGTACTGACAAGAATGATGTGATGTTGGGGTTCCAATTTCTGATGAGTCACTCAAGCTATGGCCCTCTTCAGCATACTGATGGTATGGTCTATCTGCGGTGAACATATTTGAGTGTATGCAATCCTGCAAAGATTCAGTATGGTGACGACACACTGACCAATCCGTCTCATTGCTCAAACGCCTTGATAGACCAGGTGCTTCAGAATCATCCAGATCAGCATGATAATTTTGCTCAGACTGCTCCATGGAAGTAATTACCGATGTAGGTTTCAATACCACTATCCTGGTGTGTTTGGGAAGCCTATCTTCTTTCACATGAGCAGCATCAGACTTGTGCATGTTGCTCCTTTCTATTCTGTTTCCATCGACTGCACGGTTTTTCTGCTTTGTAATTGCTTTGCCACACTTCATCTCCATCGATTTCGAGGGCTTCAACACAGTAATGCGCTTTCTCTGAGGTGATGTCGGTGCAGAATTGTGCCCTCCATCTTGCTTTGCGAAGAGAGAGTTAGGCTCTTCAAGAAATCGGAGAAACAAGTCTTTGTTTGAATTGAGAACTTCAAGAGCATCGTGGAATTCCTTGGACTGGAGGATATTATCATGTGACGCAAGCCGCTTTGCTTCAACAAACTTTTGGCGCACAAGATCCATCCTTCTCTTGTCAAGATCTTCATTCGGCCTCCTCCTCCTTGGATATTCATCACCTCTTGGTGGCTGGTACCCAACTTCATAGACATCCTTGTACTCCACATCTTCGGCGGAACTCGTACGCCTCTGAAATGAGATTTGGTTGTTAACTCTCGCCAACGTAGCAGATAAATGGCCATCCGGGAAACTCCTCCTGTTTGAAGGCACTGCATGCTTAGGAAGATCCATATCATCATCAAGCCCCATCAGCCTTGCTACAACATTAGTGGTCCTCTGGCTTGCGTCCCCCTCCTTGGCCATTTCCTGAGCCATGAGCATTTTCATGGGCGTACCACCACCTGATCTATCCGACGAGCTCCTCCTTGTGCTGCCAGTCAACTGCCGACATAGATCACAGCAGGCAGTAAACATTCGGCCGGAAGCATTGATAGGCGCACATGGCCGATAATAAAAACCAGAAGCAGTAAAAAAAATAAAAGAATTGGGCACTTACTGCCTTTGATCCGACGTATTCCTTCCGTTCAGATTGAGTTCCTCTCACTGGAGAGCCTGCGAGGAGAAGATAAGAGATCCATAATTAGTCCATCCGATGTATGTACCTTCCTAACCGAAGAATGATCGCATAGCTAGCTAATCATGTGGGCAACTGCAGCTGGAATCACTTAGTCCGTCCGGCAGTTGCGTATGTAATAATACCATCTCTTGAGGAGACCTTGGCGCTGGCTCCAACGCTCAATTCAAAGAGGTTGATCATTCTTTATTCAAGATCCACCACCCCGGAACACAGCTGCAACAATGAGAATGGCCTCCGCTAAACCATGGCTAATGCCTGATGAGAAGAAAAGGAACCAAAAAAAGAGGAGAGGGGTAAAGAACTCGCACAAGTTAAATCAAAGCGAGCAGAGCAAGCAAAGCATGAACAGAGCGGCTGCAGGGGAAATGGAAGGAAGGGTGAATTGAAATGGACGTGAACAAACAGGGTGCGTGCAAATCGAGCTGGGGGAAAAGAGCGTAGGCGGAATGGAAGAGAATTTGAAAATGCACACAAGCCCGTGAAACAGGCTCCGAGCAAAGGCCAGCCGGCGGCATTTCCAGTCAGTTTTTTCACCGACAAAAAGCTGCCCAAACGCACGCGGGGGCAGGACAGGGTTGGATAGGACGGCAAGATCCCATCCCCCATGCCCTGTCGCGCCAATTCGCCCAAATTCCGCGCGCGGGAGGAGCGAGCGAGCCCCAGGAACGAACGAACGAACGAGAACAGGGCCTCGGCGGCGAGCACGAGCAAGGAAACCGGATCAAGCAAGCGTAGGACGACGAGCAGCACGGCACGGACGAGAACCAGCGAAAAAAAGAAACGAACAAAAGGGACGAGGAATTGAGGAGAAGCAACGAGTTAGGGCCGCACCACCAGCTGGAGAAAGAATGTCGGGTCGGCGAGGACGGCGGCGGCGGCGGTGGCGGCGTCCGGTCGCCCGCAGCCGCGGGGCCCCACCGGCGCTGTAGCGGGGGTGGGGTGGGGAGAAGCGAGACGTGGGGTGGTGGGTGGGGGTGCGCGCGTGCGTGGGTTCTTGCGAGCTTTTGTATGGTAGCGAAAGGAGGCCACGGAAGAGCCGCAATTGCGATTGATTGATGAGCTTCGTTTGCCGTTGGGTGGGCGGCTATTACCGCCGCTACCGTGTGGTCACGTAGGCCTGTGCTGTCAGTCGGAGGACGGGGAGGAGCGTCCGTCCCCGATCAACTCCCACCCGTGGCCGGCGTGTGGTCCCTTCAACCGTGCATCGCCGCTGTGTAGCCCAGCGTTATAGATGGACATGGGGCCGTGCCGGGCCGACCCGGTACACCGTCGTGCCTCCACGGGCCGCTGTGCTTAGGCGTGCTCGTGCCTGGCCTTGGCCCGTGGGCTGTTTTCGTGCCGTGCCGCCCCACGGCCCACTACACAGGCACGGCAGAAGGGAGGTGACATGCGAGTGGGATGTGCAGCAGTCGCTGGTGAGCCCTCGATCTCGCATAAGGGGAGGAGGGGCGCCGTTGCGGAGGAGGACGTCGCCGTCGTCAACCTTGGGGGCGGACGGTGGAGAGGTGTGCAAGGGCAGCCAGAGGAGGAGAACGATGCGAGCAGTGAGGGCAAAGAGGCGACACGAGGCGCCCGAGGGAGGGGAGCGGCGAGGGAGGGAGCTAGAGCGGCTAGGGAGGGGAGCGGCGTGGGACGGAGTAGCCGATGGAGAGGAAGGGATAGGGTTGGGCTAGTAGGCCGCCTATCGGGCCGCCATCGTGTCGCTCTTGGATTGGGCCGCACTTGCTCGGGGCAGCCCAAGCATGGCCTGGTCACTTGGGCCATGCCGGCACGGGCCCAATGGCCACCGGCCAAGGGGCCGTGCCAACGGGCCGTAGGCTGTATAGCCAACTTTTGAGTATGCGCTTGGTGACGGTGGCCCGGGGGCGGAAGGCGTGCCCTCGCTCTGCGCCGGCCGACCATCAGTGGTGAGGTGGAAGGAAGGGTCGGTCCAGGAGAGCTGGATGGAGGTCGCGGCGGCGCCGTGCGAGGAACGCAAGGCATCTTCAGTCAGGATTTCTCGATCCCTATGTCCTGTGAAGGTACAAGCTTTAATTTTTAATAGCCACACGCTCTGCAGCTGCTTGCGTTTTTGTTGATTCAGAACTTTGTCTACCGGATTATTTGTTGCTTCTGAACCTGGGCACCTTGTTGTTGTCCTTGGAAGAAAAGGATTCCATCTGTGATGAGTTTATCAATGCATTATATGCTCACTGACATTCAGTTTAGTTCATGAAACAGATTCTACATTTCTACTTTGTTGAATTTGCTTGCTCAAGATTCGTCAGAGTTAACTAATAGTCGTCGTCTCTGCGTACTCCTACTGATTTTTGCGCAGATGAAATGTTGTTGAATGACATAGAAATGGTTGCGGGATAGCGTGATTGTAATTAGGTGAATGCCATAATAAACATACTACAAAATTATCTTGCGTACTACTACTGATTGTAGGAAACCAATGAATGATAAATTAAAACTGACACATATTGATTCAGCATGACATATCTCTTTCTGCATGCCGAGAATTCCGATCCCCTACCTGTCAAGCATGAGCTTTCTGACACTAATTGTTGCACTGATGACCATCTCCAAATCTATCCCAAATAAGGTTAATTAAGTCCTCCTTCAGCTGGATATGCTTTGATTTATCTTGGGTATCTGCACTTTTTCCAAATGATTGTCAAACTCGCAAATGGCGTCAAGGTAAATCCAGCCAACAAGTCAGGAAGGGATTTTTGCTCAGGGTAGACTGTTCGCAGATTGAGGAGCACAGGAACCGATGCGTTCGAACTGGCTGCTTCCGTCGTTGCAGGCTTGCAGCGAGCCAACTAGCGACACAGCAGCACCCGTATTCAGAATGCAGACCCGGACGCCAGTCGCCAGGCCCCCGGCCCCAGCTCCAGAGCTCACTTTTGGGCTCACCCCACCCCCTCTGCACTTCATTTTTTGCTGCTTCTTTTTCCACTTTACTGTACTCACCCGTCGCTAAATAAGTGTACTTTTAGAGCGTTGATTAAATAAATCAACATTAATGGAAAATTACACACAAATATATATACCCTTCACTTTTCAAGAGAGGAAGTAGAAAAGCGTTTCTACATTTTCCTTAAAAATCATTCTATATCTTATGAGACCTAGTAGTTTGAAACTATTTGAATCTTGAAGTCTCCTTTTGATGCTTACTCAGATTGAATCATGTAGAGTTTCTCATATAGTCATATGAATTTGTACATGAAAAATGTGTTCAAAGTAGAACATTATAACATACTAGCAGATGTGTGTGTGCGTTGCAACAAAGTTTAATATTTTTTTTGAGATACTACATATTGGAACCGAACTCAATATGGATCGCTAGATGCGAGTTGTTATAACTCGCAATATGCACATAATATAAAATAACTCGTACAGAGTAGGACAAAAAAAAAAAAACTCCAGAAATATAAGATAGAATTTTAGCTAGGTACCATAGAAATATCCACATAAATTCAAACTATGCAACATAATATATAGAATATGGTTTCTCCGAGGTAAAAGCAAACTTCTAAGAATAATCATGGTATACA
Organism: Hyparrhenia diplandra; assembly: GCA_015847255.1. Lineage (NCBI taxonomy): Eukaryota > Viridiplantae > Streptophyta > Magnoliopsida > Poales > Poaceae > Hyparrhenia > Hyparrhenia diplandra. Next base: position 161,574 of record JADLZK010011947.1, on the reverse strand, counting down.
TATTTGTGGGGGGATCGATATTTGGGACACCCCTAAGCGAAACTCCCAGCTCAAACACAACCTCGGACCCGATCGCGAGAGAGACGGGACATCCCACCGTGGCGTGTGAAGTCTTCATCACACCTCGAGCTCTCCACGCGGGGACAAGCCTCCACCTCGCTCGGGCTCTCACGACGAGCTCCTCGGACGAGAGATCCTTCGTTTCGCTCCGCTCGAGGTCTCCCGGCCCGAACGGGCTCCCCGTCTTCGACGCTTCGACCTCGTCCGGGGAGCTCTTTCCGACTCGCTCGAGCTCCCCTGCCCGGCGAGTCCCGCGACGGCGGCCACGAAGAGCTCACTCGACCGCCTTCTCGGGAAGTCCGCGGTACGAGAGTTGGTCAACAACTCCACGACAAGCCCAACCACTCTCGGCGACCAATCGGTAGCCACGTGAGCTACAGTACGCAGAAGAGGTCATTCGACCTCCTCGCCATACCCGTCGGTTCCAACGACTCCTTCTGATCTGGCCGCGGTACACATACGGGCACGCCTTCCATCGACCGGCATAGGCGCCTCCATACCGAGAAGACATCTTCCAACTGCGATTAGGGACAAGGCGGCGCCCGACCACCGCCCGGACCGAATCCAGCGTGCGGCGACGACCAATTTCAGCATCCAAGGCACCACGAAGCTCGAAGGGGAGCTCTTGCCCGCGCCGTGAGCTCATCCGGGAGCTCTTCCCTCGCACCTAACACTTCCGTACATGAATTTTTCGCTTTCTTTAAGTCCTCAACTCGAAGGGAGCTCTCGAGCCTCGCCCCTTGTGACTATAAAAGGGGAGGCAGCCTCCGATTGAGGCAAGGTTCGAGGACTCAACATCTAACACTCACACACACACACACACACGATATCGGCACTAGCCTCAATCACGAGACTTGGGAGCCTCCTCCCTCTCGACCCGCTTGTACTAAGCCCGGTATGAGCATTTGAGCTCGGATAGTGATCACCTTTGACCGGGGGGATTTGATTTGCCCCAACCCGATAAATCCTGTGTCATTGTCTCTAGAGCTAGGCCATCGAGCACGCATTAGTCGGACATTGAACATTTGTTATTTAATTATTTCTGTGGTATTAGACCACGGCACTCAAGGTTACTTATTTTGTACATGGCGCGCCCGGGTAGGGGCGGGCGCTAGTTTTTTAAAGACATGCATTCCCCTTCGATGGCTTCTTCCACTTCCACGACGTTGGCGCGCCCGCCGCGGCGCTAGCGATGCGCTCCCGCTCAAGACCATCGACTTCTCCGGCACCGTGCGGAGGAGCCACTCACGGAGCTGTCTTCACCCGCCCAATGCGGCGTGAGGACATCCCCCGGCCACCTCAGGCGCCACCGACTCCGTCCTCTCAAGCATGGGGCGAATTCCACTTCCGCCCGGCCCCGGCCCATCCGCGCCCGCCGCGGATCGCTTCTTCCCTCATCAGGACCTGCTCCGAACATCCTCGGGGCGAGCCCACGCGGCCTCGTTCAGCGATGTGACCTTCTCCACCGCCAACATCGTCCCCTCCGGCTCACCCGGAGAGGCGCTTCGATTGACGAGCGAGTTCACGGCGGCCTATGCCAGGATGTAATTCCGACGGCAAGCGGGCCTTCCACTCTACTAGGGCGGCGAGCCCCGCACCGGCATCCACGAGCCCTCGAGCTCGCCCCCGATGGGATGAGCCTCATGGATTCTGATCCCACGCCCTTCTACATGTGCCACACCCCGAGGGTGCGGTGGAAGAAGTCCACTCGGGCGACGCCTCCCAACACATGCCTCGGGGCTCCACCCACGGCCGGCGAGCCTCCGGTCGACAGCGTCAAGGCCCGGATGACGCCGACGAGCTCAAGAGCTCGGCGTCTTGGCGGCCCAAGAGCCGAAGCCCTCCTCGCGCCCGAACGGGGGAGGGAGACAAGAATCACGAGCACGAGCTTCGAGCTCGCGACGTCCAAGACCGCATCAACCGGGGGAGGGCCCGGGAAGCGGCTCCCGCCGGTGTTTGGGAGGGCATCCCGGGGCCCGCGGCCGCTACGCCTCTGCGCCCGTTGCGGCCCCGAGGAGCCCGAGGCGCGGAGGACCCACGAGCACTCAAGAGGCTCTAGCGAGGCAGCGGTCGGCGAAGGGCGAAGCTCGGCGTCGCATCGTCGGCTGGGGGAGGAGCACGAGGCCTCCTCGCATCCCGAGGTCCATGCGCGCCGGCGGTCGGGCGAGACCGCGACGCCGGGAATACCATCAACGCCCGGCGCAAGCGGAGGCTCGGGCCGACAAGAACATCCCCGGGACGGCGACAAGTGCCACCGCGACGACCACGAAAACGTCCCCCGCACCTATAGCAAGCGACGCGGTGGGCGCCACGACAAATAAAGAAGACAAGAGTCGCAGCCCCACGCCGGATTGCGCCGCCCACGGAGCCCGCCTCCGCGGGATCGCGCCCTCGAGCTCGAGCTCAGGAGGCCGAGGGCGTTCGCTCACGCATCCACGACGCCCCCATTCCTTCGCTTCCGAGCCCCGACTCGGTGCAGTATACAATGGGAAACCGACCCCGCCACATGGCTCGGAGGACTACCGCCTCGATGCCAGTCGGCGGGGGCCGACGGCGACTACTTCATCATCCGCAACCTCCCACTCTACCTCGCAGATCGACTCGTTCATGGCACCTCCCACTGGGGAAGGGACCATCCAAGGCCGGGAGGACCTGCGTAGCGTCTTTGTCGGCAACTTCCAGGGCACCTACACCCGGCCGAAAGCACGGCGTGGGACCTCCGAGGGGCTGCAAGCGAGAAAGGGGAGGGCCTGCTGCGACTACATCGGGCGCTTCTACAAGCTGCGCAACAACCTCTCAGAGGCCTCCACTCGAGATCATCAACGCCTTCACGTTCGGCACCACCCGCGAGACCTCATCCACGAGCTCGGTGTCCGAGAAACCAGACCGTAAAGGAGCTCCTCGACCTCGCCACCCGCCACGCCAAGGGAGAGGACGCCGTCTCAACCCGCCACGGGCAAGGGTAGGCCAAGGACGGCGACGACGGCGCCGAGGGATCCGGCTCCCGCACAAGGAAGAAGAAGAACAAGAAGAACAAGCATCCCCGCGACGACGACGATGACGAGTTCATGGCGTCGTGGCGGACAAGCGCAGGGCGGCCCCAAAGCGGTGGCGCGAACTGTCCCCAAAGAGCACTTCGACAAGATGCTCGAGGCACCGCGCCCGCACCACGAAGGGGGCTGGTCAAGCACAAGATGAAGGATCGCCGCCTCATGAAGAAGCACGTGATGGGCACGCTACGGGCGGAGACAAGGATCGGCGACGACAAGGCCGCCAAAACCGCCCCCGACGAGTTCGACGCGACATGTACATCGAGGATGGCGCCGTCAACGTCATCTTTGGTGGTCGAGCCACCCGGCTATGAGTCCAAACGCCGGCCGGCTCACTTTCCGCGAGGTCCTCTTCACCGAGCCGGCCACCCCTCGAGTACCTCAAATGGTCAAGCTCGGGCGATCACCTTCGACAAGGCCGATCATCCCCGAGCACATCCCGTGCCGGAGGTACCCGCTGGTCGTCGACCCCATCATCGGCACCATGCGCCCGGAAGGTGCCGATGGACCAGGCAGCGGCCTCAACCTCCTCTACATCCACGCGCTCCAAGCCCTTGGCATCCCCAAGGCACGGCTCCGCCCCTCGCCGGACCGATCCACGGTGGTGCCAGGGAAAGCGGATGCTTTCCGCTCGGGGCGGATCGACCTCCCCATCACCTTCGCACCTCGGACAACTTCCGCAAGGAGGTCCTCATGTTCGAGGTGCTCCCGTTCAAGAACGCCTACCACGCCTGGCGGGGCGGCCATGCTATGCAAAGTTCATGGCCGTCCCCAACTACACCCACCTCAAGCTCAAGATACCCGGTCCGAGGGGTCATCACCGTCGACTCTACCTTCGAGCACGCGTTTGGCTGCGAGGCCACCGCCGCCCAATCTGCCCGACGCCGCCCGTCGATCGGCGGATGCTGCCCAAGATGGCGGCCTGGGCTAGCACCAAGGACTCCCCCGAGCTCAAGAAGAAGGCGAGCGCGAGCTCATCCGTCGAACTCCGGGAGGTGGCGAGCACGAGCCCACCCACCGAGGCTCGAGAAGGTCACGGCACGCTCGAGCCCGAGAAGGACGCCAAGGAGGTCAAGATCGACAAGGACGGGCGCACCCTCCGTGGGTGCCGAGCTCACCCTCAAATAGGAAAGCGAGCTCGCCGACTTATTCGCGTGGAGGGCCTCGAATATGCCCGCGTGGAGAGCCTGATACCGAGGGAAGTCGCCGAGCACTCCTTGAACATCAAACCCGGCTCTCGGCCGGTGAAGCAAAGGCTTAGACGTTTTCGACGACGATCGACGCCAAGCAATCACCGAGGAGATAGATAAGCTCTTAGCCGCTAGGTTTATCAAGGAGGTGTATCATCCCGAGTGGATAGCCAACCCTGTACTAGTTAAGAAGAAGAATGGGAAATGGAGAATGTGTGTTGATTACATCGGGTCTCAACAAGGCATGCCCCCAGGATCCGTTTCTTTGCCGCGCACGACCAAATTGTTGACTCCACCTCCGGTGCGAGACACTCTGCTTTTCGGCGCCCCTCCGGCTACCACCGGTCGCGATGAACGAGCTCGATCAGCTCGCCACCTCCTTCATCACTCCGTTTGGCGCATTCATTACGTGGCGATGCCCTTCGGTTTGAAAACGCCGGCGCCACCTTCCAAAGGTGCATGCGAGAAAGTCTTCAAAGAGCTCCTCGGAAAGCTCGTAGAAGCATATGTCGACGACATCGTTGTCAAGACAAAGCGCTCGAAAGAGCTCATCCCTGACCTCGAAAAGGTCTTTGCCAAGCTTCGAGAGTTTGGAGTCAAGCTCAACCCCGAGAAGTGTGTCTTCGGGGTCCCACGAGGGAAATTGCTTGGCTTCATCATCTCCGGCGTGGCATCGAGGCCAACCCGGAAAAAATCTCCGCCATCACGAACATGGGGCCGATTAAAAACGCGTCAAGTGCGTGCGGCGACTCACGGGTGCCTAGCCGTGTTAAGTCGTTTCATTGCTCGACTTCGAGGAACGGAGCCTCCCCTCTACAAGTTGCTTTGAAGAAGTCCGAGCGCTTTGCACGGGCCGACGAAGCCCATCAAGCCCTCGACTTCGCCGGGAACAACTCCTCGCTAATCCACCCGTGCTCGCCGCGCCCGCCCCCAACGAACCAATCCTCCTCTACATCTCGGCCACCTTAAAGGTGGTGAGCACCGCGCTCGTCGTCGAGAGGGAGGTGGAAGGGCATGCCCTCAAAGTACGGCGCCGGTGTACTTCATCGGCGAGAGTCCTCACCGACACCAAGGCGAGGTACACGCAGCTCGAAAGCTCGTGTCTGCGTTGCTGATCACCCGGCGCAAACTCGGGCACTACTTCGACTCCCACCCGTCAAGGTCGTCTCCAAGTTTCCCTTGGCGAGGTCATCCGTAGCCCCGAGGTTATGGGCCGCATGGCCAAATGGGCAATCGAGCTCATGGGGCCGACATCACCTACGCCCCCGGGACGCCATAAAGTCTCAAGCCCCGGGCGGACTTCATAGCCGAGTGGACGGAGGTCGAGCAACCACCAAGGCCCGACGACATCGAGTCTTGGACGTTGTATTCGATGGATCCATAAAGAAGTATGGCGCGCCGGAGTCGGGCTCTCTTCACCTCCCGAACAAGGTGTGCATGAAGTACTCGATCCGCTGCGTATTCCCCAGGTCCAACAATGTGGCCGAGTACGAGGCTCGTGAATGGCTTGCGTGTCGCACACGAAGAGCTTCGGCCCGGCACCTTGAGGTCCGGGCGATTCCGAGCTCGTAAAGAACCAAGTCATGAAGGAAGTCGATTGCGTCAACCCAAAGATGATCGCGATACCATCGGAAGGTCCGCGAGCTCGAGGAGCACTTCCACGGGCTCGAGATCAATCACATCCATCGCCACCTCAACAACGACGCCGACGTCCTCGCCAAGCTCTTGCATCGGATCGATTGCCGCCCCGCCAGGCGTCTTCATGCACGGCGGCACAAGCCGTCAATACGGCTCAAGGGTGAGCGCCACGGCGGGCGCGAACTCGACGCCCGACGCGCCCGGGTTCGGACCCCATGGAGTTAGACGGCTCCCGCGAGCTCTCGGCCACGACGCGAGGCACAGCAGCGACGAGCTCAAGCCCGGCCGCCTCGGGGGCTGGGTCAAATACACCGGATCGGCCCCGGGTCCTGACCGGCGGATCCCACCGCTCCTCTGGTTCAAGGAAGGCAAACTCCCCCCGGGCAAGAGGAGTCAGGCGCCTAGCACGAAGGGCAAAATCACCGTCCTTGTTGGGGAAGAGCTCTCTCGACGCGGGGCCTCAGACGTCCTCCAACGGTTGCATCACCTTCGAGCAAGGGGAGAGCTGCATCAAGGAGATCCACTCCGGCCGAGTGTGGCCATCACCGGTGCCTCGGGCTCTCTTCGGGAAGGCATTCCGTCAAGGCTTCTCTTGGCCAACCGCCGCCGTCGACGCCCATTCGAATCGTTCGACACTACGAGGGCTGCCGTTCTTCGCCAAACAGACACACCTCCCTCGCGATCCCTCCTCCAGCGATCCCTCTCACGGCCCGTCGCGGTGCGGGGCCTTGACAAGGTAGGACCCTTCAAGAAAACCGGGGATATACACACCCTCCTCGTCGCCATCGACAAGTTCTCCAAATGGATCGAGGTCATGCCCATCGCACGATGCCGAGCCGAGGAGACCGTCAAGTTCTTCACCGGCATCATCCACCGCGCCGGTCCCGAACTCCATCATCACCGATAACGACACGAACCGTGGGAGAGGTCTTCATCGATGCGTGCGGCGATCATGGCATCCGCGTCGACACGCGGCCTCCGTCGACCACCCGAGGGACCAACGGCCAGGTAGAAAGAGCTAGCGGCATGATCCTGCGGGCGTGAAATCTCGCATCTTCAAGAGGCTCGAAAAATACGCGTACGGTGGCTTCGGCCCGAAATCCCGCGGTCGTATGGAGTCTCCGCACAACACCGGCGAGGCCACGGGGGCGGGCGCCGTTCTTCCTGCGTCGATCCGAGGCCGTGCTCCCCCACCGACCTTGAGTACGGTTCGCCCGTCTGGGCCCAGCCTTCAACGAGCACAACAACCAAGCGCTGCCGAAGACGCCGCCGATCACTCAACGAGGCTCGTGACATTGCCCTCATCCACTCCGCCAAGTACCCGGTCCATGAGGCGCTACCACGACCGCCACGTCAAGGGGCGAGCTTTTCGATGTTGGTGACTACGTCCCGCTTGGCCGAGTCCGCCAGCTCAAAAGACAAGCACAAGCTCGGCGCCATGGGAAGGGCCCTTCACCATCGACCAAGTGCTTAGGCCCAGCATGTACAAGCTCAAGGACCACCATGGCCGAGTCCTCACCAACGCATGGAACATCGAACGGCTACGTCGTTTCTACCCCTAAGTGTATTTCGAAATGTTGTAGCTACGAGCTCAATAAAGCACAAATTCGATGCAAAAATATGTGCAAGCATTTCCTTTCCACACATCGAGCAACGACCGGTCTTTGCCCGGCGGGACCCGTCCTTGCTCGGGGCTACAAGGAGCGGGTGCACACCCCACGTTTTTAACGCACCGTTTTTTCGCAAAACTTACAAGTTTAGAGCTCAACGACGAGCTCAAACTTTCGAACTCACACTCTCTCCTCTTAGCTCGAAACAATGTTCCGAAAGCGACTAAATCGTGAGCTCATCACCATAGAGCATGGCGTGACGCCCTGCGACCTCCACGCCCCCAGCGGCCAGCGAGAACGGCCCGCCATCCGGCTCTCGAATCATGAGCTCACCAAAAGTCAAAATAAGAAACGAGAACACGATGAAAAGGGGAAGACGACTTCCATTAGCTAACATGAGCCGCCATAAGTTTTACAATTTGCCTCGACTACGAGGACTTAATAAGCTCACAACCAAAAGAGGCCGAGCCTCGAGTTCCTATCCTTGCGGCCGAGGTGGGTCTTGGTCCATCGGCTCGGGCGGGGGCGTCCCGCGTAGCGGCTTCCTCCTCCTCAACGGGCTCTCCGCGCTGCATCCACCAGCGGAGGCTCGAAGACTCGGCTCCTCGGTGGTGAGCTTGAAGAGCTCGGCGGATAGCTCCGCGGCCGCGGCCTCGGCAGAAGCACTTTTCCGCTCGGTGTCGGCATCATCAACACCGGCGCCCACCCCATCTTCACGGCGTCGACCTCGAAGTAGGGGTAGTGGGTGAAGACGACGGCGGATCGCCTTATGGACCACGCGCCCGCGTCCTCCATCACCTTGCGCGGGAGGGCGACACCCACACCGGGCTCGCCAAGTCTTCCACCCCGAACGTCGCGGGCGCCCTCGGCCTTAGACTCAAGGCCCTCGTGCGCGCTCGAGCTTCGGCCTCCACGGCCTTGGCGGTTCGCTCTTGAAGGCTCCCGAGGCTCCTTCGCACGCGTCGATGAGGCTCGGCTGGTCCTCTTCTTGGTCCGCCTCCTTCTCTTACGCCGTGAGCTGCGTGTGCCGCGAGGCTTGAAGGTGGCGAGCTCCCGCTTCAATCCTCGGCCTCCCGCGCCGCCTTCAGGGAGTTTTCATCTACAAGCAAAAACAAGGGTCAAAACACAAGCGACACGGACTACGAGGACGCGAGGAAAGAGAACAAACGAGCGCCCGCTTACTCCACGGCTCGTCATAAAGCTCCCCGCCGTTACACCACAGCTCGTGGTTTTCGGCCTCCGGCCGATCCTTTCTCCGCCTCGAAAGCGCGCAACATACACCACAGCTCGGAAGCTTCGTGGTCATAAGCTAAAGTCCCAACGCGAGGACAATCGGCCCGGCTGAATAAACGGGGATAAAAGGACGGGGCCGGAACACTTCTTGACCTGGGGCGCGATGAGCGAGAGCTGCTCGACGAGCTTCGTCCTTGTCGCCGGAGGACTCCTCGCGCTCGGCTCGAGCGCCGAGCGCTCGAGCTCCTCTATCACAAGCCTCCGGCGAAGGGACTCGAGCTCCTCCACACGCATCTTCTTGCGCTGCCGTTTGTGGGCGAGCTCGAACTCCTCCCGTCGGGACGCCCCGCGGCGCGATTTCCACCTTCTCCTGGGCCTCTCGAGAAGCCCGGCCTTCCACATCGCGAACGACCTCGACGACATCCTCCGCCCGGCGCTCGAGGAATCGGTGCTGGAGTTGTGTCACGCCCGAGCTCCTCGCACATCTCCGGCGCCGCACTCCGTCGGCCTCCCAACGAAATGCGGCCCTCAGCGACGCGCGCCAACCGGTTGTACCCCGGATGGCATCCTTCACACCCGAAAAGCACAAATATGAGCAACTCGGGAAAGCACGCGAAGGGGGACACTGGCGTCACTGGCAAGGATCCGAACATCTCGCAAGCCGAAGGCGACGCACACCGGTCCTCGGACGGCGGGCGGCTGCGGCGTCATCCGCGTAAGTTGGGAAGAACGGCGTCCGCGCCGACGGAGGGACGCTTCGCCGCCGCGACACCGCACCGACACCTTAGCCCCGTGACCTCATCGTCCCGGGCGAGGAACGGCACCTGCGGCGTTGACGCGACATTCGGGCGGCGGCACCCTCCACGGCCTCATCCGCTAAGGCCTCGTCTCTCGGCCCGCACCGTCCCTTGCCGCCACATCGGCATCTTCGTCGTCGGAAATGTCGGCGACCTTCTCGGCCCGAGGGGTGGGCCGGGCCGTGCGGGCTCCCCCTCGCGTGCTCTCTTCGGTGGGCTGGGTCTCCTCCGAATCCACCTCCTCCGTCTTCGCCGCCGCCGAGGAGCTCGCGGCGGCGACTGGGTGCCGCTCCTACCGCCCCCCTGGGGCCACCGGCTAAGCTCTTCGATTGAGCTCAACACGGTCTTCGGGGCCTGGCCCACGGGGGACGGTCGGCGCCCGGCGAGGAATCCAGGGCGCGGGGGGTCCGGAGGTCGGGCCGAGGCGGCCGGTCGAACGATCCCTGAAAGACTATCATCCTCGACCCGAGCGCCGTTGTCTCGCCGCCATCACCGGCGCCGGGGCCGTCGTCGAACTCGTCGCGGTTCGCCCCGTTCCGTTGACGAGCTCATCGTCACCATCGCCCGAGCTTCGCCACTCGCGCGCATCGAGCTCACCGTCGAGCTCATGGTCAACCCAGCGCCATCGAGCTCGCCATCTCTAAGCCCGAGCCCGCTCCAGCCGGGGCCGGGCACATCCGTCCGGGCGCTTCCGGGGTGCGCCGCCGGCTGCCTAAGCACGGCCAGAGTCGATGCGCCGCGGCCGACCATCACAACCAACGGCAACACGAAAAGATGAAGAGCTTACCTGGGCGGCCACCCTCTTCTGCTTCTTCTTCTGCGCCTCGGCCGCTCGGAGCCCCGAGTCGCCCTCGTCAAGCGCCCGACTTTGCGTCGGGGGCTTGGGCGCCGGCAGGGCGGAGGCTGGGGGGCGGGCTCCCCCGGCTCTCAAAGCCACCACCAGGGGGCTGCGAGCTCGCGAGGCCCCGATGAGGTCCCGACCTCTCCGGTCGGGCGTCGCCGGAGCCGAAGGCGCCCCCCGCAGCTCGACGGCGGGCTCCACCTCCCCGGCCGCATACTCGCCACCGCCGGATGACCCCGCCCCTCGCTCCGGCGGGGCTGCTGAACGCCGACGATCGCCGGCATCGGCCTCAACCCCACAAGAAGAGGGGCCGGAGCCGAAAGGATGCACCACGCCAACCTATAGAGCTCGAGCTCACTAAAAGATTCAAGACGACGAAAGCAAGAGCTGAGGCGAAGCAACAACGCACTTACCAACGATGAGGTCTCTAGTCGGGGAGGACACTGGGAGCTCCGGCGCCCTCACCCCGTCTTCGTCACCGCTTCATCCAAAACTCCACTGTCGACGGTGAGACCAGGGGCGTTTACCGTCCCCACGAATCCCTTCTCCTCCACCATCTCCCACATCCGAAGAGTTCGGCGCTGGAGACCGCCACCACCGCCTTGATGTGACCCAGGCGTCCCAAGCACCTTGATCGTGCCCACGGCCGCCTCCCACGCCCTCCGCCCGTGTTGTCGTGCGGACCCTCACGCCACACAGTGGCTCCCCTTGTTGAAGGTGCGCGCCGGTGTCCGCGGCAGGGGATGGGAGGAGTCGTTCTTCGGTAGAACCACTCCTCCCGCCACCGGGGTTCGCCCGATGGGAAGTCGTCTCGGGAAGGTCTCCTGACCTTCCCCCACGCAGCTATGTCGGCAAGACACACGCGATCGGGCGCCGAGTCGCCTCCCCTCCCCGAGAACGACCGGATCTTCGCGAAGATGTAGTGCTTGAAGAGCTCCCAGTGAAAGGTCCTAAATGGCTAGAGGGGGGGGTGAATAGCCTAATAAAAATTTCTACAAAACACTAGACAAACTTGTTAGAATAACAAAAGGCGATAAACGCGTTTGCTCTAGCTCTACTTGTCGGCAAGCCTCCTATTGACAATTCTAGTTGCTATGATCTCTAGTTCACACACAAAGGCTAAGTCGCTACTTTACCAACTAGGTGAACAAGCTAGATTACTCTAAACAAGGCTAAGCAACTAGCAAGGCTACTCAAACTACACTATCTATGAAAGTAATGCAAGAGTGTAGAAGAGTTATACCACAATGTCGAGGCTAGTCAAACCAATCACCAAGATGACACAATGAGATAACCAAATCGTTGCCAATCACCAAGGGACAACAAGAGACAAGTGGAGACAATGATTTATCCCGAAGTTCACTTGAGCACCCGTCAAAGCTACGTCTCCGTTGTGTCGACCTTCTCACGTGTGGGTCGGTGTGGAGCTCACTCCAAGCCAAATGCCTTTAGGCTTACCGCACCCAAAGCAAATGAGAGGTACTCACCGACACGAGCAATGTATTATCTTGCAATTCGTCGTCAGACGAGGATGCACGGTCCTCTCACAAATCACCGGAGGTGGCCAAGAACAATCACCAACTCTTGCCAACGCCTCCACCAATCACCAAGCCGGCTAGGAGTGGTGCTCTCCAAGAGCAACAAAAAAACCACCGGCTCACAATGATCCACAAGTGCCACTAGATGCAATGATCAAAGCAAAGTGCACTTGAATCACCTCAACTCACTAGAATGGATGCTCTCAAGCAAAGGGGTGAGGAGGAGGATGAGTGCTCGACTCTAGAGGTGTTAGGATTGATTCAAAATGACCAAGAGGCCTCCTAGAGCTGGCCAAAGGGGTATAAATACCCCCACCACGAAATGTGGCCGTTGGGGGTACAATCTGGCGCAAAAAATCAGCCTGGCCAGGACCCACCGGCCGGACTCATCATGTGAGTCCGGCCAATGCCCGGCGATCAAACCGACAACCCCAACCTGAACCCATGACCGGGCTCTGAAGGACGGGTCCGGCTGCGCGTCCGATCGGTGCTTCCGGTCAGCACCTAAGCATCCGGGTCGGTGCGTCCCGGCCGGCCCTCGGCGAACCCCGAAAATGCTCTCGCGCCCGGGCACCCACCGGAGCGTCCGGCCGAAAAACGTCGGCGTCGGTCGCGGGTCCGGTCACCGCGTCCGGCCAGACAGAGCTGCGAATTTTCGTCGTTCGCCTTCGCCGCCTTTGCTCCAACATGCTATCCACCAAGTGTACCAACTTGAGAACAAGGACTAGCATGTTTTTACCACCACGATGCATCTCGGGGGGGAGGGTGAGCGGTACCCAAACCCATCTCAACCTGCAACCATCACCGCCTTCGCAAATGTGCCAACACCACCATGTGTACATCACCATGTGCTCGTGTGTTAGCATTTTCACAATCAATTTCGAAGGTTGGGTTAGCTCTCTAGGTTAGAATGCATGCAAATGATTTTGAACCTAGAGGCACATGAGGACCCGATATGTGCGATAGTTTTCCCTCTTTATAGTACGGCTTATCGATCCTATAATCACTCACACCCTCTATGGTGTCTTGAGTGTAAAATCAAAATGGCCCTATGGATATACCTTTGCCTTGAGCCCATTTTGATCCACCATCCACTCCAAGTCATGCACTTGATCATCATTTGAATCATCTCGATCCATCCACCATGACCACCATGCATCGTCCTTGGCTTGACCAATCTCCAACTAACACAACACTTAGAATAGAGATTAGTCTAAGGATGTCATCAATTAGCCAAAACCAATCTAGAGATCTTCAATCTCCCCTTTTTGGTAATTGGTGACAACCCGCATAAAGATTTTATGATTAAAGGTTTTTGAACCTATCATGGTTGTCCAAGCATTTTGCTTACAATCATAGGATTGGACAAACATAATAAATTCAGTTTTGGTAGCATGAGCTCCCTCTACATGTATGCCTAGAGTTTGGTATAGGCTTTGCATACATGTATGAATATTGAAATTAGGAGTGAGCCATGTTACCAAAATGATGCTTAAGGTGAAAGAATGGACCTTTGAAGCGTGATACCAATCGAGTTGCGCCTTTCTCACCATACAAGCATCATGGATAACTAGATATTTCATCAAAAACTCAAAGTACCTCGTGAGATCATATTAAAAGCATAGGTACTTGAATTTAGAGCGGAAATTAAAACATCTAGTTACCACTTAAGCATGCTAGTTGATCAATCATCAATCAAAGTACCACTAGCATACATCACACAAGCATGTATATATGGAATTTAAATACATGTGCAAGAGCAAGTCATATGTTAGTGCACAAACAAATGCATCAAATGGCTTATGAGCTTGCTCCCTACTTGTGTGCTTTCAAAAAAAATTTTTTTGATCCCCTTCCAATCTTTATGCACTAATCTCTCCCCCTTTGTCAACAATTGACATAAAAAGGATTGATCGGGTTCTTTTGATATTGGAAAGATTAGTTTTTAAATTTGCCCAAATTTGGATAGCTTGCCAAACATGTAATTCGGTTTGAGCCAAAGACAAGCTTCTTCACACCTCAATAGAGGGTTATCATGTCTATGTTGAACCACATATTTGACACTATATCCAAATTCAACACTTGAGATTGCAAGCCCACAAGCATGTCATATGTCATCACTAGATCAATCAAGCATATAAGACAATAGTGATGGCACATATACATTGAAATTCATTGCTTTTCCATGAGTGCAACCTAAAGGACAAGTTGTATGTCTAGATGATCTAGCAAGTCCTTAGATATTATGATGACATGTCAAACAATTTCACCTTTGCTTTAGCTCGGTGGAGAGGCATGTCACATATGTGGGGTGCATTCAACTCATATTGGAGAAGTCAAGAATGTTCAATTCATTTCTAAGCTTGCAAAATCTCTTCTCATCAAGTGGCTTGGTAAATATATCGGCAAGTTGATCTTCGGTACCAATTGGATGGATTGCAATGTCACCTTGTTGTTGATGCTCTAATGAAATGGTGCCTTATATCAATGTGCTTGGTTCTTGTATGTTGCACCGGATTTTGAGTCATCTTGCAAGCACTCTCATTGTCACAATACAAGGGTACTTTGTTGAAGTCAAATCCATAATCCTTCAATGTGGACCTCATCCAAAGTAGTTGACAACAACAACTCCCCGCACTAACATATTCGGCTTCGGCGGTAGAGAGTGTCACACTTGTTTGCTTCTTTGAGGACCATGACACAAGAGATCTTCCAAGGAATTGACATGTCCCACTAGTGCTTCTTCTATTGATCTTGCAACCACCATAGTCGAGTCCTAATATCCAACAAGCTCAAAACTAGACCCCTTAGGATACCATAAGCCAACATCTTGTGTATGCTTCAAATATCTCAATATTCTCTTTGCGGCCCTTGTAATGACTTTCTTTGGTGAGGATTGGAATCTTGCACATAAGCACACACTAAACATGACATCCGGTCTTGAAGCTGTCACATAGAGTAGACTACCAATCAATGACCGAAAGAGCTTTTGATCAACCATGTTGCCTTTGAGATCTTGATCCAAGGTGCCACTTGTACCCATTGGAGTGGTAATGCCTTTTGCATCTTGCATGTCAAACTTCTTGATCATGTCTCTTATGTATTTCCCTTGGCTAATGAATGTACCATTCTTGAGTTGCTTGATTTGAAGTCCAAGGAAATAAGTGAGCTCTCCAAGCATAGACATTTCAAACTCTTTGGCCATCATTTTTGCAAACCTCTCATATATTTGCAAGATGAACAAATCCTTGCCAATCTTCTTGGTGAAGAGAGTAGTGTCGGCCTTCCCCATCTTGAAGCCTTTCTTGAGTAAGAAGTCTCTCAACCTCTCATACCATACTCTAGGTGCTTGCTTCAAGCCATACAATGCCTTCTTCAACTTGTACACGTGATTAGGCTTGCGATAGTCTTCAAAACCGGAGGTTGTTCAACATATACAAGCTCATTGATGAAGCCATTGAGAAATGCACTCTTCACATCCATTTGGTATAGCTTGATGTCATGGGCACATGCATAGGCTAATAGAATTCTAATTGCCTCTAATCTTGCCACCGGAGCATATGTTTCGCCAAAGTCAAGACCCTCAACTTGAGTGTAGCCTTGTGCAACAAGTCTTGCTTTGTTTCTAACCACAATGCCATCTTGATCTTGCTTATTCTTGAACACCCACTTGGTTCCAATGACATTATAGTTGGTTGGCCTTTCCACCAACTCCCATACTTCATTTCTTTCAAAGTTGTTTAGCTCCTCTTGCATTGCTAATACCCATTCTTCATCTTTCATGGCATCATCAATCTTCTCCGGCTCTTCTTGTGACACAAATGCAAAGTGCTCACAAAATGCCGCAAGTCTTCCTCTTGTTTGCACTCCACTAGCAATGTCACCAACAATTTGATCAATTGGGTGATCTCTAGCAACACTTGTGTTTTGGAGTATTGGTAGTTGATTGCTTGAACTTGGTTGACCACTTGATGTGCCTTGCACTTGAGAAGATGTGCTAGCTTGTTGATCTTGTACTTGAGAACCACTAGCTTGACCCATTGGAGATGAGAGCACTTGATCTTTGTCATCATTAACATCAATCACTTGAGTTGGCTTGATGTGTCCAATGTCCATGTTCTTCATTGCATCTACCAATTGGGTTCCACCAACATCATTGTGATTTTCTTCTTCATCTTGAGACCCATTGGTTTCATCAAACTCAACATCATGCACTTCCTCAAGTTGACCACTAGTGCTATTCCACACTCTATATGCTTTGCTTGTAGTGGAATAACCAAGCAAGAAACCCTCATCACACTTCTTGTCAAACTTGCCCAATCTAGTGCCTTTCTTCAATATATAGCATTTGCAACCGAAGACTCTAAAGTAAGCAATGCTTGGCTTTCTTCCATTCAAGAGCTCATAGGATGTCATGCCCATCATTGGATGACAATACAATCGGTTGATGTAGTAGCATGCGGTGTTGATTGCTTCGCCCAAAATGATTGACTCACATCATATTCACTAAGCATTGACCTTGCCATATCCATGAGAGTCCTATTCTTCCTCTCAACTAGGCCATTGGATTGTGGTGTATAGGTAGGTGAGAATTCATGCTTAATGCCATAGTCATTGCATAGCTCTTCAATTCTTGTATTCTTGAATTCACTACTATTGTCACTTCTCACTTTCTTAATGGTAACATCATATTCATTGCACACTTGCTTGAGAAATGTCTTGAAGATGGAATATGTGTCACTCTTGTCATTGAGAAAGAATACCCAAGTATATCTAGTGAAGTCATCCACAATCACAAATCCATACTTGTTGTCTCCAATGCTAGTGTATGTGGTTGGACCAAACAAATCCATGTGCATCAACTCAAATGGCTTGCAAGTGCTCATGAAATTCTTCTTAGAATGAGTGTTGCCCACTTGCTTGCCGGCTTGACATGCACCACATAGCTTGTCCTTTTCAAACTCAACTCCATCCAAGCCTCTCACTAGGTTGTGCTTCACAAGCTTGTTTAATTGTTTCATGCCAACATGTCCTAGCCTTCTATGCCAAAGTCAACCCATGCTTGATTTGGAGAGCAAGCATGTACTCAATTTTGCTTCTCTTATGCCAAAATCAACTAGATAGAGGTTGTCATGTCTAAAGCCTTTGAATATCAACTTTGAATCTTTCATGCTCACAACCTCAATGTCATCAACCCCAAATATGCACTTAAAACCAAGGTCACATAGTTGTGCTACCGAGAGCAAATTGAAGTTCACCTTGTCAACATGTGCCACATTGGATATGCTCAAGTCACTTGTGATCTCAATCTTGCCATGACCCTTGATCTTGCCTCTACCATTATCACCAAATGTGATACTACCACCACTTGAACTTGTATCAAAAGAGTTGAACATTCTAGCATCACCGGTCATGTGTTGAGTGCACCCACTATCAAGAATCCAATGCCTCCCTCCGGACTTGTAATCCACCTACAAATCAAATCAATGAGATTTAGGTACCCATCCTTGCTTGGGTCCTTGGAGGTTAGTCACCAAAGCCTTTGGCACCCAAATGGACTTCTTCTTTGGTTCCACAATTGGTGTACCAATGAACTTTGCCTTCACACCATTCTCCCTCTTGGTAAGCAAATAGCAAGAATCAAAAACAAAATGAATGCACTTTGTTTGCTTTCTTGTTGGTGTTCATTTTAGTGCATTTTTGCTCTAGATGCCCAATTTGCTTGCATCTTTGGCAATAAGAACCATTGCTCTTCATAAAGCTAGGCTTTGGAGTCACAAAAACCTTTTTACCCTTCTTGGGGATATACCCTAGACCTTCCTTGTTAAGGGAAAATCTTTGGCTACCCAAGCACTTTAGCAACTTGGCATCCCCCACCATATGCCTTACCCAAGGCGTGGGTGAGCTCATCCACCTCTCTCTTGAGAGTCTCATTCTCAACTAATAATGATGAATCTAAAACCTTTTCATCACTACTAGTGGAGGTAGAGTGGGTTGGTGTGGATGTGGAGGGTATGTTTGGTTCTTCAACATCAACCACGAATGGTTCATCTATAATGTCATATGTTGAACCAACATTCCTCTTGATACCAAGACAACCTTGTCACTCTTAGCTACTAACAAGGAATGAGCTTTTTCAAGCTTTGTGTGAGCAAGTTGAAGATCCTCATGTTCTTCCTTTAAACATTCATAGGATGCTTCTTGCTCCCTAACTCTCTCTTTTTAAATGCGTGGAGGAAGGCAAGAGATGGGAAGGTAAATCCGCTCCCCAATCTCCTCCTATTTATAGAGCTTCGGATACGGCGGGAGGCGACGAGGTGAAACCGCCGGGGGACCCACCACGCACCACGCCCGCCGCAATCGACACCGCGAGATCGGCCTTGCCCGGCGCGACATCGGGCGAAGCCGGCGGCCGCAGCATTAATGGGGCAACTCGCCACCAACGCTAAAAATCCCAACGGTAAGATCTCAACGGCTATTTTTTTTACACAACGGGTAAAAATCCAAGAGCTCAGCGCAGCGGTCGATTTGCCGAGCTCCAAAAAGAGGACGGCTCGCGGCGAGCTCTCAACGCCTCGCGTGGTTCGAAGGCCGGCTCGGCTCGAGAGTCAAGGCCGCCCGGGGGCATCACGGCGAGGGCGCCACGGGAAAGCGGTGCCGACGGCCCACGCCTCGAGCTCCCGAGGGCTCGAGGGGCTTTTCGCTTTGTGCGCGTCCGGTCGCCGAGGGCCACGATCGACTCCGAGATATCCCGTCGGCGACGAAGCGTCTTCCCCGGGACATCGCTCGGGGCTCGAGAATCGCGGAAGTTGAATCCTCGAGAACTTGAGGTTGATCCACCAGCTGGTCAAACGAACGAAGCCGTGAGCTCGAGCCTCACCTGGACTATCCGATGGCAGCTCCCCGAGCCACTCGATCTCGCCAACGAGGGGGCAAGATTGAGCTCGAGCCACCACCCACACGAGCAATCGGGAGGAATGGGTCGACGAGCCCACGAAAACTCTAAAAACCTCCGCGAGAACTCATTGTTCTCACGGGCCTCGACTACACCCCGTGGGTGCGGCTCGCGCACCCACGCCAAACATCAATCCCACGACAACGATATTTGGGATACCCATGAGCGAGCCTTTGTCTCCGGGCATAACCACGAAACGAGACATCCCCGCCGTGGCTTGTGAGGTCCTCGCCGCGCATGAGCTCTCCACGCAAGGGCAGATTCCCGCCTCGCCGGGCTCTCGCAAAATGAGCCCCTCGGACGAAGATCCATCGCTCCGCTCCGCCTCGAGGTCTCGGGCGACGAGCTCCCTCGTCTCGGCGCGCCAAACCTCATCCGGGACCTCTTTCCGCCTCCTCGAGCTCCCTTTGCGACGGCGCCCAGCAGACGGCCGCAGAGAGCTCGACCGACCTTCCCTACGGGTGCGGGGAGTTGGTCAACAACTCTCGACAACCCCAACCACTCCACGACGGA
Source organism: Hyparrhenia diplandra (assembly GCA_015847255.1). Lineage (NCBI taxonomy): Eukaryota > Viridiplantae > Streptophyta > Magnoliopsida > Poales > Poaceae > Hyparrhenia > Hyparrhenia diplandra. The sequence continues at coordinate 142,149 of JADLZK010011947.1, read as the reverse complement.
CGCTGTAGCCACGTGAGAGCTACAGCTACGAGGAGAGGTCATTCGACCACCTCGCCATACCCCGTCGGCTCCAACAGCTCCGCCCGCGGTGTCGAGCAGGTACATACGGGGTACGCCTTCCCATCGATGGTATGGGCACGCCCATACGAGAGGATGTCTTCCAACTGCGATTAGAGACAGGGCGACGCCTGACCACCGCCCAAACCCCAATTCCCGCGTACGGCGACGACCAATTTCAGCATCCAAAGCACCCGGGAGCTCGAAGGAAGCTCTCGTCTGCGCCGTGAGCTCATCTGGGAGCTCTTTTCTTGCATCCAACACTCTGTACATGTATTTTCACTTTCTTTAAGTCCTCAACTCGATGAGAGCTCTCGAGCCTTGCCCCTTGCGACTATAAAAGGGGAGGCAGCCCTCCGGTTGAGGCAAGGTTAAAGATTACAACACCCAAAGACCCGCACTCACACACCCACTTTCGATATTGGCGCTAGCCTCAATCACAGGGACTTGGGAGCCCCCTCCCTCTCTCGATCTTGCTTGTACTAAGCCCCGGTATGAGCATTTGAGCTCGGATAGTGATCACACTGGACTAGGGAGCGCGATTTGCCCCGAACCAGTATAAATCTTGTGTCATTGTCTCTAGAGCTAGGCCATCGGAGCACGCATTAGCCAGACATTACTGTGACGGTGGTATTAGACCACGACATAACTATTATTTAATTATTTCTATGTGTACTGATGGTCAATCTTGCCAGGCACTCAAGTGGATTACTTATTTTACAATACATGTCTGTGTTGAATGGTCGTAAATCCGCAAGTATTAATACGGTGAGAATAGCATATTTTTTTTAAAGACATGCATTCTTGCTGATATGATAAGCACTAATACCTGCATACACGACAGTTGGCGCGCCAGGTAGGGGCAGCGCTAGTGCGACGTTTCTCCACTCCGATGGCTTCCCCTGCTTCGACGACAGCCGCAGCGCTAGCGATGCGCTTCGGCACCATCGATTTCTCCGGCGCCGTGCCGGAGGAGTCCCTCACCGGAGCTGTCTTCACCCGCCCAATGCGGCATGAGGACATTCCCGGCCACCTCCGAGACGTCACCGACTCCGTCCTGACGAGCATGGGGCGGGATTCGACTTCCGCGCCGGTCAGCCCCATCCGCGCCGCTGCGGATCGCTTCTTCGTCCTCATCAAGGACCTGCTCCGAACATCCTGGGACGCGAGCCTACGCAGGCTCTGTTCCGCGATGTGACCTTCTCCACCGCCAACATCGTCCTACAACTCGCCGGAGAGGAGGCGTTGTCGGTCGACGAGTTCACGGCAGCCTATGCCAGGATGTACCCCGACGGGCAGGCGGGCCTTCCACTCTACTAGGGCGACGAGCCCCAGCAGGCCAGCGTCCATGAGCTCGAGCTCGCCCTCGATGGGATGAGCCTCATGGATTACGATCCCACGCCTCAGTGCTACATGTGCCACACCCCCGAGGGTGCGGTAGAGGAAGTCCACTCGAGCGACGCCTCCCAACACACGCCTCGGGACTCCACCGCACGCCGGCGCGAGCCGCCTGTCGACCGCGTCAAGGCTCGGGCTGGGAGAGCTCGAAGAGCTCGAAAGCGCGGCAAAGACAAGAGCGCAAGCCCTCCGCCCGAACAGGGGAGGCAGACAGCGATCACGAGCACGAGCTCGAGCTCACGACGTCAAGACCGCATCAACCGGGACGAGGGCCCCGAGCAGCTCCCGCCGGTGTTTGGGAGAGCCTCCCAGAACCTAGCGGCCGCTACGCTCCTCCTGCGCCGTTGCCCGGCCCCCGAGGAGCCCGAGGCACGGAGGACCCACGAGCAGCTCAAGAGGCTTCGAGGAAGCGGCCGTTCAGCTCAGGCGGCGAGCTCGGCGTCCCCACCGTCGGGCCGTAGGAAGAGCACGAGGCCTCCTCTCATCCCGACGTCCACGCGCGCCGGCGGATCGGCGAGAACCGCGACGCGAGGGACACCATCAACGCCCGGCGCAAGGCTGGCCGGTCGACAAGAACGTCCCCTTGGGACGACGACAAGTGCCGCCGCGGCGACCACGAGAAGCGTCCCCGCACCTCTGACAAAGCGGCGCGGTGGGCGCCACGACAGCGAAGAAGACAAGAGCCGCAGCCCCACGCCGGTGCACCGCCCGCGGAGCCCGTCTCCCAAGCGGGATCGCCGGCCCTCGAGCTCGAGCTCGAGGAGGCCTAAGGCCTTCGGCTCACGCATCCACGATGCCCCGTTCCCTTCTCGCTTCCGAGCTCCGACCTCGGTGCAGAAGTACAACGGGGAGACCGACCCCGCCACATGGCTCGAGGACTACCGCCTCGGCTGTCAGGCCGGAGGTGCCGACGGCGACTACTTCATCATCTGCAACCTCCCACTTTACCTTGCGGATTCGGCTCGAGCACCTCCCCGAGGGCACCATCCGCAACTGGGAGGACTTGCGAGACGTCTTCGTCGGCAACTTCCAGGGCACCTACGCCCGGCCGAGCACGACGTGGGACCTGAGGGGCTGTAAGCAGAAGAAGGGGGAGAGCCTGCGCGACTACATCAGGCGCTTCTCCAAGCTCTGCAACAACCTCTCGGAGGCCTCCGACTCCGAGATCATCACCGCCTTGACCTTCGGCACCACCTGCGAGACCCTGATCCACGAGCTCGGTGTCCAGAAGCCCCGGACCGTGAAGGAGCTCCTCGACCTCGCCACACGTCACGCCGAGGGAGAGGACGCCGTCTCCGCCGTCACGGGCAAGGGCAAGCCGAAGGACGACGACGAGGAAGCCGGGGGATCGAACTCCCGCAGAAGGAAGAACAAGAAGAACAAGCGCCCCCGCGACGACAACGACGACGAGTTCATGGCCGTGGTGGACAAGCGCAAAGGGCGGCAAGAAGGGCGGCAAGGCTTTAGCCCCCAAAGAGCACTTCGACAAGATGCTCGAGGAGCCGTGCCCGCACCACGAGGGGCCGGTCAAGCACAAGATGAAGGACTGCCGTCTCATGAAGAAACACGTGATGGGCACGCTGCGTGGCGGTGACAAGGACGACGACGACAAGGCCGCCAAGCCGGCCCCCGACGAGTTCGACGCCGACATGTACATCGAGGATGGCGCCGTCAACGTCGTCTTTGGTGGGGCCAGCGGCTACGAGTCCAAGCGCCGGCAGAAGCTCACTCGACGCGAGGTCCTCTTCACCGAGCCGGCTACCCCCGAGTACCTCAAGTGGTCAAGCTCGGTGATCACCTTCGACAAGGCCGACCACCCCCGACACATCCCGTACCCGGGGAGATACCCGCTCGTCGTCGACCCCATCATCGGCACCATGCGCCTCGGGAAGGTACTGATGGACGGCGGCAGCGGCCTCAACCTCCTCTACATCCACGTGCTCCAAGCCCTTGGCATCCCCAAGGCACGACTCCGCCCGTCGCCGGAGCCGATCCACGGCGTGGTGCCGGGGAAACAGATGCTTCCGCTCGGGCGGATCGACCTCCCCGTCACCTTCGGCACCCCGGACAACTTCCGCAAGGAGGTCCTCACGTTCGAGGTGCTCCCGTTCAAGAACGCCTACCACGCCCTGTTGGGGCGGCCGTGCTATGCAAAGTTCATGGCCGTCCCCAACTATACCCACCTCAAGCTCAAGATCCCCGGTCGAGGGGTCATCACCGTCGACTCCACCTTCGAACACGCATTCGGGCCGCGAGGCCGCCGCCGTCCAGATCGATGCCGACGCCGCCATCGAGATCGAAAGCGAATCTTGCCCAAGATGGCGGCCCGGGCCAGCGTTGAGGACTCCCCGAGCTCAAGAAGGTGGCCAGCGCGGGCACGGCCGACGAGCTTAGCAAGCTGGGGAGCACGAGCTCTCCTGGCGAGGCTGACAAGGTCGCCGGCACGTTCGAGCCGAGAAGGACGCCAAGGAGGTCAAGATCGACGGCGACGGGCGCACCCTCCGTGCGGGGTCCGAGCTCTCTCCCAAAAATAGGAAAGCGACTCGTCGACTTCCTCCGCGCGAACCTCGGCGTGTTCGCGTGGAGAGCCTCGGATATGCCCCGGCATACCGAGGGAAGTCGCCGAGCACTCCTGAACATCAAACCCGGCTCTCGGCCGGTGAAGCAAAGGCTCAGACATTTCGACGACGATCGATGCCAAGCAATCGCCGAGGAGATAGACAAGCTCTTAGCTGCTAGGTTTATCAAGGAGGTGTATCATCCCGAGTGGATAGCCAACCCTGTACTAGTTAAGAAGAAGAATGGGAAATGGAGAATGTGTGTTGATTACACGGGTCTCAACAAGGCATGCCCCAAGGATCCGTTTCCTTTGCCGCGCGTCGACCAAATTGTTGACTCCACCTCCGGGTGCGAGACGCTCTGTTTTCTCGACGCCTACTCCGGCTACCACCAGATCGCAATGAACGAGCTCGATCAGCTCGCCACCTCCTTCATCACTCCGTTTGGCGCATTCTGTTACGTAACAATGCCCTTCGGTTTGAAAAACGCTGGCGCCACCTTCCAGAGGTGCATGCAGAAAGTCTTCAAAGAGCTCCTCGGAAAGCTCGTAGAAGCATATGTCGACGACATCGTCGTCAAGACGAAGCGCTTGAAAGAGCTCATCCCTGACCTCGAAAAGGTCTTTGCCAAGCTTCGAGAGTTCGGAGTCAAGCTCACTCCCGAGAAGTGTGTCTTCGGGGTCCCTCGAGGGAAGTTGCTTGGCTTCATCGTCTCCGAACGTGGCATCGAGGCCAACCCCAAGAAAATCGCCGCCATCACGAACATGGGGCCGATCAAAAACGTCAAGTGCGTGCAACGACTCACGGGGTGCCTAGCCGCGTTAAGTCGTTTCATAGCTCGACTCGGGGAACGGAGCCTCCCACTCTACAAGTTGCTGAAGAAGACTGAGCGCTTTGCCTGGACCGACGAGGCCCAGCAAGCCCTCGACTCGCTGAAGCAACTCCTTGCCAGTCCGCCCGTGCTCGTCGCGCCCGCCCCCAATGAACCGATCCTCCTCTACATCTCGGCCACCTCGAAGGTGGTGAGCACCGCGCTCATCGTCGAGAGGGAGGAGGAAGGGCATGCGCTCAAGGTACAGCGCCCGGTGTACTTCATCAGCGAAGTCCTCACTGAGCGCAGCTCGAAAAGCTCGTGTACGCGTTGCTGATCACCCGGCGCAAACTCAGACACTACTTCGACTCCCACCCAGTCACGGTCGTCTCCAAGTACCCGCTCGGCGAGGTCATCCGTAGCCCCGAGGTTATGGGCCGCATGGCCAAGTGGGCAATCGAGCTCATGGGGGCCGACATCACCTACGCCCCCAGGGACGCCATAAAGTCTCAGGCCCTGGCTGACTTCATCGCTGAGTGGACTGAGGTCGAGCAGCCACCCGTCCCGGCGACATTGAGTATCACGGACGCTGTATTTCGATGGATCCGTGAAGAAGTATGGCGCCGGCGTCGGGCTCGTCTTCACCTCCCCGAACAAGGTGCGCATGAAGTACTCGATCCGCCTGCGCTTCCCGGCGTCCAACAACGTGGCCGAGTACGAGGCTCTGGTGAATGGCTTGCGTATCGCACACGAACTCGGCATCCGGCACCTCGAGGTCCGGGGCGACTCCGAGCTCGTAAAGAACCAAGTCATGAAAGAGGTCGACTGCGTCAACCCAAAGATGATCGCGTACCACCAGAAGGTCCGAGAGCTCGAGGAGCACTTCCACGGGCTCGAGGTCAACCACGTCTATCGCCACCTCAACAACGACGCCGACGTCCTCGCCAAACTTGCATCAGACCGCCTCCCGGTCCCGCCGGGCGTCTTCATGCACGAGCAGCACAAGCCGTCGATACGGCTCAAGGGTGAGCCCGCCACGGCGGACGCGAACTCGATCGCCGACGCGCCAGGTTCAGACCCTATGGAGTTAGACGCTCCCGCAAGCTCTCCCAGCACGAAGGCCTGCCTAGCGACGAGCTCAAGCCCGGCCGGCTCGGGGGCTGGGTCAAATACAACCGCGACGGCCCCCAGGCCTGACTGGCGGATCCCACTGCTCCAGTGGTTCAAGGAAGGCAAACTCCCCCCGGGGCAAGAGGAGTCAAGGCGCCTAGCGCGAAGAGCAAAATCCTTCGTCCTTGTCGGAGAAGAGCTCTATCGACGCGGGGCCTCCGGCGTCCCTCCAACGCTGCATCACCTTCGAGCAAGGCGAGGAGCTCGCCAAGAGATCCACGCCGGCGAGTGTGGCCCACCACACGCCCCCTCGAGCTCGTCGTCGGGAAGGCATTCCGTCAAGGCTTCTATCGGCCGACCGCCGCCGCCGACGCCATACGAAGTCGCTCGACACCGCGAAGGTCGCCGGTTCTTCGCCGCCTTTCGCACCTCCCGGCTCGCCCCTCCAGACGATCCCGCTCACCTGGCCATTCGCGGTCTGGGGCCTTGACATGGTGGGACCTTTCAAGAAGACGGCCGGGGGCTACACGCACCTCCTCGTCGCCATCGACAAGTTCTCGAAGTGGATCGAGGTCATGCCCATCGCACGATGCCGAGCTGAGGAGACCGTCAAGTTTTTCACCGGCATCATCCACCGCTTCGGGGTCCCGAACTCCATCATCACCGATAACGGCACGAACTTCGTGGGAGAGGTCTTCATCGACTGGTGCAGCGATCACGGCATCCGCGTCGACACGGCCTCAGTCAGCCACCCGAGGACCAACGGCCAGGTAGAAAGAGCTAACGGCATGATCCTGCAGGGCGTGAAGTCTCGCATCTTCAAGAGGCTCGAAAAATACGCCCGCCGGTGGCTCGCCGAGCTCCCGTCGGTCGTATGGAGTCTTCGCACAACGCCAAGCAGGGCCACGGGGCGGACGCCGTTCTTCCTCGCCTTCGGATCCGAGGCCATGCTCCCTACCGACCTTGAGTACGGTTCACCCCGCGTCCAGGCCTTCAACGAGCACAATAACCAAGCGCTGCTCGAAGACGCTGCCGATCAGCTCGACGAAGCCCGTGACATCGCCCTCATCCACTCCGCCAAGTACCTGCAGTCCATGAGGCGCTACCATGACCGCCACGTCAAGGGACGAGCTTTCAGTGTTGGTGACTACGTCCTGCGTCGAGTCCAGAGCGCGAAGGACAAGCACAAGCTCTCGGCGCCTTGGGAAGGTCCCTTCACCATCGACCAAGTGCTGCGTCCAGGCACATACAAGCTCAAGGACCACCAAGGCCGAGTCCTCACCAACGCCTGGAACATCGAACAGCTACGTCGCTTCTACCCCTAAGTGTATTTCGAAGTGTTGTAGCTGCGAGAGCTCAATAAAAGCACAAATTCGATGCAAAAATATGTGCAAGCATTTCCTTAGCACATCTGAGCAACGACCGGTCTTTGCCCCGGCGAAGACCCACCCTTGCTCGGGGGCTACAAGGAGCGGGGTGCACACCCCACGTTTTTAACGCACCGTTTTTTCGCAAAACTTACAAGTTTAGAGCTCAACGACGAGCTCAAACTTTCGAACTCACACTCTCTCCTCTTAGCTCAGGCAATGTTCCGAAACGACTAAATCGCGAGCTCATCGCTTTAGAGCATGGCGCGACTGCCTAACGACCTCCCGCGCCCCTGCGGCCAGCGAGGAATGGCCCGCCATCCAGCTCTCGAATCATGAGCTCACCAAAAGTCGAAGTAGAAACAGAACACGATATAAGAGGAAAGACGACTTTCGATTAACGCATGAGCTGCCATAAGTTTTTACAATTTGCCTCGACTACGAGGACTTAACGAGCTCACAACCAAAAGAGGCCGAGCCTCGAGTTCCTATCCTTGCGCAGGCGGGTCTTGGTCCATCGGCAACGGGGCGGGGACGTCCTGCGTAGCTTCCTCCTCCTCAACGGGCTCCTCTGCCGCTGCATCCCCACCAGCGGGAGGCTCGAAGACTTCGAGCTCCTCGGTGGTGAGCTTGAAGAGCTCGGCAGATAGCTCCGCGGTGGCGACCTCAGCAGCAGCACTTTTCCGCTCGGTGTCAGCATCGTCAACACCCGGCGCCCACCCCATCTTCACGACGTTGACCTCGAAGTAGGGGTAGTGGGTGAAGACGACGCTGATCGCCTTATGGACCACACGCCCGGCGTCCTCCGTCACCTTGCGCGGGAGGGCTGACACCCGCTCGGCCAGGGTCGGCCCGTCTTCCACCCCCGAGAACGTCGCGGACGTCCCTCGACCGCGGACACAAGGCCCTCGTGTGCGCTTCGAGCTTTCGGCCTCCTCCACGGCCTTAGCAGCGCGTTCCTGGAGGCTCCCGAGCTCCTTCCTCGCGTCGACGAGGTCGCTGGTCCGCCGCTTCAGGTCCGCCTCCTTCTCTTACAGCTCGAGCTGCGTGTGCTTCAGCGAGGCTTCAGAGGTGGCGAGCTCCCGCTTCCTGTCCTCAGCCTCCCGCGCCGCCGCCAGGGAGCTCTGCTTCTCATCTACAAGCAAAAACAAGGGGTCAAAACACAAGCCGTGGGACTACGAGGACACGAGACAGAGAACAAGCCGCCCGCTTACTCCACAGCTCGTCATAAAGCTCCTGCTCGTTACACCACAGCTCGTGGTTTTCGGCCACCAGCCGATCCTTCTCCACCTCCGAAGCGCGCAACATACACCACAGCTCGGAGGCTTCGTGGTCATAAGCTAAAGTCCCGCCAACGAGGACAATCAGCCCGAGCGGCCAAGAAACAAACAGATAAAAGGGCGGGGGCGGAACACTTACTTTGACCTCGGAGTCGCGATGACGAAGCTGCTCGGCGAGCTCGTCCTTGTCCTTCCGGAGGGACTCCGCGCTCAGCTCGAGCGCCGAGCGCTCGAGCTCCTTGTCGTCAAGCCTCCGGCGAAGAGACTCGAGCTCCTCCTGCATCTTCTTGCGCTGCCGTTTATGGGCGAGCTCGAGCTCCTCCTCGCGTCGAGACGCCCCCTGCAGCGCGATTTCCACCTTCTCCTGGGCCTCTCGAGAAGCCCGGCCTTCCACATCGCGAACGAACTCGACGACATCCTCCGCCCGACGCTCGAGGAACCGTCTTTGGAGTTGTGTCGCGCCGAGCTCCTCGCATCTCTCCCGCCTGACTCCGTCGGCCCCCGACGAGGCCGCCGGCCCTCGCCGAGAGCCGCGCCCGGGGTTGTACCCCGGATGGAGTCCCCGCACACCCGAAGAGCACAAATACGTGAGCAACTCGGGAAAGCGCGAAGGGGGACACCTGGCGTCACGGCGGATCCGAACCTGCGCAAGGCGAAGCACGCACACCGGATCCTCGGACGGCGAAGGCGGCTGCGGCGTCATCGGGGCGTAAGTTGGGGGAAGAACGACGTCCGCGCCCGACGGAGGGACGCTCGCCGCACGACACCGCACCGACACCTTAGCCCCATTGACCTCGATCGTCCCCCTGGCGAGGAACGGCACCCTGCAGGCGTCGACGACATTCAGGGCGGCGGCACCCTCCACGGCCTCATCCGCTAAGGCCTCGTCCTCGGCCCGCACCGTCCTTGCCGCCACGTCGGCATCTTCGTCGTCGGAAATGTCGACGACCTTCTCGGCCGGGGGTGGGCCCGCCGGCGCGGGCTCCCCTCCCTCGTGCTCTTCGGTGGGCCTGAGTCTCCTCCGAAACCACCTCCTCCGTCTTCGTCGCCCCGCCAGGAGCTCGCGGCAGCTTGGGTACCGGGCGGCTCCTACCGCCCCGGTGGGGCCACCGGCTGAAGCTCTTCGATTGAGCTCAACACGGTCTTCAGGGCCTGGCCCACGGGGACAGTCGGCGCCGACGAGGAAACCAGGGCGCGGGAGGTCCCGGAGGTCAGCGAGGCGCTGGTCGACAGCGTCCCCTTGAAGGGGAACAGCGCCATCATCCTCGACCCCGAGCCCGTTGTCTCGCCCGCCATCCTCGACGCCGGGGTCGTCGTCAGACTCGTCGCGGTCGCCCCCGTTCCCGTTGACGAGCTCGTCGTCACCATCGCCGAGCTCGCCAGCGCCGCGCCAGAGCTCACCGGCGTCGAGCTCATGGTCAACGGCGCCATCGAGCTCGCCATCTCTAAGCCCGAGCCCGCTCCAGCCGGGCTCGGCACATCCGTCCGCGGACGCTTCACAGGGTACGCCGCCGCCGCCCTAAGCACAGCCAGGAGTCAGTACGCACGGCCGACCATCACAACCAACGGCAACACGAAAGATGAAGAGCTTACCTGGCGGCCACCCTCTTCTGCTTCTTCTTCTGCGCCTCGGCCGCTCCAGAGCCCCGAGTCGCCCTCGATCGAAGCGCCCGACTCTGCGTCGGGGCTTGGGCGCCGGTGCGGGGAGGCTGCGGGGCGGGCTCCCCCCGCGCTCGGGGCCACCACCGGGGGCTGCGGGCTCGCAGGGCCCCGATGAGGTCCCGACCTCTCCGGTCGAGAGCGCCGCCGAAGGCCGGCCCCCCGCGGCTCGACGGCGGTCTCCGCCTCCTCGGCCGCATACTCGCCACCGCCGCTCGATGACCCCGCCCCCTCGCTCCGAGCGGGGGCCTGCTGAACGCCGACGATCGCCGGCATCGGCCTCAGCCCCGCGGGGAAAGGGGGGCGAGAGCCGAAAGGACGCCTGCGCCAACCTCGTAGAGCCTCGAGCTCACTAAGAGATTCAAGACGACGAAAGCAAGAGCCGAGGCGAACAAATAACGCTTACCGGCGCAGAGGTCTCTGGGTCGGGGAGGACCTGGGGAGCTCCTGGCGCCCTCACCCCCGTCTTCGTCACCTGCTTCATCCAAAACTCCACCTGGTCGACGGTGAGACCAGGGGCGTTTGCCGTCCCCACGAACGGAGCCTTCTCCTCCACCATCTCCCACATCCGAAGAGTTCGGCGCTGGAGAGGCACCACCGCCTTGCAGACCCAGGCCTCGATGATATGGTTCACCGTCAGCCCGGCGTCCCGAAGCACCTTGATCGTGCCCACGGCCGCCTCCACGTCCTCCGCCGTGTTGTCGTGCGGACCCTCACGCCACAGCTGGCTCCCCTTGTTGAAGGTGCGGCCGGTGTACCGCGGCAGGGGATGGGAGGAGTCGTTCTTCAGGTAGAACCACTCCTCCCGCCACCCGGGGTTCGCCGATGGGAAGTCGTCCTCCGGGAAGGTCTCCCGGACCTTCCCCCCACGCAGCTGCATCGGCACACACGCGATCGGCGCCGGGCCGCCTCCCCTCCCCGGCAACGGCTGGATCTTCGCGAAGATGTAGTGCTTGAAGAGCTCCCAGTTGTGAAAGGTCCTAAATGGCTAGAGGGGGGGTGAATAGCCTAATAAAAATTTCTACAAAACACTAGACAAACTTGTTAGAATAACAAAAGGCGATAAACGCGTTTGCTCTAGCTCTACTTGTCGGCAAGCCTCCTATTGACAATTCTAGTTGCTATGATCTCTAGTTCACACACAAAGGCTAAGTCGCTACTTTACCAACTAGGTGAACAAGCTAGATTACTCTAAACAAGGCTAAGCAACTAGCAAGGCTACTCAAACTACACTATCTATGAAAGTAATGCAAGAGTGTAGAAGAGTTATACCACAATGTCGAGGCTAGTCAAACCAATCACCAAGATGACACAATGAGATAACCAAATCGTTGCCAATCACCAAGGGACAACAAGAGACAAGTGGAGACAATGATTTATCCCGAAGTTCACTTGAGCACCCGTCAAGCTACGTCTCCGTTGTGTCGACCTTCTCACGTGTGGGTCGGTGTGGAGCTCACTCCAAGCCAAATGCCTTTAGGCTTACCGCACCCAAAGCAAATGAGAGGTACTCACCGACACGAGCAATGTATTATCTTGCAATTAAATCGTCCCGACGAGGATGGACGGTCCTCTCACAAATCACCGGAGGGTGGCCAAGAACAATCACCAACTCTTGCCAACGCCTCCACCAATCACCAAGCCGGCTAGGAGTGGTGCTCTCCAAGAGCAACAAGAAAACCACCGGCTCACAACGATCCACAAGTGCCACTAGATGCAATGATCAAAGCAAAGTGCACTTGAATCACCTCAACTCACTAGAATGGATGCTCTCAAGCAAAGGAGTGAGGAGGAGGATGAGTGCTCAGCTCTAGAGGTGTTAGGATTGATTCAAAATGACCAAGAGGCCTCCTAGAGCCGGCCAAAGGGGTATAAATACCCCCCACCACGAAATGTGGCCGTTGGGGTACAATCTGGCAAAAAATCAGCCCGACCGGACCCACCGACCGGACTCATCGGTGAGTCCGTCAAAGGCGTCGGTCACAACCGACAACCCCAACCTGAACCGCTGACCGGACTCTTTGAAGGGTCCGGCGTAGCGTCCGACGGTGCTTCGGCCAGCACCGGAAGCATCCGGCCGGTCGCGTCCGTTCGGCCCTCGGCGAACCCCTCGAAAAACATGCTCTCGCCAGACGCACCCACCGGAGCGTCCGGTCGAAAAACGCGGCGCCCGGCCGCTGGTCCGTCACCGCGTCCGGTCAGCACAGAGCTGCGAATTTTCGTCGTTCCTTCGCCGCCTTTGCTCCAACATGCTATCCACCAAGTGTACCAACTTGAGAACAAGGACTAGCATGTTTTTACCACCACGATGCATCTCGGCGGGAGGGTGAGCGGTACCCAAACCCATCTCAACCCTGCAACCATCACCGCCAAGAAATGTGCCAACACCACCATGTGTACATCACCATGTGCTCGTGTGTTAGCATTTTCACAATCAATTTCGAAGGTTGGGTTAGCTCTCTAGGTTAGAATGCATGCAAATGATTTTGAACCTAGAGGCACATGAGGACCGATATGTACGATAGTTTTCCCTTTTATAGTACGGCTTATCGATCCTATAATCACTCACACCCTCTATGGTGTCTTGAGTGTAAAATCAAAATGGCCCTATGGATATACCTTTGCCTTGAGCCCATTTTGATCCACCATCCACTCAAGTCATGCACTTGATCATCATTTGAATCATCTCGATCCATCCACCATGACCACCATGCATCGTCCTTGGCTTGACCAATCTCCAACTAACACAACACTTAGCATAGAGAGATTAGTCCTAAGGATGTCATCAATTAGCCAAAACCAATCTAGAGATCTTCAATCTCCCCTTTTTGGTAATTGGTGACAACCCGCATAAAAGATTTTATGATTAAAGGTTTTTTGAACCTATCATGGTTGTCCAAGCATTTTGCTTACAATCATAGGATTGGACAAACATAATAAATTCAGTTTTGGTAGCATGAGCTCCCTCTACATGTATGCCTAGAGTTTGGTATAGGCTTTGCATACATGTATGAATATTGAAATTAGGGAGTGAGCCATGTTACCAAAATGATGCTTAAGGTGAAAGAATGGACCTTTGAAGCGTGATACCAATCGAGTTGCGCCTTTCTCACCATACAAGCATCATGGATAACTAGATATTTCATCAAAAACTCAAAGTACCTCGTGAGATCATATTAAAAGCATAGGTACTTGAATTTAGAGCGGAAATTAAAACATCTAGTTACCACTTAAGCATGCTAGTTGATCAATCATCAATCAAAGTACCACTAGCATACATCACACAAGCATGTATATATGGAATTTAAATACATGTGCAAGAGCAAGTCATATGTTAGTGCACAAACAAATGCATCAAATGGCTTATGAGCTTGCTCCCCTACTTGTGTGCTTTCAAAAAAAAAAAAATTTTTGATCCCCTTCCAATCTTTATGCACTAATCTCTCCCCTTTGTCAACAATTGACATAAAAGGATTGATCGGGTTCTTTTGATATTGGAAAGATTAGTTTTTAAATTTGCCCAAATTTGGATAGCTTGCCAAACATGTAATTCGGTTTGAGCCAAAGACAAGCTTCTTCACACCTCAATAGAGGGTTATCATGTCTATGTTGAACCACATATTTGACACTATATCCAAATTCAACACTTGAGATTGCAAGCCCACAAGCATGTCATATGTCATCACTAGATCAATCAAGCATATAAGACAATAGTGATGGCACATATACATTGAAATTCATTGCTTTTCCATGAGTGCAACCTAAAGGACAAGTTGTATGTCTAGATGATCTAGCAAGTCCTTAGATATTATGATGACATGTCAAACAATTTCACCTTTGCTTTAGCTCGGTGGAGAGGCATGTCACATATGTGGGGTGCATTCAACTCATATTGGAGAAGTCAAGAATGTTCAATTCATTTCTAAGCTTGCAAAATCTCTTCTCATCAAGTGGCTTGGTAAATATATCGGCAAGTTGATCTTCGGTACCAATTGGATGGATTGCAATGTCACCTTGTTGTTGATGCTCTCTAATGAAATGGTGCCTTATATCAATGTGCTTGGTTCTTGTATGTTGCACCGGATTTTGAGTCATCTTGCAAGCACTCTCATTGTCACAATACAAGGGTACTTTGTTGAAGTCAAATCCATAATCCTTCAATGTGGACCTCATCCAAAGTAGTTGACAACAACAACTCCCCGCACTAACATATTCGGCTTCGGCGGTAGAGAGTGTCACACTTGTTTGCTTCTTTGAGGACCATGACACAAGAGATCTTCCAAGGAATTGACATGTCCCACTAGTGCTTCTTCTATTGATCTTGCAACCACCATAGTCGGAGTCCGAATATCCAACAAGCTCAAAACTAGACCCCTTAGGATACCATAAGCCAACATCTTGTGTATGCTTCAAATATCTCAATATTCTCTTTGTGGCCTTGTAATGACTTTCTCTTGGTGAGGATTGGAATCTTGCACATAAGCACACACTAAACATGACATCCGGTCTTGAAGCGGTCACATAGAGTAGACTACCAATCAATGACCGAAAGAGCTTTTGATCAACCATGTTGCCTTTGAGATCTTGATCCAAGGTGCCACTTGTACCCATTGGAGTGGTAATGCCTTTTGCATCTTGCATGTCAAACTTCTTGATCATGTCTCTTATGTATTTCCCTTGGCTAATGAATGTACCATTCTTGAGTTGCTTGATTTGAAGTCCAAGGAAATAAGTGAGCTCTCCAAGCATAGACATTTCAAACTCTTTGGCCATCATTTTTGCAAACTCTCTCATATATTTGTTGACAAGATGAATCAAATATATTTGCAAGATGAACAAATCTTCTTTCTTGGTGAAGAGAGTAGTGTCGGCCTTCCCCATCTTGAAGCCTTTCTTGAGTAAGAAGTCTCTCAACCTCTCATACCATACTCTAGGTGCTTGCTTCAAGCCATACAATGCCTTCTTCAACTTGTACACGTGATTAGGCTTGCGATAGTCTTCAAAACCGGGAGGTTGTTCAACATATACAAGCTCATTGATGAAGCCATTGAGAAATGCACTCTTCACATCCATTTGGTATAGCTTGATGTCATGGGCACATGCATAGGCTAATAGAATTCTAATTGCCTCTAATCTTGCCACCGGAGCATATGTTTTTCGCAAAGTCAAGACCCTCAACTTGAGTGTAGCCTTGTGCAACAAGTCTTGCTTTGTTTCTAACCACAATGCCATCTTGATCTTGCTTATTCTTGAACACCCACTTGGTTCCAATGACATTATAGTTGGTTGGCCTTTCCACCAACTCCCATACTTCATTTCTTTCAAAGTTGTTTAGCTCCTCTTGCATTGCTAATACCCATTCTTCATCTTTCATGGCATCATCAATCTTCTCCGGCTCTTCTTGTGACACAAATGCAAAGTGCTCACAAAATGCCGCAAGTCTTCCTCTTGTTTGCACTCCACTAGCAATGTCACCAACAATTTGATCAATTGGGTGATCTCTAGCAACACTTGTGTTTTGGAGTATTGGTAGTTGATTGCTTGAACTTGGTTGACCACTTGATGTGCCTTGCACTTGAGAAGATGTGCTAGCTTGTTGATCTTGTACTTGAGAACCACTAGCTTGACCCATTGGAGATGAGAGCACTTGATCTTTGTCATCATTAACATCAATCACTTGAGTTGGCTTGATGTGTCCAATGTCCATGTTCTTCATTGCATCTACCAATTGGGTTCCACCAACATCATTGTGATTTTCTTCTTCATCTTGAGACCCATTGGTTTCATCAAACTCAACATCATGCACTTCCTCAAGTTGACCACTAGTGCTATTCCACACTCTATATGCTTTGCTTGTAGTGGAATAACCAAGCAAGAAACCCTCATCACACTTCTTGTCAAACTTGCCCAATCTAGTGCCTTTCTTCAATATATAGCATTTGCAACCGAAGACTCTAAAGTAAGCAATGCTTGGCTTTCTTCCATTCAAGAGCTCATAGGATGTCATGCCCATCATTGGATGACAATACAATCGGTTGATGTAGTAGCATGCGGTGTTGATTGCTTCGGCCCAAAATGATTGACTCACATCATATTCACTAAGCATTGACCTTGCCATATCCATGAGAGTCCTATTCTTCCTCTCAACTAGGCCATTGGATTGTGGTGTATAGGTAGGTGAGAATTCATGCTTAATGCCATAGTCATTGCATAGCTCTTCAATTCTTGTATTCTTGAATTCACTACTATTGTCACCTCTCACTTTCTTAATGGTAACATCATATTCATTGCACACTTGCTTGAGAAATGTCTTGAAGATGGAATATGTGTCACTCTTGTCATTGAGAAAGAATACCCAAGTATATCTAGTGAAGTCATCCACAATCACAAATCCATACTTGTTGCCTCCAATGCTAGTGTATGTGGTTGGACCAAACAAATCCATGTGCATCAACTCAAATGGCTTGCAAGTGCTCATGAAATTCTTCTTAGAATGAGTGTTGCCCACTTGCTTGCCGGCTTGACATGCACCACATAGCTTGTCCTTTTCAAACTCAACTCCATCCAAGCCTCTCACTAGGTTGTGCTTCACAAGCTTGTTTAATTGTTTCATGCCAACATGTCCTAGCCTTCTATGCCAAAGTCAACCCATGCTTGATTTGGAGAGCAAGCATGTACTCAATTTTGCTTCTCTTATGCCAAAATCAACTAGATAGAGGTTGTCATGTCTAAAGCCTTTGAATATCAACTTTGAATCTTTCATGCTCACAACCTCAATGTCATCAACCCCAAATATGCACTTAAAACCAAGGTCACATAGTTGTGCTACCGAGAGCAAATTGAAGTTCACCTTGTCAACATGTGCCACATTGGATATGCTCAAGTCACTTGTGATCTCAATCTTGCCATGACCCTTGATCTTGCCTCTACCATTATCACCAAATGTGATACTACCACCACTTGAACTTGTATCAAAAGAGTTGAACATTCTAGCATCACCGGTCATGTGTTGAGTGCACCCACTATCAAGAATCCAATGCCTCCCTCCGGACTTGTAATCCACCTACAAATCAAATCAATGAGATTTAGGTACCCATCCTTGCTTGGGTCCTTGGAGGTTAGTCACCAAAGCCTTTGGCACCCAAATGGACTTCTTCTTTGGTTCCACAATTGGTGTACCAATGAACTTTGCCTTCACACCATTCTCCCTCTTGGTAAGCAAATAGCAAGAATCAAAACAAAATGAATGCACTTTGTTTGCTTTCTTGTTGGTGTTCATTTTAGTGCATTTTTGCTCTAGATGCCCAATTTGCTTGCATCTTTGGCAATAAGAACCATTGCTCTTCATAAAGCTAGGCTTTGGAGTCACAAAAGCCTTTTTACCCTTCTTGGGGATATACCCTAGACCTTCCTTGTTAAGGGAAAATCTTTGGCTACCCAAGCACTTTAGCAACTTGGCATCCCCACCATATGCCTTACCCAAGGCGTGGGTGAGCTCATCCACCTCTCTCTTGAGAGTCTCATTCTCAACTAATAATGATGAATCTAAAACCTTGTCATCACTACTAGTGGAGGTAGAGTGGGTTGGTGTGGATGTGGAGGGTATGTTTGGTTCTTCAACATCAACCACGAATGGTTCATCTATAATGTCATATGTTGAACCAACATTCCTCTTGATACCAAGACAACCTTGTCACTCTTAGCTACTAACAAGGAATGAGCTTTTTCAAGCTTTGTGTGAGCAAGTTGAAGATCCTCATGTTCTTCCTTTAAACATTCATAGGATGCTTCTTGCTCCCTAACTCTCTCTTTCTGTGCGTGGAGGAAGGCAAGAGATGGGAAGGTAAATCCGCTCCCCAATCTCCTCCTATTTATAGAGCTCAGATACGGCGGAGGCGACGAGGTGAAACCGCCAGGGGACCCACCACGCACCACGTCCGCCTGCAACTGACACCGCGAGATCGACGCGCGCGCGACATCTGGCGGAAGCCGAACGGCCGCAGCATTAATGGGGCAACTCCCCACCAACGCTAAAAATCCCAACGGTAAGATCTCAACGGCTATTTTTTTACAACGGTAAAATCCAAGAGCTCAGCAACGGTCGATTTGCCGAGCTCCAAAACAGAGCTCGCGACGCGAGCTCACCGCCTCAGGGTTCGAAGGCCGGCTCAGCTCGAGAGCTTCGAAGGCCGCCCGGGGACATCACGAGCGAGGAGCGCCACGGGAAAGCGGCGCCGACGGCCCACGCCTCGAGCTCCCGAAAGGGCTCGGGGGCTTTCGCTTGTGCGCGTCCGGGTCGCTGAGGGCTACGATCGACTCCGAGCTATCCTCGTCGACGAGGAAGCGTCTCGCCCCCGGACATCGCTCGGGGGCTCGAGAATCGCGGAAGTTGAATCCTCAGAACTTGAGGTTGATCCACCAGCTGGTCAAACGAACGAGCTGACGAGCTCGAGCCTCACCTGGACTATCCGATGGCAGCTCCCTGAGCACTCGATCTCGGCCAACGAGGCAAGATTGAGCTCGAGCTCACCACCCCTGCGAGCAATCGCGAGAGGAATGGGTCGACGAGCCCACGAAAACTCTAAAAAGCCTCCGCGAGAACTCATTGTTCTCACGGAGCCTCGGGGGCTACACCCGCGGGTGCGCTCGCGCGCACCCACGGCCAAACATCAATCCCACGACAAGGGCTGCCTCCATGACGAAAGCCATCGCGCGGATAGCATCTGGGAGAGACCTCATTTCTCCCAAACGCTCGGGGGCTACTGTGGGGGATCGATATTTGGGATACCCATGAGCGAGCCTTTGTCTCAGGCATAACCACGAACGAGACATCCCGCCGTGGCTTGTGAGGTCCTCGCCGCGCATGAGCTCTCCACGCAAGGGCAGATTCCCGCCTCGCTCGGGCTCTCGCAAATGAGCCCCTCGGACGAAGATCCATCGCTCCGCTCCGCCTCGAGGTCTCCGGGCGACGAGCTCCCTCGTCTCCGGCGCGCCAAACCTCGTCCGGGACCTCTTTCCGCCTCGCTCGAGCTCCCTTGCGACGAGCGCCGCAGAGACGGCTGCAGAGAGCTCGACCGCCTGCCTTCCCGAAGAAGTCTACGGGTACGGGAGTTGGTCAACAACTCTCTGACAACCCCAACCACTCCCTGACGGACGCTGTAGCCACGTAGAGCTACAGCTACAGGGAGAGGTCATTCGACCACCTCGCCATACCCCGTCGGCTCCAACAGCTCCGCCACAGTGTCGAGCAGGTACATACGGGGTACGCCTTCCCATCGACGGTATGGGCATACCGAGAGGATGTCTTCCAACTGCGATTAGAGACGGGCGACGCCGACCACCGCCCAAACCCCAATTCCCCGCGTACGGCGACGACCAATTTCAGCATCCAAAGCACCCGGGAGCTCGAAGGAAGCTCTCGTCTGCGCCGTGAGCTCATCTGGGAGCTCTTTTCTTGCATCCAACACTCTGTACATGTATTTTCACTTTCTTTAAGTCCTCAACTCGATGAGAGCTCTCGAGCCTCGCCCCTTGCGACTATAAAAGGGGAGGCAGACCCTCCGGTTGAGGCAAGGTTAAAGATTACAACACCCAAAGACCCGCACTCACACACCCACTGATATTGGCGCTAGCCTCAATCACAGGGACTTGGGAGCCCCCTCCCTCTCTCGATCTTGCTTGTACTAAGCCCCCTATGAGCATTTGAGCTCTGGATAGTGATCACACCGACTAGGGAGCGCGATTTGCCCCGAACCAAAGATAAATCTTGTGTCATTGTCTCTAGAGCTAGGCCATCTGAGCACGCATTAGCCGTGACATTACCGTGATTTTCGGTGGTATTAGACCACGACATAACTATTATTTAATTATTTCTATGTGTACCGATGGTCAATCTTGCCGGGCACTCAAGTGGATTACTTATTTTACAATACATGTCCGTGTTGAATGGTCGTAAATCCACAAGTATTAATACGGTGAGAATAGCATTTTTTTTTAAAGACATGCATTCTTGCCGATATGATAAGCACTAATACCTCGCATACACTCTCATGTGTACAGATGGTATGAAGATGCGTCGAACTTACTGGTGGATTTATTGGCGCACGAAAAAATGGATATCGAAGATATCTTCCCAAGAACTATAAAACATTACCTTAGTCGAATTACGGGAAAGTCCATAAAATAGAGTTTAGAAACTCGCAAAAATCCATGATTGATCGCGTTACTTTCACAAAACTTGTTTGAATTTGCTTGTGTTACTTTCACAAAACTTAGTTGGATTATTAAATGTTACTTTAATATCATTGTTTAATCTTCATTGTATTGCTATTTTATCATGCGATTCATGTTTTTATACAAAATTTAGTTACCCCGTAGCAACGCGCACACGGGCATTTAACTAGTATTATATCTATATAAATAACGAAATGGATTAAATAAATAAAAATTAAAGACGCGGTCGAAATCTGAAAATCTTTCAGCCCAAAAAGTCCCGCACGCACCTGCATCTCTGTGTGGGCGGGCACTGGGCAGCGCCACCAAAGCGTGTTCCCTCGGCCCCTCCCTTCCCCGTCACGACTCCCGTCCCGAGCGCCGCGCCGGTAAACTATCTCTGCGCACGCCTCCACACCCAATCTTCATTCTCCCGAAACCCTAGCCGTTCCTTGGCCCTGTCCCGGTCGCGCCGCTCCCCTCGCCTCGCCTCTGTAAAGTTCCGGCGGAAGCCGTCCTCTGCTCGTCGTCGTCGGCGGAGATGGCCTCCTCGTCGGCGTCGTCGAGGCACCAGGTCACCATCACCCTCGGCTGCAGCGGTCAGGTGAGCCGTCCAGCCTCGGTCGACCCGTGCTTACAAGGCCAGCGTGGTCTCATTCTCCGTTGCGGATTTGCCTACGGCATCGTTCAGGGCTGGAATGTTGATTGATTAGCATCAGGGTAGATTTTTCGTCGAGAGAGAACAGAGCCGATGATCTGGTAGAGGTCTGTATAGCATTGGTTCACCTTAGTTTGCGTCTAGTGCGCGGTGCATCAGGTATTAAATGGAGGATCCTCTGCGATTTGGTGTGTCAAAGGTTGGTTACATGGTGTTGGATTTGGTTGTTGGCTGCAGAGGGTACAATCTTGCTGTGGACCTCAAATCAAGGGATGATGGTGTGATTTGGGAAGGTGGCTTAATCTATGTGTGTCTCCCTATTTGGTAGCTTTGAGTTTCTTTCTAGTGTGGTTGGGTTGGTGGGGTCGAGCTAATATGAGAAGTACCTGTATGGTGTTCCAATGTTGTGGTATATAGAATATAGTAGAGAAATCTATGGATGTCCTGCAGTGATATTATTTGTTTTTCTCCTCAAGATACATAAGAGGGTCTGGAAATGGTTGTGAATCGTAATGAGGCCATGACAAAGTTAAATGTGGAGGGGCGGAATTTGTTTATGCAGATTATGTTTATTATTTATGTTGCTAAATATGTGTATACCAGATAAATAGCACTCGAATGATTGTAACGTGGATTTTTTCTGACATTGGGAGAAACTAGAAGCTTGTACAATGAATGTTCTCTTGCAGGTTCCATTTAGGGCACACCCTTTGTCGTAGTGTTTATTTGTACCTGACAATCATATCAAAGATTACCAAACATTTGTATGCACAATTGCGCATTCTGCATTCAGAACTTTTATGCTGTTAGTTGTAATGTCTAAAGAACATATATGCACACCTTATCATTACTTATTAGTATGATTTAATTATTAGCAGTGAATCCACTCACGCAGCACTTTCTATTATGCATGTATTTTCTTCAATTTTCTCTTTAGTGATTTGTTTGTAAACTATTTTGGACTCGATAAAGTATACAAGATCGGTTTTAAGGTTTTCCATGATGTGAAATGCTAGCTGACTGATGCCAATGCCTCTGTGTTGCATACATGTTTTTTTTTTTTGCATCTTAAGCGTTCCCAAACCTCGAATTCTGATATCACCTTCTTACAAGTTTACCTCAATTTTATCCACCTTAGGTTGTCAAAAGGAGGGCTATGTCTGATGATATTAACGATGATGAAGTGCCATTGTCGGGTAAAAAGCGACATGTGAGGGATAGGTTAGGAAGTAATGTATCTGATTCTGATTTTTATGAAAGCCAGCATAGAAATAAAAGGTATCTTTCTTGATTCTACTATTTCCATTGTTTGTATAGGCTTCAAAGTTTTCAACTACATTGTAATAATATACAAAGGATTATTTCCACATCATTAGGGACAAAGTTTGTTACTTCGTGGTAATTCGCTCGCAATTGTGAGCCATGGCTTCAGCTTCATTACAGTGTTCCCATCACACAAAACTAAATGCTTTTCATAGTTCATACATTAGTGTGAACTCCATTGCTCTGCAATATAGCCTATATATTTGGGTTACTGCTATGGCGCTATTACTAAGTTACTAACAACAACTATTTTACAATTGATTTCTGATACACATATTTGTGATAACCTTAACAACAACAACAACAACAACAACAGAGCCTTTAGTCCCAAGCTAATTTCTGGTATCGTCTTTACTTCTCTTGTTCATAATTTTGCAAATTATTAGCTTATCTGTATATATGGAATATATGGACATGCACACAGCACAGCAATGCCATCCTTCTATTCAATTATGCACTGCACTGCATATGCTCCATGTTTTTAGTTTATCTTATATATTTGTGAAGCACTTGCCTTTCAGATCATAGGATGGGTGGTTCCATTTACTGTGTTCATTTTATTACATTCTGTCACTGCAAACATGTCACTCCTTGCCTTTTTTTCTTCTGTAAAATGTAGGAGTAATTGGTTTCCCTGTGGTTCCACTCTCACTTTGCAGGAGACAGACAGAGAGTAATAGCTCACATGGAGATGATGGTTCAGGTGATGATAAACCTTAACTTCTTGTCAATTCATTAGGGCTTGAATTGAAGATATCTGGCACTACTTACTCTATTGCATTGGCATGCAAAATATTTGAAGATCGCCTGGTTGGCAAGGATGATCTGAGACTGAAACTCATGAGGAAAGGCCTGTTACAGAGAAGCAATGGTGGTGCAGAACAGAATGGAATGGATCTCCGTGAAAAGCTTTCCCGAAATCATAAGAAGTTACCAAGATATGATTCTAGAGGCCGTGCTGCAGAGTCAAGGGCTAGTTATGATATGAGAGATGAGCCCCCAGAGTTAAGGTCCAGATATTCTTCGAGGGAGGATGTCCTAGGGTCAAGGCACTCTTCTGTTGTAAGTCAAGCTCCTTATGCAAGAAGAGAGGATGATTCATTAAAGTTGGACTCTTCAAGAAAATCTTACCCCTCATGGGCAGACAATGGTATGAGGCACAGATCACCTGAAAGGATTGTAAGTGTTCGGAGTGACGTGTCTCCACCGATAGGTTATGATCAAGTTAGGCCCATGCCACCCCTTAGATCTGCTGGTTCCTCAAGACCTCAAAGTTTTATTACAAGAGATGCTCCTGACACGTCAAGGAGTCAACCATATCCTGGCAAATCCACCATTTCTGTTGATACAGTACAGAGAACTAATGGAATCACTCCATCTGGTGCAGCTCTGCCTAAGGCCCCTGTTATGGTTTGTATCTGTTCTTCCTCTCATAGACCCTAATTCACTGAGGCTTCTGAGGAAACATAAGGGAAAATTCCTTTCTTTTGTGCACAGCATTTTC
The DNA here is from genome assembly GCA_015847255.1 of Hyparrhenia diplandra. Taxonomy (NCBI): domain Eukaryota; kingdom Viridiplantae; phylum Streptophyta; class Magnoliopsida; order Poales; family Poaceae; genus Hyparrhenia; species Hyparrhenia diplandra. Next base: position 118,212 of record JADLZK010011947.1, on the reverse strand, counting down.
AAATTCTTTCTGGAACCACATCTGCCTGTTTTTAATGCTGTTGGAGCTATAAAATTGGCATACAATCCAGAGAGTTAAATTATGACATCCCTTTCTGACAATGATGTCCTTGTTGCAATTTGGGTTGGTCCCAGTTGTATGGTTATTTTGCTGGTAGTATTAACAAACATCTTAGAATTTAGAACATCAACAACCTTCTGAAGTTAACACTGTTCAGGCATGATTATTCGTTGGTACTTCTGAGATAACTTATTGAAACTAGTTGTGGATATCAAAGGAAAAACCACTTTGAAGAGGATGCAATCTTTACTCATGGTTATCTAGGCATCTAGGTTCCACATCCGAATTATAATAACAAATTCTGTAGTATTAGAATTTTACTAGTTAGATACGGTTATATGTTCCTATACTGATGCTCATATAATCATACTTGAAGCTTAATGACATTGCTCTACAACTTTGCAGGTTGAACCCCCGCTTACAGTTACTGGATTGCTGAATTCATTGGGTCTTGAGAGGTATAATGTTCTCTTTCAGGCTGAGGAGGTAATCTTCGATTACTTATTTATTTGTTTCATTCTGTCTAAATATTTTTTCTGTGTAAATGTCATTACATTTTCTTTCCAGTACCTTTGCATGGAATTATGAACTTGTGCTGCCTAGAAGAGATCAATGTTTTCTGAAGGCTTGTTAGTTTGTTGGCACTTAGAGATTTTTTCTTTGCCCAGAGATTTTTTCTTTGCCCTCTACAATAATTCTTGCATGGTATCTATCCACTGATTCGGCTTCATGTTTTCTGCCTACATTCCAATAGGATATTCCTAGATTTGTCAATTTTTTTTGTAAAGTGTGTTTGATCCAGACATTCTCAGCCCGTTGAAGTAGATATTTGAATTTATGAGATTATATATTCATGCATGTTTAAAGCAATAAGGAATAACTTATGGAGTGTTTATTATGACAGTACTTCTTCATACTATTTACTTGTTTGCAGGTGGATATGGCTGCATTGAGGCAAATGGGGAGAGTGACCTCAAAGAAATGGGAGTCCCAATGGTAGGTTGGAAGTTTACTGAATTTTTGTTTACACCGTGGTAGCATATTAGCATCCCTACGGAAAAGCAAATATGATCTTAGGATGACAGCACCCTGGCCCCTCTTTTTTTCAAAAGTACAATTGTGCATCTGCTAAATTTCTCAACAGATTCATAGATGAACGTATTAGGATGTGGACATGCCAAAATGGATGCAAAGATGTGACCATTTGTGCAGAAAACTTTAGACTTTACATGGTATTGGGCTACACAGTACTATTTCTGCTAGTGAATAAATTGAATTAAATATTATGAGTAAGAGATTCTAGCTGAAGTTCACCTGAGGCATGAATCCGACAGTCCACTCTGTTCATGTTTTTGTTTTTGTCAAAAGTTGAACCATAATATTTCTATTAACTAAGTAAATCTATTAGCTCTCCTTTTCTTTTGCTTTCTGTATAAACACAGCTCATAACTCATCTTAAATATGGGTTACTATATTGCATGCTTTTGTCGTTCCAAGCATATGCTTGTCATATACATCCATCATGAGAATATATGGCTAAAAATGTTGGCAGAAGACAACCATTCTTAACTCTCTTCCTAAACAAGAGGGCTTTGTGTTATGCTATTTAATACCTCCGCTAGCAAGTTCATCTAGTAGTAAAACATTAATGAGTTGAAGTTCATCTAGTAGTAAACCATTAACGAGTTGAAGTTTATCTAGTAGTAAAACATTAAGGAGTTGAAGCACAACCTAGGTTAATACTCTCTCTGTTCTAAATCATAAGACATTTTGGCTTCTCTAGACACATTACTTTAACTGTGTATCCAGATGTAGTGTATATCTAAAAGCATAAAGAAAAAGATATGTATCTAGAAAAGCCAAAAACGTCTTAATTTGGAATGAATTCTCAATTCTCTAGATTGGGGAAAAAAATAAGAATGGGTTTCTATTTTCTATGCTAGTCTGCCTTGTGCTCCCATGTATTTTCGTGGCAACCCTAACCCTAAATCCTCCAGTTGATTCTTTTCTAACTATGTATACCCCCCCCAAAAAAAAAAAAAAACCTTTTGCTGAGCCAATTGTTTCTATTATCCTTCGTAGAGTTGAACATGATTGTGAAGGATGTTGTTGTTTTGATTGTTGTAGGGCCCGAGGAAGAAGATTCTCCTTGCAGTTGGCCCTCAGTCGAAACAAGGGCAAAGATGAGCAACAGCGTGTGGGACTAGGAACATTTGTTGGCAACTGAAAATATTGGTGTAAGAACTCCAGATAGCAGATAGTATTGTATATCCAATTATCCATAGTGGCTGTCTTAATCCACCCTTTTGTTGCTGATGGTGTTGTTTCGTGCCATAGTTGACACGTGTAAAGTCTACTCGGTCAGCTGTTAATCCAGGTTCTATCATTCACGGTCTGTCCGCCCACTGCTATTGTTTCGACTTGAATGGATACGCTTGGTTTACTCCCAGACGATTGGTTTGGTATCGGAGGTTCCGTTCAATTCTTCTGTGTCGCAAGGAGCCGATGCTTTTCAAAAGGCACGTACAGCGTGGCGAGACGATGACGATGGCAGACGGCAGATACGCCCTCTTCTCTCTGCCCTCTCCATCCCTGTTCCCAGCTCTCACGATGCGGTAGGATCTTGCAGGAGCCCTGCCATCGTGCCCGCAAAGAGCTCCGCGAAAGTTAAAATGACTTATAATTTATATGATGGAGGGGGTATAAATTACGATGGAAGAGAATACCACCACCGTGACCAAAAGTTAAAATGACTTATAATTTATATGATGGAGGGGTATAAATTACGATGGAAGAGAATAATAATATCCTAACATGACTGAAGAGAATAAAATAAGATATCCTCAACAGAAGCCAAACATTATCTGTTTCAAACATGGTATCCATGCGTGAACACTCCTTCCGTTTTCTGCCTTTTTTTTTTTTGAGATGACCATGCTCATTAACTTCTAGTAATAGCTATGTTCTCTTTCCTTCCGTTTTCTGTTCCATGTTTACTTCCACAGGTAAAGGTTTTCGGCGATCTATCGATACGTGAGGTTGATATATAAGTGACTAACGTTCCAGTTGGTGACTGCGTATGCTTTGCTTTATTAGTTCGGACTGATGACGACTTATTGCCCCAAATAGCCGGCTAATCTTCGAAACATCTCTCTCACATAACTCAACTATAGGTTTCCATTTTTTGCGGAATCATTATCGATGCAGTAAATTAATGCGCCGAATCAATTTCCAGTTTAAATTAATGCGCCGAATCAATTTCCACCAAGTTGAGTTCAAATTTGCTCCGCATTCTAACTTGACTTGGTGGGGGCATTTGTTTGGCATAATTCTTTTACATTTTTTTATGAAGGATCTTGTTAATTCACAATCATTACATCAAGTTTACACTACAAGTAAATACATTCTCCAACTGATAAGTTCGACCGATAGTTTTTGCGGCTAATAGGCTGGCCTGTGAGAGAAAAATATTATAACATTACTAATAAGTTAGGCTAATAAGTTTAAGCAAACAGGACAGTCAAACTAGAAAAGCTAGTCCAGGGAAATTACATTTGGATATACATTCACTAAACGGGTGACCTGGTGCCAGGTCACAAAGAACAATATAGATAATCATTTCGTCAGGCCAGTGCACGGAGAATTGAACATCAGATGCGTGCACACGCCACAAGATAACATACTTCTGATTCTCCGTCAACACAAAATCATCAAGAACTAAATCATTAGATTAAATAATACAAATTCATGGTTCGAGAGAGAGTACAAATTCCTTGAATATACAGCCTCCAGGAAGTTCCAAACATTCATCAGTATTTTTTTTCCAACTAATTTAGAAACGAGACCAGTAAACAGTGACTTCCAACATACAGCTACCAATTTGCAGTTCTTTAGAGCTTGTACCCATTTCCAGAGGTTTGAAGTCCTTTACATCCCTATAGACATCGGAACCATTCTTTGCAGCAATGAAAACTGCTAGCTTTCCATGAGCTTCGATAGAAACAACCTGCCGTGCCAGCCTGACCTCATTACCACTAAGAGACACTTCCTTATCTCCAGAGTCAAGCAACACAATATGTGGTTTTAGGCTGCCAGCACGGACCGCAAACCGACCACCAAAACCATTTGGCCATGTCCCAGAAGCAACTCGCACACTGATTGTAGCTTCCATAGAATCAGTAAGATGGCCAAGCATCAATTTCAGTGTGCTAAGCCTGCTCGTGTAGGATCGCTGAAACAAACACGATTCCAAGGTAGGGTCTGGTCCCACTGACGTAGTTAGAAGGCTTAATTCTTTATCATCAGATCTAGTAGCACCCTTCACATACAATGAAGCCTCAAGGATCACACGACCATATGCCATGACAGCACGCACAGGGCCTGTCAGTAGTAAGTATGGATTCTGCATGCAATACCATAAATAAATAAACAGTAAGTAAAATAACTGAGCAGCAGCATAATATATACACACCAAAGAACTAAAGACGAAGTGCATTGCATAAAGTATACCACAAATGACAAGAGACAGATATTTGCTCCATGGTTTCAGCCATACACAATTTTAAAAGGGACACTTTTTGCATGTTTGTAACACAAGATCAAAGAATGTTCTTTTTAGGATAATTGTTGCCACTTGCAAACAACCATTAAACATTTTCTTGCTGAAATACATTGGAAATTGCTGGCACCAGAACATAAACCACAGCATTCAAACAGATACAAGGGGTAAATAGCAAAATAATAATAATAATATAACATTGTGGGGGCAGATGCAAAAGATATAGAATGATTAGCAAGGAAATAGTTTATATCCCCCCACCCCCCACCGCAAAAAAAACCCACACCTGACAACAGTAACATACTTCCTGTTTCCATCTACAAGGATACATGAGTTAAAATTCATTCCCACCTTATATTTATCTACCAGTATGTTTGTACAAGATCTGAGCTCTCAACATAATTCCAATATAAGTAATGAATGCCAACTCTGGGCATGGGAGTCCTGGCAAAATTTTACAAAGCAATAATACAATGACACCATCTATAATTCATCCTTCTGAGGATGAAGAACACTTGGTAACAGAATTAGAAATCATTTGGTTCAGAGAAACAATGGGTACAACAACAGCATATTACTAATTACTAAATATATGCATGCTTGGGTGCTAACAGCAAAGACAAATACACAGGGAGCATAAATAAGTAGAAAATAGGTACATTGGCCAGATTAAAAAAAAAGAGTGGAGATAGGCACACTTTAGACCTGATCTGTGAGTATCTGACAGTTATGCCTTTCACGTTTGAAGATAATATTACGACCAAGATCAATCGAAGTCTCGTAGAGCAACCATACCAAACACCTCAAGCGGCCACTTTAAACCTTCAATTATTTCTTCAACTTTGACTGAAAATACTTGTAGTGTACTGGACACATTGACACTCTGTGGAGAAGGATTATATGTATAACGTTTGCAAGGGATGTTAGCTGCATGTAGTTGGAAGTAGATGTCAGATGAGTTTAGGATGTACAACCCCAGTTGCAGGCAGTACCTAGTAAGCACTAACAATAAAACTAAATATGTGCATTGATTGCATATAAGCTCATTCTTGTTCATTGATCAATTTCTGATCCTTTTAGATGTATATCATTTGAGATCAAAGGAACGCCATTGTAGATTGATATTATAAGAGTATTTAATATGAAATTCGAAAATACAATGATCCTTTTAGATGTACATCATTTGAGATCAAAGGAACGCCATTGTAGATTGATATTATAAGATCATTTAGTATGAAATTCGAAAATACAAGGAGTACCAAACCAAAGCAACAAGAATCAACCAACTAATTAATGCATGAGTCAAGAATGAGATGATTGAAAATGTAACTCACTGTTCTTGTCGAAGCTACCGTAGACCTCCAAATAGATTTTGTCCCACCTCTTTCTGAACATCTTAGCTTCAAAGGCTAAAGGATCTGTTATCTCCTCTGGGTCCCGATCACGTTCTTTCTCATCCTGCCTCTTCTTCCACTCCAAATACTTCTCATACCCCCTCTTTACTTCTTCCTTAACGGGCTTTATCTTCGTCACTGCCATTTCGCTTGTTCCTTTGCCTTCTCCTTTGAAGGTTCCTTTCCTGGCAGCTTCCCTTCCCTCCTCGCCTTTGTGATCTCCCTCTGTTTCCTTCAGCCTTGTCTGCTGATCTGCAATCTCTGCATCGGAATCGACTTTCCTCATCTCCTCACTTTCCCTAGACAGCTGCTTCATCACCAGGACGTCTGGATCATCCAGTGTTTCATTCATCCTTCTCACCCAGTGGCAAGTCTACGATTTTTGCATGGGGTATGTCAGATCAAAATTTTCAAATCAAAACCAGTAAAAGTAGCATAAAAAGTATCCAGCAACTCAGTACACAAATACTAAAAACTGCCACGCGATTCAGAGCATATATGCATAGGTAATCAACCAATACATCCCCGCTAATTTCTATAATTCTACTACCTGCATGGCTACATCCACAAGCTTCATCAAAAATATCAAATTAGATAAGAAAAAGTTAGGGTTAGAGATTTTGCAAGCAAGATGAGAATGGAGGGGAAGAGGGTTATCAGTTCTCACCAGGCTTTCCGCCGGCCGGGCTGGAGAGCGGACGACGCGGGAGCTGGGGGCGCGCCGGCGTGGCTGGAGACGGCGTCGCCGGGACTTGGGGACGGGCCGGTGCGGCTGAAGACGACGGCAGACAGCGCGGGGACTGCGGGCGTGGAGACGGTCTAGCTGGGGCCTGGCTCCCTGGGGAGTCCGCCGGCCGCCGGGATGGGGGCGGCGCGTCGCCGCGTCGGCACCTTTTAGGGGACTGTGCCGTCGTCGCCCGTCGCGAGGAGCGGATAGGTGTTGACACTGTCGAGGAACCTCGCGTGCCCTGTTTTTTTTTTTTTTTTTTTCCTGGACCGCACAGGTCTTGTTGGGCTGACTCCTGGACCGCCGTTTTTTATTTAAAAAAAAGAAAAGAAAATCACGTTTACACCCCTGAAGTAGGACGCCACGGACCTAGGGTATGACTTGTGGAGCCCATTGAATCCACTCTTGTCCTCACCTCAGTACTCGTCAGTCGTTCTTCTATGGGAGCGAGCTAAAACTTGTCCCTACAATTTTTAAGGAGCTAAGAAAAATCCCACCAAGGCACTCCCTCGAAACCTCGCTACACTTGAGAGTGGGCGAAAAAGGCGTTGCGGTCGCCGCCGGCAGAGGAGGCGGTCTCCTCTGCCTCCGATGGCCCTTGGGACATTTGGAGGTGGCGGAGACGGCGGTCCTCTCGCCGGTTGGTCGGTCTTGTTCTAATTTAGGGTTTCCTAGGTATAGGGGTTGGTCTGCGGTTGGAGTCGATAAGGCGCTGGTGGCGACTCCGGCATGGAATAAGTCCCTCCGAGCTCAGCCGTGTCCTGTTGGCATGCCGCTCTAACGCCGGCAGCAAGTTCGTGGGGGTGGGTCTCCCGTTGTGGGGTCCCCGTATAGGAGTAGTTCGCGTGGTTCACCTCTTCGTCCTCTCGGTCAAGTGTCGCATTTTGTCGAAGGTGCTATGGCGGTTGCAGGTGTTGCGGCTTGTTGGAGTGTGGATCTAGCTCAAGTTCTTTGGTGGCGACCGTCGTCCGCGAGCCGATTCGGGATCCGAGGCGCCCGGGGTGTATCCCCGACTGTCGGCGTTTTCCGAGAGCCCTCGGGTGCCTCGTGTGTGCCGGCAATAAAGAATTTCTAGGTCTGCGTGCCTCCTCCCCAATGGCGTAGCGCAAGATGGACACACGGACACGGCGGGTTTATCCCCGGTTTAGGTCAACGGGGCCCTACGTCCAAATGGGTGGTGTCCTGCTCGTGTTACCTCGCGCTCAAAGGAGAGCTTGTAGTAGGGGTTACAAGCAGTGTGAGGGAGAGATGCTGGTCTCAAGCCCCACGATCGTGGTAGTGGTGGTCAGTTTTCTCTGGCTCGATCCCCCGCTAATGGGGCATTACTCCCCCTTTTATAGGAGGAAGAGGGAGGTAATGTTTACATATGTGGGTGCCTAGGTGGCTAATTCCCGAGGCTATACTTGTTGCATGTGCGCGGCCGAGGGTTGGTTGGCTTGGATGTCGTTTGATGAAGACACGCGTCTTGATCCGGTGGCAGACGTGCCGTTCCCTGGTGTGGCCCCGAGGGTCTGTGAGGCGTCCCTCACAGTCCGCATGGCGAGGGGCGGCCCCAGGGACGCTGGTTGCGGTGTGTCATGAGCCCGAGGGTCTGGCCCAACGTGGCGTCTTGGCTGTGTTTCTGGGAAATGAACAGTGTTGTCCTGGTTTCCCGTGCTGGGCGGCGTAATATGTCACCGGTTCAGCTTTGTGTCCCATCAGTCGGATTTGGGAAGTGATCTGGCAGGCCGATTTGACTGGGCGTAATCGATGGCCCTGGGCGCCTCGTCTGGCTGCAGCCGCATTAAATGCACTGTTTTCCTTCCTCCGCACGGAACCTCCCATGCCCGAGGGTCGCCGACCACGGGTGAGTGGGTTGGGCCACCTCGCCCGAGGATTGAGAGCCGGGTCTCCCTCGGGCGAGGCGGCGATTTTTCGCCCGGGTGGTGAGCTAGGCCACCCTCGGGCGGAGTCCATGCGCCCGAGGGGTGGTGAGCTAGGTCACCCCCGGCGAGACGGAGATTTGGGTAGAGACCGAGCCTTGGGTCGGCCGGTGATGACGTGGAGCGTTCGGTTCTCCGTCTTGTAAAGGTCCCGACCTTGTCCTTCTCGGCGTAGTGAGCTCCTTCGTCGTGGTGACTCCCCGTGGGCCGCTCGTGGGCCGGCTCCGTCTTCATGTATGCGCCGTGGCTCCTTGGCTTTGTCTGTCGCCTTTGGGCTGTCCTTCTAAGTGGGATGATGGCAGGCTAGGTTTTACTGGGCCCTGATGGGCCGGCAGATTCTCGTTGTTTGGAGAATGTCTCGGGGCCCAATATTTAGGTCCCCGACAGTAGCCCCCGAGCGAGTGTGGACTCGCCCGGGGGTTGTGCCGTTCCCGTCGCCTTGTTTTTTCTCAGGGTGGTTCGTCTACAATGGGTGTGCGTTGGCCGCTGGTTGGGCGTAACCCCGGGCCTCGAATGGAATGGCGGATTCCTTCGAGGTCTTCTATACCTCGCACGCTGGCAAGGCCGAAACAGCTCTTAAATTGCGCTTGTTTGTGCGGAGTCTGTTTGTTTTTGCGTGGGCGGCCCGAGGCCCGCGCTTATGTGCGCAAGGTCGTCCCAGGCTTCCTCGACTTTGATTATACGCTCCTCTGTCGCCCTCCTGAGAGGGAGGAGGGAGGGGAGATACACCTCGGTGCCCCAAAGCCGACCGTGGTGCACTCCGCTTGAACGTTGTAACGGGTTAGTTTAAGTGGGGTGCCCGTGCCCTTTGCCGGAGCAAGGGTCGGCCGTGTGATCTAGGATTCACCCTATGAGAACCTACGGACCGCTTAGCGGATCCCGGTTTGACGGGTCAACCCCGAGGGCCTGTAGGCCTCCCACGGATGGGACATCTCTATAAGCAGCACCCGCGGGTCTTAAACACGTTCAGGAAATCCAGAGCCCCTGAGGGCCCGGGTATAGCCGGTTGTGCATTTCCATCCTGTCCCTGGTTCGGGTTATCCTGAGGCGACTGTAGAAACCCCATGGGGGCCTAGCCTGGCAACCTCTGGAACGTAAAGTGCACGTTGACGTGCGTCAGCCCGAGGCTCGTTTGGCCCCCGCCGGAGGCGGGAACCGTCAACGGACTGACTTTTTTGCCCCTTAGGGTCGGGCGCTGGCGGATATGGATGGCCGGGACGGTTTTACCCCCGAATGGAAGACGAGGCGTCTCCTTGCCGCGCCGGCGGCGTGGCGGTTCGATCCGATGGGGCGTGGCCCCGTGGCTCTTGTCGGGCGTGTCGAGCGTCGTCAAGGTGCATTAATGCTCTTGAGTGACGGCTCCACCGCGCGGCTGAGCCGTTGGATGAGCGGTTCTCGTTCCATCGTGGGCTGTCCATTCCAGGCGTCGGTTCGTTTGCTCAGGCCGGCGGTTTGCCTTCCCTTCCCTATAAATATGGGGGTTGCCGGGCGGCGGCGCATAGTTGCTCCTTTGTTCTTGCCATCGCCTTCTTGCCTTCTTCTTTGCAAAGAATTAGGAGATAGAAAGAAAGATAGGGAGAGATTAAGGGAGAAATCCACTTGCCTTGTGCTCGTGTGAACGGTGTTGCCCGGCGGTTCTTTGTTTCTTGTCCTCCCGTTCGTCCATGGCGCAATCTGGTGGCGGCGACAACACGAGGGAGGTGCTCGATGCCGAGCCGTGGCCGAGAACGACGGCGAACGGAGGAAAAGCTTCAGCGCGCCTTGTCGAGGAAGGGCTTCTTCGCCCTCGTACCAATGCCCCGGCGGCCGGAGTGGATAGCTCCGGATTGGACCGATGAGGAGCCTAACCCTCCCCGATGGCTATGTGGTGAGCTTGATCGATCTTCACCGGCGTGGGTTCGGGATGCCGGCGGGCCGGTTTATCCGCGCGATCCTTCATTACTACAACATTGAGCTTCACCATCTGCCCCGAACTCGGTCTCCCAGCCGCCATCTTCGTCACCCTACGTGAGGGATTCACGGGGATCGAGCCGCATTGGGACCTTTGGTTGTGGTTTTTAAGGCGGACCTTACCACTTTGCCGGGTGGCGAAGGGTGCGCCGCGGAGGGCGTTAACGCGCGTTGGTGGTTGCGCGCTCAAGTCCGATCGAGCGGCCGAGGCCGAACCGGGCGATAGGTACATCCTTTCCAAGCTCACCTCCTCCAACAAGGGGTGGCGGGACCCGGTGGTTCTACCTCCGCAATGACGGAATGCGCTTCCGCGTACACCCGGCGCGTTCTCAAGCGTGTCCGGATAAGTGGTTCTGGGGTCCCCCTCGGCGGATCATCCTCGGTTGGAGGGCTCGAGGCGAGCGATCCTGCGGCTCCAAGATGGGGGTGTGAATGCAAATGGCCGTGGTCGCGCCTTTGATCGGCGTCGGGTGTTGCCGTTGATGGCTCGCCCTTTGCTCATGTATCGATGATGACCTCCTCTGCCGGTCTTGAAGAGTCTCGGATGTCCTCCCTTCGCTTTCCACCGATGGCCTGGCCAAGAGGGTGAAGGAGGCATTGGGGTCCAATACCCGTCCGAGATCCCGGGAGATCCCTATGCGCCCGCCCGTGGGTACATCTCCTTGGTAAGCGCCTTTTGGTTTCAGCGTTCTTGTATTGTCTTGTTGCCACCATGTTGCTGCCATGGTGGTTCTTACTCCATCTTCTTGCGGGGTCGTTTGAACTACCACGACTCTCATCCGCTGTGCCCAATCTAGATGCCGCGCGCCGGGCGGCGAACCGTGCTCGGAACAAGCGGGAGAGAGCACTGGCGTTAAAGAAGGAGGAGAAGAAGAAGAAGAACGTGGCCCGCGCCAACCGTCGGGCCGAAAGCGGCGAGGCGGGGCCAATCACTGATACCTCGTCCCACCGAGGAGGGACGTGGATGAGGAGGAGGGCGAGTTCGTCTTGAACTCGTCGGACGATGATGTGGGGGCTCGTATTGACCGAGCCCACGGGGTGCCGACCCGCTCGGGACTTCGCTATGAGCCCGAGCCCGAGGCGTCGGGGGTTGCTGGGACCAGCGGCGTCCCGAGTTCCTCCGGCCGAGGCTCCGGGACCACCGGTGGCTCGGGGTTTTACCCGATGTGGGTCACTGGCGCTACATGGCGAGCCTCGGCGGGATGAGCCGACGCTTCCGGCGTGGGCACCTCGGCGTCGCAAGGCGCGGTTCGAGGTGAGGAACCGGTGACCCCGTCCCGAACCGGCTTCCGTGCGTCACGAGCGCCGTGGAGGAGACGGCCCGTGCGTCAAGTGCGACGCCCGGTCGCGATCTTCCGCGCCTCGGCCACACCGGGCGTCCCTCGGGCCTCGTGAGTCCCTTCGTGTTTTCGCGATTAGCTTCTTTTACGGTATTTTTTGGCTTCTTTTCGGCGACGCGTTCTTGACTTCGGGAAGCGGGGGGGGGGCACTCTGTCCTTGCATCCCAAGAAGGCCACGAAGGCCGGTCGCAAAGCCTCGGCCGGGGCCCCGAGGCCGGGGTCGTCTCACCAAGGCGTCGTCCCACTGCGTTGGGCTCCCCGTGGTGTTAGCCCCGAGCCTCGGGAGGGGGTCGGGCCCGAGCCGGACGGCCGAGATCTCCCCGAGGTGGTACAAGCCCATGGCGGTGACGGTGGGTCGTCCACCCAGCCGATGGTGATCGACTTCGAGAGGGCTCGGCCAGGCTGCGTGGCCTTGACTCGGCGCGGAGCGGTTGGTGCCGTTTGAGGGACCCATGACGCAGCCGCCCCTCCCGAGGAGCCAAGCTCCTTCGTCCGGGAGTTTTCTCGGGAGGAGCTCTTCGAGGCGGCATAGACGCGAAGGCCCCGCTTGCGCCCGGCTCTGCCGATCTGGGGGCTCATGAGGCGTACAACCCCGACTTCCCACTACTCCATGCGCCCGGGCTTGACGTGGCTCTTGGCGAAGCGTCGTCTTCGGCAATGGTGAGGGCGTGCACGTGGTCACCGTGAGGGACCCCCGGACTTCTATTGGTGCTGGGTTCCACGAGGCTGCGGAGAGTCTTGGTGGAGGCGATGTTCCCTCCCGAGCCGACCCGGCTGGAGCGGTCCTCCCTTGACCTTGGGTGATGTACCCGGGGTCCGGCCGCCGCGGTGATCGATGACCGTCCCGAGGTCCTGGCGTGGAGTTCTCATGAGCAGATCCGCCAGTGGGCCGCCGATGGCCTTGCGAAGATTGGTGACGCCATAACCGGGCGTCTTGCCGAGGCCGACACGGTGAGTGTCTTGGCTGTTATTTTCCGCCATATTTTCTTTGTGTACGCGTCGTAATCCGTGGTGTCCATGTTGCGAGAATCTCCGGCGATTCGCCCGAGAAGTCCGAGCTCCTTCGCGAGGAATGTTACGAACTGGACCGCCCTCGGGCGAGCAGCGGTGAAGCGATCAAGCCCCGGGCGAGACGTCCGGCTTACTACTCTTGCCGAGGAGAGGGAGTCCCAGCGGCAGACTCTGGAGGCTGAGCTCATCAAGGCCAGGTCCGAGGCCAACAAAGTGGCGGCTGAGATGGCTCAGATGAGTCAAGATTTTGAGGACGCTCGGAAGCGATCCCTCCGGGCCACGGAGGAGGCCCATGGCGGCGGGGACCGATCCCCTGAGGAGGCGAGGAAGCGGCGGAGATGTGCGACGCCTTAAACACCCGCATCGGGGGGCTGGTGTCCGAGGGGGAAACCCTTAGGAAGGAGAAGGACCAGCTCAAAGTCGCTCGCGGAGGAGCACGGCGTGATCTTTGGTGCGGCAACCAAATGCCAAGGTACGCCCTCTCCCTTGGTAAGTTTTACCGCCTTTGATCGCTTCATCTTGCCGATATCACCTTGGTGCCTGTTGCGAGAGGCGGAGAAGGTCCGGACCGGGGGCCGTGGAGACCGCGGCTACGCTCGCCCAAGGGCTGGAGCGGGAGCGTAAGTCGTACCGGGAGCTAGAAGAGGCCCTGTCAGACTTCATCCGCCGCTTCGGGGCGGACAACCTGGAGGTCGGGCCCTCGGCTCGCAGTCGCCTGAGCGCCGTGGGCGGCTTCCTCAGGTCTGAGCTCCGGAGCGCCTTCCGGACCGGTGTGCGGACGTGTATGGCGATTTTCTGCTCACACTTCCCGATGGCGTCCGAGACATTGAATAACGTCGCGGGTGGCTTCTTCCTTGGCTCGAATGACGAGGGCGTGGTCGACCCCGCCGAGAAGGATCTTTGCCCGACGCCGCCAAGACCCGGGAGTTGTACGAGTTCGTGGATGGTGCTGCGACTCGGCTGGCCTCCCGTTTTGAGGACGAGATGTGCCCTCCGTATTCCCCCATAGAGTCAAACTATGAGGCGGACACGGGAGATCTTTGACGCCGTCTCCGAGGATGCGCCGACGGGTCCGATGCCGCCCTCGGGGGATGCCATTGCCGAGGATGTCGCCCGCGCTGATGCCTCTTCGTCGGCTGATCGTGAAGCGCGGGTGGACGAGGCTCGTGATGTCCCATGATCTCCCCCTTGTATGAAAAGATTGAATGTGTGAAATGTGTACATAAACAATAGTGCTGCCCGGGGCTGTGACCTCGGCGGTGCGTTTATGATTAAGTTGCGTTTCTCGAATTTCTCGTTTATTGTGTGGCCGGTCGCTTGCTTTCTCCGCTTGCGAGATATTGAGCATGGATGCCAGCGGGGGCGGTCCGTCACGGGTGCCACTAGGGGTGGTCCGTTTGACTCGGCTATCTCACTTAGGATTTGTGCGTCTTGCGACCTTCGCAACTTAAACGATCGATTTAAGTGTGCGCAAGAGAACTTTTTCCTTGAAAAAAAAAGTTTTGAAAAAAGAAAGGAGGGGTCCCCCAGGGGGTCCCCGTGTGCCCCCAGGGAGTTTTAGTCTTGTCTTTGGGCGAGGCTAAGACTCCCTTAAGGTATGCACAAGTAGCTTCTCTTCGTAAAAAGATGTAAATCTTTTATTGAGCGAAAAAAGCATAAGTGTTTGACTTCTAGTGCGAGGTTAAGGGTAGAAGCGACGTAGCTGTTCTATGTTCCGAGGCGTTGGAGTAGACTTCACCCTTCTCGTTTTTTCAGCTTGTAGGTTCCGGGCCTTAGTATTTCGGCGATGAAATATGGCCCTTCCCAATGTGGCGTGAGCTTGTGACGCCCTTTGTTATCTTGCTTCAGCTGATGCGGGGTCATTGACTTGGAACTCCCGAGGCTTGATCGCTTGGCGTGATACTTCCGAAGAGCTTGTTGGTATCTTCTTGAATTCAAGTCGCGACGTCTCGGGCCTCGTCAACTTGGTCGATGGAATCTTGCCTTGCATGCTTTGGTTGCCATGCTCGGTGTAGGCCCGCGGCACGGGGACCCATATTCAATGTCGGTGGGCAAGATCGCCTCGGCTCCATAGACTAGAAAGAATGGGGTGAAGCCCATGGCTCGGCTTTTTGTTGTTCGAAGGCTCCATAGAACCGACGGTAGCTCCCCGGTACCACCTCTTCCCGTCTTGGTTCAGGTGATTGAAGATCCTTGGCTTGAGTCCTTGTAGGATCATGCCATTGGCACGCTCCACTTGACCGTTGGTCCTTGGGTGGGCTACGACCGAGGTGTCAACCCGGATGCCGTAGTCGTCACAAAAGTCGAGGAACTTTTTCCCCACGAAGTTGGTTCCGTTATCCGTGATGATGGAGTTCGGGACTCCAAAACGGGCATTGATGTTCGTAAAGAACTTCACTTGTTTCCTCCGTCCAGGGTTCACCACAGCTCGGGCTTCGATCCACTTGAGAACTTGTCGATGGCAATTAGGACATGGGTGTGTCCTCCAGGCGCCCTTTCGGGGGGGACCGTCATGTCGAGTCCCCACACCGCAAATGGCCATGTCGGTATGGTATGGTCAAGGGGGCTTGTCTTTGGTAGATGCGTCTTGCGCGCGTAGAATTGGCACCCCTCGCAGGTGCGCACGACTTCATTCGCGTCCCGTATCGCCGAGGGCCACTAAAAGCCCTGTCTGAAGACTTTACCGACTAGAGTCCTCGAGGCGGCATGATGGCCACACTCCCTTGGTGGGTGTCTTCAAGCAAATCTTTGTCCTCCACCGAGGGTATGCATCGCATGTATATTCCCGAGGCTCCTTTCTCTTGTAGAGTTCTTTTTTGTCTCCAATTAGCGCAAAGGATTTTGCCCTTCGGACCAACCGGCGAGCCTCGGTCTTATCCTCGGGGTAATTCTCCTCGGTGGAGGTACTTCAATAGAGGTTCCCTCCGATCGGGGGCTTCGTCGACGCCATGGCCTCGGGCCCGATGCATTCGAAGTTGTCTCGCCCGGCCCTCGAGGGTATTTCCCGGGGTGTGTACTTAAACGAGGGCTCGTTGAGATCTCGGGTGAGTACGTTCGGGAACAATTCCTCGTGTCGCGGCGACCTTGGCAAGTTCATCCGCGGCTTCGTTGTAGCGTCTTGGGGTGTGCTTGTGCTCAAGCCCATGGAACTTTTCCTCCGGTTTTGGCACCTCTTGGCAATACGCTTCCATCTTGGGGTCGTGGCACGCCGAGGCCTTCATGACTTGGTCAATGACCGATTGTGAATCCCCCTGGTTTCCAACCGTCGGATCCCGAGGTCCGCCGCGATCCCGAGACCGTTGACCCGGTGCCTCGTATTACTGCGGCGTTGTTGGAGGCCGGGAAGTGCAACCGGATGGCGTACCTTGTGTGAACCCCGAGGGGTGAGATGAAGAGCAAACCGCCCCCGCACCCGTCTTCATCATGGACCCGTCGAAATACATGGTCCAGCACTTCGGCTGGATTGGTGCTTTGGGGCGCGATTGCGTATCGATCCATTCGGCCACAAAATCGGCCAGGGACTTGAGACTTTATCGCCTTGCGGCGAGGAATGATATTGTCTCGCCCATGAGCTCCACCGCCCACTTCGCCACTCTTCCCGTGGCCTCTCGGTTCGGATGATCTCCCAGGGGAATGAGGATACCACGGCGGCGGGTGCGCGAGGAAGTAATGGCGAAGTTTTTCTTCGCGTTAGTGCGATGGCGTCTGGCCAGTTTTTGCATTTGCGAGTACCGAGTCTTGGTGTCGGAAAGCACCTCACCGATGAAGTACACGGGGCGTTGTGCGGCAACGTGTGCCCCTCTTCCCGACGCTCCACTACGACCACCGCGACTACTACGGGTAGTGGGCGTGACGTAGAGGAGCAAGGTCTCTCCCCGGTTTGGCGGTACCGGGGGACTGGTGGACTAGTCGGGAGATTCTTGAGGTTGCCGAGGGTTTCTTCGGCCTCGGGGTCCGTGCAAAGTGCTCGATCTTGCGAAGGAGCCGATAGAGGGGAGGCCCCTTTCCCCGAGGCGGGAGATGAACACTCGCTTAGTGAAGCCAGGCAGCCCATAACCTTCGAACTCCTTTGAGGTCTCGGATTGGCCCAATCTTGGTGATTGCATCAACCTTGGTCGGGTTGGCTTCGATGCCTCGTTGAGAGACGATGAAACCCAGCAGCATCCCTCGGGGGACCCCAAATACACATTTTTCGGGGTTGAGCTTGACTCCCTTCTTGTTTAGACATTCGAAGAGACCACTATGTCGTCGACATAGGCTTCCACAATCCTCCCGATGAGTTCTCCGAAGATGATTTGCATGCACCACTGGTACGTAGCCCCAGCGTTCCTCGAGCCCGAAGGGCATTGTGAGGTAGCAATACATCCCGAAGGGTGTTATGAACGAAGTCGCGAGCTGGTCGGACTCTTTCATTTTGATCTGGTGGTAACCGGAATATGCATCGAGAAAGGACAAAGTTTCGCATCCCGCGGTGGAGTCGACAATTTGGTCGATTCGAGGCAAAGGAAAGGGAACTTTCGGACATGCTTTGTTGAGACTAGTGTAGTCCACACACATCCTCCATTTCCCATTCTTTTTCTCTACTAATACAGGATTAGCTAACCACTCTGGGTGGAATACTTCCTTTATGAATCCGGCCTCCTGAAGCTTGTGGATCTCCTCGCCGATGATCTTCCGCTTGGCGTCATCAAAACGGCGCAAGCGCCGCATGGCCCAGCTTCGAGCCCGGTTGGATGTCTAGGGAGTGCTCGGCGACATCCCTCGGTATGCCTGGCATGTCCGAGGGTCCCCACGCAAACGTCTTGGCGTTCGCACGGAGGAAGTCGACGAGCACTGCTTCCTATTTCGGATCCAGCTCCGAGCTGATGGTCAGCAGCTTCTCCTTCGGTTGCTTGGGATCGAGTGGGATCTTCTTGGTGCCCGAGGAGGGCTCAAAGCTCCCCAAATAGCGCTTGGCCTCGTGCTCGATCGTGATCTCGTCGAAGCTCTTCTTTGCGTCGGCAATGAGTGCCTCGGCGATGGCGGCGGCTCCTCGGCGTACTCCACGCTCTCTACGTCGCACTCATATGCATGGTGATGTGAGGGGCCAGTCGTGATGACACCCTTCGGCCCTGGCATCTTGAGCTTGAGGTAGGTGTAATTTGGGACAGCCATGAATTTGGCATAGCAAGGCCGCCCGAGGAGTGCGTGGTATGTACCCCGGACCCCGAGGATCTCAAAGGTGAGAGTCTCTTGCCTGAAGTTCTAGGGGTCCCCGAAATAGACCGGCAGGTCGATCTGCCCGAGGGGCTTCAGCTGCTTGCCGGGGACGACGCCGTTGAATGCCGGCCCTCCTGGGCGGATCTTGGACTTGTCCACCCCGAGGAGGTCGAGTGTTTCCTCGTAGATGAGGTTAAGGCTGCTTCCTCCGTCCATGAGGACCTTGGTGAGCCGGGTATTGGCAATGATTGGATCCACCACCAACGGATAAGCCCCCGGGTTTGGGATGTGCCGAGGGTGATCCGACTGGTCGAAGGTGATGGCTTGATCCGACCACTTGCGCAGCTTCGGGATCGCCGGCTCAGTCGCATACACCTCCCGTCGCTCCTTCTTGCGTTGCCGCATGCCGACATGTTCTTTGGTGTTGCCGCCGAAGATCATGAAGCAGTTGTTCACCTTCAGAAACCCTTGTCTCCCTCGGCGCGCCCTCGGGCGCTCCTTCCTCCTCCTCCTCGGGAATGGCCCCGAGTTTGGCGAAGTGTTTGCGCACCGTTTTGCACTCCTTGAGGGTGTGCTCGGCCGAAACCGTGGTTACGCACGGCTTCTTGAGCATCTTGTCGAAGGTAACTGGTGGCGGGGCTCGGGACCCTTTGCGGTCGACTGCAGCCACCATGTCTTCGTCGTCTGCGTTGAGGGCTTGGCCCTTGCCCTTGCGGCTCTTGTCCTTTTTCTTCTTCTTCTTGCCCTCGCGAGGCTGGGATCCCTCGGGTTCCTCCTCCTTACGCTTTCCTTTGCCCGTGCCCTGATTGAACAGAGCCCCGACAGCCTCTTCTCCGCTGGCGAACTTGGTGGCGATGTCCATCAGCTCGTTCGCCTCGGTCGGAGTCCGGCGCCCTAGCTTCTTCACGAGGTCACGGCAAGAGGTGCCGGCCAAGAAGGCCCCTATGACGTCAGAATCCGTCACGTTAGGGAGCTCGGTCCGTTGCTTGGAGAAGCGCCGGATGTAGTCGCGCAAGGACTCGTCAGATTTCTGGCGGCAGTTTCGGAGGTCCCATGAGTTACCCGGGCGCAGGTATGTGCCCTGGAAATTCCCTCGGAAGGTCCTCTCCAAGTCTGCCCAGTTTGATATGAGGTCCGGTGGAAGGTGTTCCAGCCAGGCCCTAGCTGAGTCGGAGAGGTACAGGGGCAAATTTCTGATTATTACTTTGTCATCGTGTGCCCCCGCGAACTGGCATGCCAGCCGATAGTCGGCCAACCACACCTCGGGACGAGTCTCCCCCGAGTACTTCTCGATGTGGCTGGGAGGCCTGAAGCGCGCAGGGAGTGGTGCCCTCCTGATATCCCTTGTGAAGGCCTGTGGCCCGGGTGGATCTGGGGAGTACCCTCGGTCTTCCCGGCGCACTTGCGCGTCTCGTCCCGCCGGTCGCCCCCGAGGTGAGCCACCTCCGTGGCGAGCCCGCTGCCGCTCGATTTCTTCCCTGAGGTCAGGGGCGCCTCGGTTACGGTCTTGGCGGGGGTCTTCTAAGCGCTCCCAGACGGGGCGGTTGTCGTGGTTGTCGACTAGGCGCTCCCGGACCGGCCTTGCTGAGGCTCGGCTTTGTTCAGGTCGGACGGAGCCCTGCCGACTTCGCCCGGACTCCTCCCGTCGTCGTGACGTCACGGCTCGATCCCGGGAAGCGGAGCTCTCCGCCTGCTGTACAGCTGCCCCGTCGAGGCTGTCGAAGGCCCCCTCCCGACGCGCCTTCCCTCGGCGGTGAGGGTTCGGGTATCTCGCGTACCAGCATGGCGGCCGCCGCCATGTTGAGGCCGCTCTGTTGAACGGGGTCGCTATGTCGAAGTGGAGGTACCCGTCGGGTCCGCCGCGTCCGCCGCCCGTTGCGATCATGGGGCGCCCTCGGGGCCTGCCCCGCTGGGCCCAGGCTTGCTCCGTTGGATGTTCCGCTCCATTTGTCGAAGTCGTCGTGCGGACTCTGCGCGGATCTGTCTTGCAAATCCAGCTGCGCGCGTCTGGCCGGCGGCGCGCCGCGCCGCCACAAAGGGGCGGGGCGGAAGCCGCTGGCGCCGCGGCCGCGGCCCGTCGTGGCGGTACGTCCGCCTCATCTTCGTCGGAGACGTCGGTGAGGCGGCCATCTTGCTCTATGTTGTAGCATTCCCGTGTAGGGTCATAATAGTCGTCCTCGTCGTCGGTTCCGGGGGCACCGAACGCGCGGAGGAAGTCCCTGTTCTCCGGACGGTAGTGCGATTCCGCCAGTTCTCGGGACCTGGCCCCAATCGTGCCCGGACGAGGAGGCAGGACGGGGTCCTGCAGCATCCTTTGGCGGATGCGCTCTTCCGCGTAATCGTCTGTGGGATAGCGTTCCCGTGGGACGACGGGGGGTCTGGCCCGCGCTCTCCTCGCGGCGGTTTCAAGCGAAGTTTCCGTCGGCGAGGATTTCACGAATCCCTTCCGGTACCAGCGTGGGCGCGTTCTCCCGACGCGATTAGGGTTTTACGGGTATCTGCGGCGGGCGGCCCGAGGAAGGATCTTCCCGGTGCCTAGGGTTCTGGGGACCCTCACCGTGAGTTGGCACTGGTGGTGCGTCGTCGGATTCGAATCCGTTGCGTGAACGCGCCTAGTGCGCCCGGTGGATCTGCCTTGCCCGCCTTGCGCGGCGGCCGTGATGGCGGACACGCCGCATCGGCGATACTGCCCTTCTTTCCGCCGTCATGTCAGGCAAAAGGATCATCTCATAGTTGTGACCGAGCGCCACGAACTCCAGCGTCCCGAAGAACAGCGGTGTTCCGCGCGGGAGCTCGTGCTCCGGCGAGCAGGGTGGAAACGAAGGTGGAAATGCCATGAGGGTTGATGGAGATGTGGATTGCACACAGCGCGTCCCCTACCTGGCGCGCCAACTGTCGACGTTTTCCGAGAGCCTGGGGTGCCTCGGGTGCCGGCAATAAAGAATTTCTAGGTTGCGTGCCTCCTCCCCTAATGGCGTAGCGCAAGATAGACACGGACACGGCGGGTTTATCCTGGTTCAGGCCAACGGGGCCCTACGTCCAGCGGGTGGTGTCCTGCTCGTGTTACCTCGCGCTCAAAGGAGAGCTTGTAGTAGGGGTTACAAGCGGTGTTAGGGAGACATGCTGGTCTCAAGCCCCACGATCGTGGTAGTGGTGATCAGTTTTCTCTGGCTCGATCCCCCGCTAATGGGGCATTACTCCCCCTTTTATAGGAGGAAGAGGGAGGTAATGTTTACATATGTGGGTGCCTAGGTGGCTAATTCTCGAGGCTATACTTGTTGCATGTGCGCGGCCGAGGGTTGGTTGGATTGGATGTCGTTTGATGAAGACACGCGTCTTGATCCGGTGGCGAGCGTGCCGTTCCCTCCACTGTGTGGCCCCGAGGGTTTGTGAGGCGTCCCTCACGATCCGCATGGCGGGGCGGCCCTGGGGACGCCGGTTGCGGTGTGTCATGAGCCCGAGGGTCCGGCCCAACGTGGCGTCTTGGCTGTGTTTCTGGGAAATGAACAGTGTTGTCCTGGTTTCCCGTGCTGGGCGGCGTAATATGTCACCGGTTCAGCTTTGTGTCCCATCAGTCGGATTTGGGAAGCGATCTGGCGGGCCGATTTGATTTGGCGTGTCGATGGCCCCGGCGCCTCGTCTGCTGCTTGTTGCATTAAATGCAGTTGTTTTCCTTCCTCCAGACGGGAACCTCCCATGCCCGAGGGTCGGCGACCACGGGTGAGTGGGTTGGGCCACCTCGCCCGAGGATTGAGAGTGGGTCTCCCTCGGGCGGCGGAGATTTTCGCCCGAGGGTGGTGAGCTAGGCCACCCTCGGGCGGCGGAATCCATGCGCCCGGGGTGGTGAGCTAGGTCACCCCCGGGCGAGATGGAGATTTGGGTAGAGACCGGAGCCTTGGGTCGGTGGGTGATGACGTGGAGCGTTACGGTTCTCCGTCTTGTAAAGGTCCCTGACCTTGTCCTTCTCGAGCGTAGTGAGCTCCTTCGTCGTGGTGACTCCTGTGGGCCGCTCGTGGGCCGGCTCCGTCTTCATGTATGCGCCCGTGGCTCCTTGGCCTGGTCCGTCGCCTGCTGGGCTGTCCTTCTAAGTGGGATGATAGCAGGCTAGGTTTTACTGGGCCCTGATGGGCCGGCAGATTCTCGTTGTTTGGAGAATGTCTCGGGGCCCAATATTTAGGTCCCCGACACCGACCGATGTTCTTACCACGGCGATTTCATCCCGGTCTTTGAATAGGGTGGCTACTGCGGCCCCTCAAAGCTTCGTGTGATTGGGCTCCTCTAGATGCGGGGTGGCCGAGGCTTCTTCCTCAACGGTGGATGATGACGGCGTCACGACGACGAGTGAAGGAGGCTTCTGGACAATTCGGCAAGCACAAGGTCCAGGGACTTCAGTGGAATTTTTAGCTTTTTCAAGGGCTTTTGTGTAAGATGGTTGGGGACAAATGCCCATGTATCCTTATCTTTTGTATCTGTATGGATCGTCAAGCTCGGTTTGTCGGTTTGGAAGGAACCCGGAGATCAAAGCAAAGGTATAACTTGATAGGGTTTTCTTTCGGTGATCAAGACACGATAGAGCGTGTGATCACGTTATAGGATAGATGACCGACTATCAAGAGGGATGCCACGGCTAATCCAAAGAGAAAGTGCCTCTAGGTTCATGGTAACTTGCATATGCATTTAGAATCTAGTGGACTAACTTCGCTCTTGTGATATCGTTCGTGATATGCTAACACACATGCTCTCGGGACACATTTTGACATGTTGGCATCTTGAGACAAGAGGCGAAACGAAGAAAAATGTAAAGGCGACGACGCGGCGTTGAAGAGGGCCTTCAACAGCTGCTTGTACGGACGCCGGGGCCGAAAAGGTCCTAAATGGCTAGAGGGGGGTGAATAGCCTAATAAAATTTCTACAAAAACACTAGAGCAACTTGTTAGTAATTAACAAAGCGTAAATGCGTTTGCTCTAGCTCTACTAGTCGGCAAGCCTCCTATTGACAATTCTAGTTGCTATAGTCTCTAAATCACACACAAAGGCTATGTCACTACTTTACCACTAGGTGAACAAGCTAAATACTCTAGCAACTAAACAAGTCTACTCAAACTACACTAGCACAAGATATATGAAAGTAATGCAAGAGTATAGAGGTGATATACCACAATGTCGAGGCTAGTCAATCCAATCACCAAGGATGAATCAATGTGATAACCAAATGGAAGCCAATCACCAAGAGACAAATGGAGACACAAGATTTAACCCGAATTTCACTTGAGCACCCTCAAGCTAATCTCCGTTTGTCTTGACCTTCTCACGTGTGGGTCGAGGTGGAGCTCACTCCAAGCCAAATGCCTTTAGGCTTCTCGCACCCAAAGCAAATGAGAGGTACCCAAGACACGAGCAATAGATTACTCACACTTTGTCTTCCCGACGAGGAGTGTGTGATCCTCTCACAAATCACCGGAGGTGGCCAAGAACAATCACCAACTCTTGCCAACGCCTCCACCAATCACCAAGCCGGCTAGGAGTGGTGCTCTCCAAGAGCAACAAGAAAACCACCGGCTCACAACGATCCTCAAGCGCCACTAGATGCAATGATCAAAGCAAAGTGCACTTGAATCACCTCAACTCACTAGAATGGATGCTCTCAAGCAAAGGAGTGAGGAGGAGGATGAGTGCTCAGCTCTAGAGGTGTTAGGAATGATTTCAAATGTCCAAGAGACCTCCCATGGCCAGCCAAAGGGGTATAAATACCCCCCACCACGAAGTGTGGCCGTTGGGGTGCAAACTGCACACAAATCAGCCTGACCGGACGCACTGACCGGACTCACCAGTGAGTCCGGTCGGTGGGTCCGGATCACAACCGACAAGCCCCAACCCGACCGCCCACCGAGCCCGCGAGTGCGTCCGGTCCGGCGACGTCCCGGCTTCCGGACGCGACCGGATGCTTCCGGTCGGTGCGTCCGGTCAACCGTCGACCATCGACCGAGAAACATGCTCTCTGGAATTCTGACCGGACCCGCGCACCGGTGCGTCCGGTCGGATTTTCCAGCTTCCGGTCAGTGAGTCCGGTCACCGCCTGCGAGCTGCGAAATTCCGTCGTTTCGTCGTCGTTCCTTCACCTTTGCTCCAAACCGACTTCCGTCACTTGATTCTTGTTGCCGACACGTCGAAGAACACCCCGACACCATGTGTTAGCATTTTCGAAACATTTTTCATCAAGTACGGAGTTAGCTCTCTAGGTTAGAATGCATGCAAATGATTTTGAACCTAGAGGCACATGAGGATCGATATGTACGATAGTTTTCCCCTCTTTATAGTACGGCTTATCGATCCTATAATCACTCACACCCTCTATGGTGTCTTGAGTGTAAAATCAAAATGGCCCTATGATATACCTTTGCCTTGAGCCCATTTTGATCCTCGAAACACGCCAAACCGCGCACTTGATCATCAATTGAATCATCTCGATCCATCCATCATGACCATCATGCACCAACCTTGGCTTGACCAATCTCCAACTAAAACAAACACTTAGCGTAGAGAGATTAGTCCTAAGGATGTCACTAATTAGCCAAAACCAATCTAGAGATCTTCACTAGCGCCTGGCGCGTCCGGCGCAGTGTTGGAATTCAAATCGCGTCGCTTGACGCGTCCGGCGTAGTGGAGGTGTCATCTTTGTGGATTTTTCAACGGTGCTGACGACGACGACACAGTGCGTCCGGTGCATGCCGTCTGTGATCCGTAGAGCATGTCGAGGACCCCCCCGACGGACGCTGGCCCGGCGTCCGGACGTAGTTGTTTGGTCGGGCGCCTGGTGCGTCCGTACAGCGCGTCCGGGACCAACTTTGGACCAACGGCTCTATTTTGACTTTGGTTCTATAAATAGTTGGGTGGTCGGTTCATTTGTCTCTCTTGCACATTTGAACACTCCTACACACTTGTGAGCTTGTGATACTCCCCACTCCACTCATCTCTTCATCCTAACTTCGAATCTTGGGTGAGATTGAGAGCCATTAGGACCTTTGAATATGTCAACTTCCTATTTAATCTACGCATATTGTTGTAACCTGCTTCTTGTCCTATTTTTGTTTTCCTGAGCATAGTCCCTCGCCCAGCTCTAGATCGGCACGCAAAGGCGCAGGGGTCGATCTCCTATATTGTTTTCTAGATTGATGGTGACCTCACATTGCCTGATTCCTTCACATAGGTTATCGGCGCACAAATGGGCGCCACCTGACTAGTATATATCAATAATTGATAAGTTCAATGTTACTGGACTGAGATAGTAGAGTATGTATTATACCTATTGTTGTAGAAAATGAACAAAGAGGAAACATATCATTTAATATAAGTAAGGTTTAATAATCAAGGGTATAAACAATAACTAATGTGCCCATCTCTTAATTAAGATCAGTCATGTGTATCCACGGATGGTAGAGGCTGCAACTTTGTTCCATTATCTAAATAGAATCTCCTAATTAAGATTGTGTAGCTCATGCGAGAGCATGAGTTGATAATTACCGACATATGTGATTATGAGAGATAATGTAATGCAATATATATACGTATATAATTTGTACCTAAGCTTTCCACCTCTCGACCATTTTAAAAGTTAACAAAAGTCCCTCAAATCTACATGTAACTACTAAATGTAATTAAGCTATTATGAACAATACATTGGTATAAATAATTTTAAGTTATATTAACACTCATGATTTTAAGTTATATTAACAATAATCCTTAGCAAACCATATAGTAGTGACACTTACAGCTCATTTGAAGTCATATTAACACTCATGACAAAAAAATCTAAGTTGTTGCCTTCAAAAAAAATTGAACATTTTGATCTACACATTATATCATATGAATATTTGTAACTTAATTTTATGGATTATTTGTTTAATAAAGCAATTATAATATGATACAACAAATTCAACATCTTGAATACCATGGTGCATGATGAAGCAACAATTGAGCACATTGTCAAAACAAAGATGGTAGCCTATGACCTAGAATATTCTTTAAATAAAATATAAACATGATTTTTTAAATAAACGATATAATAATTTCAAATTAATACATGTAAAAATTAGATCAAAACATAAATATTAAAGTATAGATTTTCATTATATCTCATAATGGGATGGAATAAGAATTTATACACTTCAAGTTTATTTAAATTTCAACTAAATACATATGGTGCTCGAAAAGATTAAGCGTACAAATTATTACTTGGAAGAATCATACAAAAAAATATAGATCCTATTTTTTACAAACCATCTAAAACATTTTGACATTGTAAGTAATAGTTGTTGTATATAAGAAATTTGGGAAACAAATTAAAATTTAGGTTTATGTTTTCAAGATATATAGAGAATGCATCTAAAACTATCATAGTTTAAGCAAATGTTACAACTAATGGTATAATGGAGATACACAAAAGGTGCTATAGATATGTAGAAAAAGAAAACTTACATATCAATATTTCAAAGATTATCACAATTGAATATTGACCGTAGAGTACCTACTATATCTATTATTTTAGAATATTAGTGAAGAGAAAAGGATATTAAATGTAATGAACTAATTATTTTAAAAAGTGTTCCATAAAATTTTAACCCGTGCGGGAGCACAGGTTCTTGAACTAGTAACTGAATAACTAAGAGTCTAAGAGCACACTTGCACAACATCAGCGTAATTTAAATATGTGCACAAACCTGCCACCTGGAGACCTTCCTGGATATCTTGGACTTGGAGGCAAGACCAGAAAGTGGCAACTTATTTTTCCTTGTCATTCGACTAGAGTAGCTTTTCGCAATCTCCAACGGAGGCGAGCAGTTTGTAAAGAAAATCAGGTCGGGCTGTGCCGCAGGGCGTGCCTGGAGAGCAGCCAAGCACGGCTTGTACATCGACGCAGACCAAGCCCAGGCCCAAGCACGGCCTGTACATCGACGCAGACCAAGCCCAGGCCTGCGTAGTACCATGCCATGCTATGCTGTGGCCTGCATTGGGCTACGGGCTGCAGGTGCATGATCAATAATTCTCAAAAAAAAAAAAAAAAAAAAAAAAAAAAAAAAAAACAATTGTGCTCGATAGCTTACAGGCACAAGGAACTGCAGGGAAACATGGCTAAATAAAACAACATTTGGAATCAAAATCCGAAACTGCGGAGAAGAGTTGGACGTCGCTATGGCGAGTTAGCATTCCGGCAAAAATCAAACTTTTCATTTGGAGACTGGCGAAACAGTCATTACCGACGGGGATGTCTGTCGTCGCAGGCACATGGCATATTCCTCGAAATGCTCTATTTGTGATGAAAACACTCGCTACTCGAGTGTACTATGGCCAAGTGTGTCTTGGCTCTTGTTGATGAGGAAATTACTGAACATATTTTCTGTGTTTAGGTTGAAATTTCTCATTGATAGATTTATTGAAGCACGGCACGACGAACTCAATCGCGTGCTAGTCATGGGCAATCTGGTATGCACGCAGGAAGGCAATACATGAAAACAGTTTCCAGAGCCCATTATCAAAGCTCTCCTATGTGAACTCATCCATCTCTGATCTCTCAGCGACGGAGGAGCAGGCGACCGGACATGGGCAGCAACGCACAAGGCAACCTCAACATGCTGTTTGGCAGTGGCTACCTCCTCTGGTCGGCAATCGGCATAGTGAAGATCAATTCTCCTCTGAAGTTTCTCACACACACACACACTATAGCAACAGGATCAGTACAGTAATCTTCAGGGGAGAATTTGAAATGGTTCTTGCCATTAATGAAGGCTGAAGATAACAGCTCTACTGGTAATTTTTCTAGAAGCCAACAACAATTTAGTGGAAGCAAAACTTCAGAAGTAGCTGTCAAGACCACCAGTAACAGGATCAATACAGTAATCGCCAGAGCAGAATTTGAAATGATTCTTGCCATTAAGGAAGGCTGAAATCCAGGCCTACTGATTTGAGAACATCTCTATCGATAATATTTCTAGAAGCTAGCAACAATTTACTGGAAGCAAAACTTAACCGAACAGGGCACTAGTAGTAGGATCAGTACAGACTACAGTAATCGTCCGAGGAAATTTTGGACGTGAAACTAGGCTCTACTGAAGAGGGTGCTAACATAAACAGCTCTGCTGCCGATAGTGATAGTGAGAAGGAGCAGCAGACTTCACTCAGCATCAGGTTGAGGGGGGAGCTGAGGATGCTGGAATCCGGGCTCTGCCATTGGTTCAGCGTTCCTCTTCATCATTATCTTCTTCATTTGAGCTCTCTCCGCAAAACTCGCTATCAGATCGGGAACTGCCTTTACAAGCATCATCTCGCCCGAAGCTCCAACCACATGATCCAAGGTGGTAAGTGCCCTCAATTCATCCGAGCCTGGTCTCCTCACTCTGATGTTGTGAAAAGTGTTAGGAATAGTTCCCTTAAAATTCATATGAAGTAATCCATAAATGGCAAAGGCGGCCTTCTGGTTGCACTTATTGTTTTAGATCAGATGAAAACAGGAGGTGCAATATCAATTAGCATATTCCACAGACTGCCATCAAGGTCAGATTTTCGTCATCCTGATATTTGGCTCAAGCCTCACTGCAATTGTATAATAACGGAATCGAAATGCCTCACCAAAAAATCACTAAAGTAGTAAAATAATGTTTTCCTCTTCTCACTCTCTGCGTATCATTTGGATCAAGTAATCTTCCTTTTCTGTCACGTCCACAGTCTTCGATCCCAGCTAGAACTTCGAACATGTTTTGCATAACTTAGATTCCTCCAGGTTTTCACGGCTCGTTTGTTCACTGCATCATATATGTACAGATAGGTTACTATTTACGACAAAGGCGTTGCTTTAAAGGCGAATAAGTAGCAAAATGATTGGCGACGCGACGGCGACTTTGGAGGACCTCGGCGTCGTTTTCGGGAACCTCTTCATTACGTTGTCCTCAACGTCGGCCGGTATTCTCGAGATCCAATCTATCTAGTGTGCTAGTTGGGTTTACACTGTTGCTATGATCATGCTACGTGATATCATGATGCGTCACGCTAGTATATGCGATATCTTGATACGTCTTGCTAGTATGCTTGACATGCTTTATCTAGTAGGTCTATTTGTCATGATTTATATTTTGGAATTAATCCGAAATTGCCTAATATCCCAACAATCCAAAAACCTTATTATAGGCTTTTCTTGATTTAACTATGGCTGTTTTTCACGACGTCTTGAGACTAGAAAAGTTTTCTAGTGCACATATAAAGAGGTGGCGAGTTAAGGCCATGCTCGGCTAGAGGCTAAGATGTTACGGGTTCTTGTTGGATTGCCTCGGGAAATATCTCTAGAGATAAGAGAAGATTCCAGGGGAGACAACACTATCCTTAGAAGAACAATCCTAAACATCTTGCTAGTCATCTAGAAGATGCAAACTTGCACTTCCAAGATGAGAGGGCATTGTGGGATCAACTGAATGCAACCATTGGTACATCTGAGTTGTACATTATGGAGAGCTTTCATGACTACAAGATGGTTGCTAACCGATCTATAGTCAAGCAAGCGCATGAGGTTGAACACATGGCAAGAGAACTTGAACTCCTTAAGTATGTCATACCCGATGAATTTGTAGCCGTATGCATTATTGCTAGGTTGCCTTCTTCATGGAAGAGTTTCGGCACAATTCTAAAACACAAGAGACAGAAAATATCAGTTGTAAACCTGATAGCATCTCTTGATGTTGAGGAAAAGATTCGGGTGAAGAATACTATTGAGAAGGGGAATAAGAGCCATTCTAGCACTAATATTGTGCAAGAAAACCCACATGGCAAGAACAAAGGGAATAAATCTTCCAATGCCAAGTTAGCAACTACCTTTGAGAAGAAGAAAAATATTGATGAGGTGCTTTGCTTCACTTGTGGACAACTTAGTCACTTTTCCAATGGGAATAATAAGAATGTCAACCTCGTGACTATTAGC
The DNA here is from genome assembly GCA_015847255.1 of Hyparrhenia diplandra. NCBI lineage: Eukaryota > Viridiplantae > Streptophyta > Magnoliopsida > Poales > Poaceae > Hyparrhenia > Hyparrhenia diplandra. The sequence continues at coordinate 88,089 of JADLZK010011947.1, read as the reverse complement.
AATGCTGATGAGGAGTACAGTAATGTTCCTACTGTACTATCGATATTTCAATCACCAAGTTGGTGGGTTGATACAAAGCTAATATTCATGTGTGTGCGACATCTCTTTGTTTTCTTCTTATAAAGAGCTACAAGGTTCTTCTGTCCTAATGGGGAATGGGTCACATGCTTTTGTTCGTGGCGTTGGCGTTACTACGGTAGATCTGAAGTTTACTTGGGGAAAAATTGTCTTGGTGAAGAACGTGCGGCAGATGTCCCTACTATTCGCAAGAACCTTGTTAGTGTTTCTCTTCTTTTAAGAGATGGGTTTAAGGTAGTGATGGAGTCCAATAAAGTAGTTATGTCTAAGCATGGACAGTTTATTGGTAAAGGTTATGACTTGTGGTGGCTTGTTCCGTCTAAGTTTGGCGAGATTTTTGTAATAAGTCGGTGAATCATATTTGTGGCACAATTGATGATAATTCAAGTGTTTGGCATTCTCGGTTATGTCATGTGAATTTTGGTTTGATGTCACATTTATCTAGCTTGCGGTTAATTCCAGATTTCACCATTGCCAAAGGTTCTAAGTGCCATAGCCGTATTGCAATCTAAGCAACCTCGAAAAGCCTCACAAGGCGTGAGAGGAGAGACACTTGGCACCTCTAGAGCTCAAACATTCTGATCTATGCGAGATGAATGGTTTGTTGACTAAAGGTGGAAAGAGATATTTCATGACGTTAATTGATGATGCTTCTAGATATTGCTATATTTACATGTTTGAAAACTAAAGATGAGGCATTAGACTACTTTAAAATCTTTAAGGCTGAAGTTGAAAATCAACTAGAAAGAAAGATTAAACGTCTAAGGTCGATCGTGGTGGTGAATATTTTCCTATAACATTTGATGAGTTTTGTGCGGAACATGGTATTATTCATGAGAGGACACCTCCCTATTCGCCCGAATCCAACGGGGTTGCCGAGAGGAAAATCGCACGCCGATCGACTTGGTTAACGCCATGTTAAACACCGCTTTGGTTTATCTAAGGCATGGTGGGGGAAGCTATATTGATTGCGAGTCATGTCCTGAATAGAATTCCAAAAGAAATAAAGAGACAACACCATATGAGATATGGGTTGGAAGGAAACCATCACTTTCATACTTGCGCACGTGGGGATGCTTGGCGAAAGTCAATGTTCCAATTAATAAGAAGCGTAGCTTGGACCAAAGACGGTAGATTGTGTCTTTCTTGGATATGCTCACAACGGCGCCTATCGATTTTTTTTTTAGTAGTAAAATCTGAAGTTTCGATATGCATGTTGATACTATCTTTGAATCTCGTGATGCTACATTTTTTGAGAATATATTTCCTGTGAAAGATATGCGTAGCAATGCTAAGTTTTCTACTGAATTAGCTCCTGATATTACTATACCTATTGAGTCTTCTATTGAGTCGTTTGAACAACCACTTGAGGAGGATGACAATGAAGTTCCCCGTGAGGAACAAGAGATAAAAGATTGCAAAATCTTTTTGGTGATGATTTCATTGTGTACCTAGTGGATGATACTCCCACCTCTATTTCAGAGGCATATGCATCTCCTGGATGCGAGATGATTGGAAAAGAAGCCGTTTGTAGTGAGATGGACTCGATTCTTTCTAATGGAACTTGGGAGCTCTCTCAACTACCTTTTGGTTATAAACCAATTGGTTGTAAGTGGGTGTTCAAGAAGAAGCTTAGACCTGATGGGTACTATTGACAAGTACAAGGCTCGGCTTGTGGCTAAGGGCTACACTCAAAAGGAAGGAGAAGATTTCTTTGATACTTATTCACCGGTGCTAGAATGACCACTATTCGAACACTACTATCCTTGGTCTGCCTCATATGGTCCGATCATTCATCAAATGGATGTGAAGACGGCTTTTTTCTTAATGGAGAGTTGGATGAGGAGATCTATATGGATCACTGATGGGTTTGTAGTAAAAGGTGAAGAGCGAAAGGTGTGTAAATTATTGAAGTCTTTGTATGGCTTGAAGCAAGCACCTAAACAATGGCATGAGAAGTTTGACACTACGTTAACTAGTGCCGGCTATATTGTTAATGAAGCTGATAGGTGTGTGTATTATCAACATGGTGGGGGCGAATCAGTTATATTATGTTTATATGTTGACGATATTCTAATCTTTGGAACAAACATGGATGTTATAAATGAGGTCAAGTCTTTCTTGTCAAAGAATTTTGATATGAAAGATCTAGGAGAGGCTGATGTAATTCTAAACATTAAGCTTATTAAGGAAGAGAGTGGGATTACTTTATCGCAATCTCACTATGTTGAGAAGGTCCTGAGCCGTTTTGGCTTTATGGATAGAAAGCCTTCTCCAACACCTTATGATCCTAGTGTGACATTGCGAAAGAATAAGAAGCGTACTAGAGATCAACTCAAGTACTCTCAAATTGTTGATTCACTCATGTATCTAGCGAATGCAACCGGACCGAGATATCTCTTTTCTTTTGTGAGCAAGTTGAGTAGGTATATGTCCAACCCGGTGATGATCATTGGCATATACTAGAAAGGGTCTTGTGCTATCTTAAAGGTACAATGAGCTATGGAATTCACTATTCGGGCACCCAACCGTGCTAGAGGGATATAGTGATGCGAACCCGATTTACGATATTGCTCAAATCTACGCCACAAGTGGGTATGTATTTACTCTTGGAGGTGGCGCGGTGTCATGGAGGTCTTGTAAAAAGCGGACTATTTTGACTAAGTCAACCATGGAAGCACAACTTATTGCTTTAGAAACGAAGATCTGCGGAGGCGAGTGGCTACGTGAGCTCTTGTCGACTTGCCGGTGGTTGAAAAACCAATATCGGCTATCCTTATGAACTGTGATAATCAAACAAAGATCACTAAAGTGAATAGTGTAAAGGATAATTCAAAGTCAACAAGACACGTTAAAAGACATTTGAAGACCGCCGAAATTGAGAAACTCCGGAGTAATAAGCGTATCCTACATACGACGCATAAAAAAACCGGCGCATCCCTTTACTAAAGGGCTATCACGTAATGTGATAGAAATTGCATCTAGTGAGATGGGTATGAGACCCATATGAGTTTTTTAGTAGTAGTAACCCAACCTTTTTGATCGGAGATCCCGTGACTAAGGACACAGGAAGAACAAGCTATTGGTAAACCGAGGAGAGTAAACTAATAAACCCTCTCTATGTGAAGATGCAATACTCTCAAGAGCGAAGAGGCTCAGATGGTAGGTTGGCGAGAATGCCTTAATATGTCCTATTGACTTTATAAGTAAAGATCTTTGTCCTACGAGCATTCTTGAAAGGGCATACCTATATGAGTTCGACTGTTAAACGTCGCAGTCTATGAGATTTGGGTGATCTCTAGTAAGCTCATGAAGAGACTAAGGAGTATGACGTATATGCTCCACCCACGGAGAAAGGCTACTTGGCGCCAAGTACTAGTTTGACTTTGAGTAAAACTCATTCGCACAAAACTTGCAATTCAAGGCGTAGTCCATTGTTCAAGTTGTGGATGAGTGTAACTTAAAGCTCTAGGCGGATGTTCAACTTAACAGTCTGCTAAAACACTAGTATATAAAAATTAGTGAGATAAAGGAAAATATCTATACTGGGCATTTGAGATCTGGTGGGGGATTGTTAGAATTTATATATGAATAGTTCCCTTAAAATTCATATGAAGAAATTCTGATAAATCTCAAAGGCCCAATATTTGTGTTCCCTAATGGGCTTTATTGTTTTAGCCCATGAGCAAAGGTGGGAGGTGCAATATCAATTAGTACCATATTGCTAGTTGATATGGAGGTAGGGAGTTTTCCTCCCTATATATTTGTACCAAGCCTCACGGGAATTGACACAATATAATAACTACAATTGGGAATTTCTATTAGAAAATCCTAAAGTAGTAAAATAATGTTTTCCTCTTCTCCTTTGCTGCGCCACCCGTAGCTACTCGGCCCGATTGCTTGCGTGCACTAGCGACCGGGCGAAAGGTCTCGAAACCCTCGTCTTTGCGATCCCGCGGCGGGAGGCGAATAAGGTTTTTTGGGAAGCGCTCTTGGCGCGGCTGCTCCCGATCTTCATCACGGCTCGTCTTCCGGGGAAGGACACGCGGAGGACCGTCCCGGCGCCGCCGTCTTCATCAACGGCTTCTTCGACTTCTTGATGGCGGTTGCCCGATCGACGGCGGCTACTGGCGACACTGGAGGACCTCGGCGTTGCTTTAAGGCGAATAAGTAGCGACGCCGATTGGCGACCGCGACGGCGACCTGGAGGACCTCGGCGTCGTTTTTCGGGAACCTCTTCATTACGTTGTCCTCAACGTCGGCCCGTATTCTCGAGATCCAATCTATCTAGTGTGCTAGTTGGGTTTACACTTTGCTATGATCATGCTACGTGATATCATGATCGTCACCCGCTAGTATATGCGATATACTGATCTGTCTTGCTAGTATGCTTGACATGCTTTATCTAGTAGGTCTATTTGTCATGATTTATATTTTGGAATTAATCTGAAATTGCCTAATATCCCAACAAAAAGGAGCTGGGGCAACAGTATCCAACGCTGGCAACGGCCTCTGGTTGCACTGTTGTAGCAGATCAGATGAAAACAGGCCCCATTCGTGCAGCAGAGTCCACAGACTGCCATCAAGTTCAGATGAATCCTCGTCATCCTGAATTCTGGCTCGCACTGCAAGGTATATCGAACGGAATCGAAATGCCTCACCAAAAATCACTATAGCCTTCAGTAATGCCTCCTTTACTCTCTGCGTATCATTTGGATCAAGTAATCTTCCTTTTCTGTCACGTCCACAGTCTTCGAACCCAGCTAGAACTTCGAACATGTCATGCATAACATAGATTCCTCCAGGTTTTGTTTGTTCACTGCATGTATATGTACAGATAGGTTACTATTTACGCAAATCAAGAAAAACACACACAATTGGAGGTTAATATATATATAGAAAACTGTGCAATCTACCTAGTAGCATGGGAAGACTTGAAACCCAAATCCACAGCATTGTCCTCTATTTCCTTTGGGAGATCAGTCACGTCGCTATATCTGTACCAAGTACCACTATACCAGGTTCCCTCACGTAGTAGTCGCCGACGAAATGCTACAATATATGCATCAACATCCCTTATCAGAATATCAACGGCATAATTGGCTTTCCAGTCATCCAGCACGTTGACTACATGATAGCTGTGCCCGGTCCGGGGATTGATTAGTGGCGTCACCGGAATGCCTTGAGGACCTATCAACTTAGATGAAATCTCCTTAGCTCTACGCCACCGGCTCTCCATCAAGTTGCAGTATCCCGCATCTCCGCTTTGAATACGAAATGTGCGACATGGTATAGGACGTTGTCCCTAAAAACATATATAGCATAATAGATGGTGAAATGTCCATCTATAAACACATGTCAAAATGCAAAAGAAAAATATATAAATGAGATTGTAAGTATATGAAATAATTGGAGACTAAACTATATCACAACTTATGTTTCTTTTTGAAGGCCAAAACTATGCGGGAGCTAGCCAAACACTTCAATTTTTCATCTATATAGTAACAAACTGAAACAAAGGTTAAGACTGCAGGTACATGCTTACTAGAAAGTTTAGCTGAAAGCATGAAGCCAAAAACAAAACGTAGACTTAAGATCATTAATAAAGCGAGAAGGGATTGGAGAAGACATTAACTCTTAAAATTAATGATATCACAGCTTAATATTAATACAACATAATAGATGGGGAAATGTCCATCTATAAACAAATGTCAAAATGCAAAGGGAAAATATATGAATGAGATTGTAAGTATATCAAATAATTGGAGACTAAACGATATCACAACTTCTTTTTTTGAAGGCAAAAACTATGCTGGAGCTCCCCACAAGTCCACAACACTTTAAGTTTTCATTTATAATAACAAACTGAAACAAAGGTACAAATGCATACTTTACTAGAATGTTCTAGCTGAAAGCAGAATTAAAATGCAGCCTTAAGATCAACAGGAAAGCAAGAAGGGACTGGAGGAGACATTGACTGAGGCACAATACAAAGATTGAAATGGAAATGGAAATTGAAATGGAAATAGAAATTGAAAGTGACAGAGTAAGATTGCAATGGTTCTTACTCTGAAACCGGTCTGCTCAGGCGCATAAATCCTACGTTGTACTCCTGCAGCCGCCCTCGCCAACAACCTCCCAGCCATCCTTGCAAAGATGAATACAAGTAATTAGTGTCAAAGATGAATATCGCTGCACCACCACCACGCCGCGAACCGGCAGCTATCCCAAGCACTAAGCTGCAAGCTTTTCACCGCCATCGGCCTCCGCTCCACCACGCCGCCGCGAACCGGCAGCCATCCCAAGCACCAAGCTGCAAGGTTTTTACCGCCATCGGCCTCCCGCTTCACCACGCCGCCACGAACCAGCAGCCATCCCAAGCACCAAGTTGCAAGCTTTTCACCGTTGTCGGCCTCCCGCTCCACAACCCCGCCGCAAACCGGCAGCCATCCCAAGCACCAAGCTGCAAGCTTTTCACCGCCGTCGGCCTCCCGCTCCACCATACGACATGCCCAGCAGTTCGCATTCAGCTGACCGGCCTTCGCGCCGCTGCACAGCCGGAGCCGACGGGAACCACGACGCCAACCCTGTCCGCAACCTCTCCGACGCCCCGCTACACGGCCGCGGCACCACCGCTTCACCCCAGAACCACCGGTAAGCCCCGTCATCGTCCAAAGGTCACTCTTTTTCACCTTTGGCTCCCTGAAACACACGCACGCAGGTTCAAGCCACCACCTTGAGCGCGGACACGATCTCTCGGAGCCCCTTCGTCCTCAATCGGAGCCACAGCCACGGCCTCGCCTCACTGCGGAGCTGCGGGGGTCGAAGCCCCAAGACCGACCACCACCTCGCCGCCAACCAGAACGTACACGCCAGCCTGCAGGACACCACACCAACGGCGCACGTTCTGGCCGCGTCGAGCCCCTTCCTGCACCGCGCCCGCCGGTGAGTACCCCCAAGCCCCAACTCTGCCTGCCGGAACCCAATCCACCCCGCCGTCCGTGCTCCACCTCTCTCTTACCGCAACTGCCCCGCCTAGAGAGAAAGCATCGAAACTTACTTAGATGCAGGCCGTGACTGCGCCGCCGATCCTCCCTGGCTGCTCGGAGCACCCTGCCGGCGTGAGGGGCGCAGCCAGGGACGACGCAACCAGCCCAGCGCAAAAATGAAGTCACTGCTCTCTCGTGATATTTTTGCAGTTTGATCCTTTTTTATAACATTTTTTTTGCAAATAGGCCTCCAATTAAACTTTAAAAAAAAAATAGGCTAAAATTTTGGCGCGTTAGGATACGATGCCGAGGTAGGCCACGTCAGCGACGACCTAGGTCGCGACATCCACCGTGGTGGGTGGGGTCGAGGACCTCGGCGTCGTGTCCGCTCACGCCGAGCCTCATTTCTCGGCGTCCTCGATGAGAGCCCCATGGCCTAGGCGCGGTCTTACTTACCACCGAGCCGCGACCTCAGCCAGTGACGCCACGCCGAGATCTGGACAATCGAGCCGCCGAGTGGCCTTCTTCCCTTTCCCACACTCGGTTTTTCCCAACTCCCCGTCGTTGAGCCGGCGATAGGCCACCTTCGTCGTCATTCACCACTCCCCACGGCCCCCCGCCACCACCCATCCCCACTTAGCCTTTGCCCCTCCTCCTCCACCCGTCTCTCCACCCTATGTCTCCGGGCTGGTGGTTGCTCTCCCCCCCCGCCCCATGACACCCCTCCCCCCGTTAGAAATGTATAGTTACGTTTGGAATGACGAAGATGTGCAATTTGAAGGTGTGATAGATGTTGGGTCGAGTAAGGATCCACAGATCAAGAGGTTGCTCAAGATTACAAGCGAGTCTGAATGGAATGGTTAGAAGGCAGTTGTATTGGCCTCTGAAGCGAGATCCTTGGATCTGGTGGTAAGGAAGGTGGATGACATAGCAACAACTAACGTTGAAGCATGCCTACATTCGGAATCATGTGCTCGAGCTCGTGCACGCGGCTGTCAACTTCGGGCTTCCACTTGAACAGCTCGGTCTTCACATGTGTGAAATCATCTCCTTCATCTCCTATGAATTCTGAGCCAGCGGCGAGACAGGTACTGATGAGAGGCCAGGATTTGGGAAAGTCATTTGGGGAAAAATTTTGGTGGAATTTGGTGGGGATTGGTGGAGCTGATACCAGATTATTCTTGGCCCCGACACTATATAACTCACGAATTCGGATACAGTGGATCAAGGTCCTCGAGCTCCGGCGATCCGCCGTCGTCCGCCGCAGCCTACCGACTTGATTACAATAGAGACCAAGTTTGTCTTCTCCTTTCGTCTCTCGACCGTTATATAGGAGATGATGCTCCGCGCGTTCATGGGCCTCGTAGGACCTGGCTACTTACTCCACGGTGGGCCGACTACCTTCGGGGTGGGCTTCTTGCTTCGCCTGTCGCGGCCCAGTTGCTCCATCCTCATCGTCGGGGCTTCCCTCATCGCCAAAGATCAGGCACGCCATCGTCTTCGGCAACTGGAACACCTTGATCAGCGACGGTGATAGAGAAACAAGACACATTCTCGTTAACTACTCCCTCCGTCCCAAAATAAACGACGCTATGGGAAGCGTGTCGGTCAAACTTTCTCAACTTTGACTAAATTTGTAGAAAACACGTGCAACATTTAAATCTTCAAATAAATTTGGTAAAATAAATAGACTTAAAGATCTTTCCGATGATACTAATTATTTAACATAAATATTTATATATTTTAATATATAATTGCCGGCATTTTGAAAATGTTAACTTCTCGGGATTATTTTGGGACAGAGAGAGTAATGTTTCTTCTGTATCCACTAGCGTTAGCTCGGCTTCCATGACTATGTTGCCTTCTTACTTGAATCGTTTCAGGAACCTCCGTTCTGCCAGTCTGACTACACGGCCTTGCCTCTATCTTCATATAAGAAACAGATAAATAAAACAGCAAAGGCAATTAGAACATCACCTTGTACATAAGAAAAACAACGCTCGTCTCTTGGGTAGAAGCGACATCGAGCGGCGACGGACCATGGTGGAGATAGGGACTATGGGTGAGGAGCGGGCGGGAGTAGGAAGTCAAGATCAACGAACAAGCAGGTCAACGCTCCGTCCACTGTGGCGGACCATGCATGGCACGTCAGAATTAGACAACAACGTAGGCGGGGTTGCGGAGTATAGACGGTTTTAATGACACAATAATTTGAGTTTGAACATGTGTTGCCAAAAAGAGAATGTTTTGAGAGCGTGTTGGTAGTAACATTCTGTTTTTAGCCAATCATCAACGTTACCTGAGTTTTTATATGAAACACGGACACCGATTATCACCATCTGTTATACCATACTATCTTATTTGTGTGCCTTTGAATTACCTCGAGTAAGGGCATGTCTCGTTCCCTCAAGATTAGGGACTAGAAACTAATTTTTAATCTCATTTAGTCTCCTAAATTATCAGACATAGGGACTAAAAGATGGACTAGTAGTCTCATTTAGTCTCTAGTCCACTAGACTCTCAAAAGAAGTTATTTAAGACTAATGATTCAATTTAGTCCTTAGTCCCTAGTCCCAACAATCCAAACACCCCCTAACACGCTAACCTGGGCCAATTTGGTTCTGGTTGAATCCGATCAAGCTCTCTCTTTTTGTGTCTGGTTGAGTCCGATCGAGTGAACACCAGTCTATTCGGTCCAAAATGTTACAGCTAGTTAACTTTTTTGTGTTTTTTCCCCTATATAATAGAATTATGCTGATGTGAATGGGAAAAAATAACACTTATAAAGGCGATAATTGTACTTTGCACTATTGTATGACTAGCAAGGGAAGGAAGTGAGGGAGTGGATGATGCGGGGACGATTGTGGATTGTTTCATAGACCTTCTCATCTTACACAGCTGGGTCCACTTGCCTTCCTCTTGATCAGCTTTGGACACGTACGTGAAGTAGCGCACAGGCAAAATTGGAAACAAACGCATGAAGCTTTCCCTCTCAAGGATCCTGTTGGATCAAACGACACATATCACACTGGGGTACTTTTTTTTTTTAGGCGTCTAACGCCTGCGCGCGCAGAATATAGCGCTATAGCCTGCCCACGGAAAAACTCGAAATCCAAACGCGGTTTTAATTAGGGCAAAACTCGGATTCCCTCCTTTCTGTCCAAAGGCCCATCAATTGAGAGGTCCACAAAAAAAAACATTTTGCCTCTCCTTCACAGAATACCCATTCACAGAATAAACCTGACCCGCCGCCTTTTCCGCAAAACCATGCAAAAGACAGTGGCGCAACAAAACAAAAAAGCAAAGCGGTTTTGAAGGTGGATTTGCTACACGGTAACCGTGGTTTTCCCTTCACAGCTACCAGTGTCCGTGGGTTTGCTACAGTACCGGTACCTTTTCTTTTTAAAAAATCTGTTGAATCTTTGAAAAATTATAATAAATCATAGAAAAATCATAAAATAAAAACATCCAATTTTGTTGGACTCCATATGATTAGATCTACACAGTGAATATATAATTTGATATGCTTTAGTATAAAGTTTTTTAGCTAAAAAAAATTTTGTCTTTTTTTTTTTATTTATTTATAAACAAAATAAAGTCATCTTTAAAAAATCATAATAAATCACCAGATGTTAATCATAAAATAAAAATCAATTTTTTGTTAGACTCCACATGAGTAGATCTGATTGTACATGCTCATATATAATATGGTGTGCTTTTTCAGTCAGACAAAAAAATTGGTTATAACGAAGAAATATGGTTATTGCCTAATTATAAATAAAAAAGAAAAAGACAAAACCTTATAGAAATATAAGTAGCAAAAACTTTGTATTGCTTTGAAGCATATCATATTATATATTCACTGTGTAGATACATAAGCGGTATCTAATCATGTGGACTCCAAAAAATTGGCCTGTTTTTTATTTTATGATTTTTCTATAATTTACTATGATTTTTTAAAGATTGAAAAGTCGAATTTTTAAAAACATTTATATATGAAATGGAAGCAAAGACAAAATGTGATATGTATCAAACCCACGTAAAATTTTTTGAAACCAGAAGAACTTATTCCTTTACAACTGGCTCCACCTTCAAAATTCATTTCGAGGGGAAGACTTTTGCCTTTTGAGGTTTCATAACGTTTGACAGTTGGTTATATGAAGCTGGGCTGGTTTTGGTCTAAAAAAAAATAAAAGAAACATCATCTTTGTTGACCATACATCATGATTTAAGGTACTGGTGTCGCACCTATCTTTTATGAACCTTAATCCTGCGGCTAAAGAAAAGCCACTACCAGTGGAATTCCTTGGGTTTTCTGTCCAAAGGCCCAAATTGAGAGGTCCACAAAAAAACATACAGATTTGCCTCTCCTTCACAGAATACCCATTCACAGAATAAACCTGGACGCCGCCGCCTCCGACCGCAAGAACAGGCAGGCAGCAAAGACAGTGGCGCAACAAAACAAAAACTTTGCGCTAGCAGGTACACATATGCAACACGGTAAGATTCAAAACAGTATACTCTCCTTCACAGTATGATTCTAGCCAGATCTGTTCTAGAGAGAGAGCAACTCTACTATTTAGTACACATGATCTCATAAAAGAATAAAAAGCAATCCAGGTTAGATCTCGTGACTTGGAAATATCAACATCTACAAATTCATAAGTTTTATACATCCTCCAGCCTTCGTGAAATATTACCTTATAGCTGCAAATTCAATACCTGGTAGCTGCAATTAAACATATTTGCACAAGGACATTGCAAGTTCAGCAATAACAAAAAAATCAAATTAGTAATACATAAAAAATCTAATTCATTCCTATTGCCAAAGCAAATCAGATGATCTGCATAAACAAAATAAAGTCATGTATATGCATTTGCTATGGTTTTGTAGATGACACCAGATGTTAATATATGAAAAGGAAAATACTATGGCTGCTTTGACTAGAAGATTTTTCTCAGCATTAGAAGTAGCATGTGATTGTACATGCTCATTATAGCATGCAGTAGCATTTTTCAGTTCAAACTAAGCAGTTTATTGGTTACAACGTAGAAATATGGTTATTGCCTAATTGTAAACAAAGACCATCAGTAACGTGATCACAAAAAGTTTTAGAAATATAAGTACTAGGAAGAGAGGCGCGAATCACTGCGCCCGCATTGCTTTGTCATGCTAATGGCCCTGCCTGTGTGGGTGGCATACATAAGCGGCATTTATATTACTGGCCTGATTAATTATATTCGTGTTTGGAGGTTGAAACGCATTGGTTAGAGTGGGCTAGCCTGTTAAACTTAAAACCATTGCACATGGTGAGATCCAGTGCGGCACCTAAGATAATTATAGATAGGATCCCTCGAATCCTATAATCAATGATCTGAAAAGTCTAACAATTGATTTCATATGTCAAACATTTATATATGATACATGGAAGTCACATACAAAATCCTACAGGATATATATCACTTCGTAGGCACGTAAAATTTTTGATCACCAGAAGAACTTATTCCTTTACAACTGGCTACCTCATATATGCACAATTCATTTCAATTCTGGAAGACTTTGTGCCTTTTGAGAGAAAAGAAACATCATAACGTTTGGACAGTTGGTTACGCTTTCAATAGAAGCTGGGCTGGTGCCTTTGGTCTAAAAAAATATAAAAGAAACATCATCTTTGTTGACCATACATCATGATTTAAGGTACTGGTGTCGCACCTATCGCCATGTATATGAACCTCTAATCCTGCGCAAAGAAAAATGATATTAGCCAGTGGAATTTCCAACTTGTGGTTTAACACAAATCATTATCAAAGATATAAATTGAGATATAGATTGTATTTATGAACTCATATCATATAATTCAGGTCTTGTTACATTCCATTCTGGAAGAATCAGCAGACACAAATAGAAAAATAGAGCCATTTTTGTGTTTAAGTGTCAATCATTCATTTTAAGTTGAGGGCATAGGTGCAAAGGTTGTCTGTCTATAATAACACACATGATACTTAACTTTGCGTGATAACTGTGTCCAGTTCATGTGTAGCCTACATAACATCTAAGCTATGATTCATGTCCACAGACCATTATTCAGTTGTACTGCTATGGTTATTTATGCTAGTTAATTTGCTTCACTATCCCTACGCCACACAGTGAGAAAAATCTTTCAAAAATTTTCTTTTGTTGATTGTTGGCCCACTTTGGCAAAAGAGCAGTTTTAGTTTTCCGCTCAACCAATAGATAACCAAAAGAAAAGTTTCAGTCCTAATTGAGTTGACACAATGCACTCATAGATGTCTGAAGGAAACCAAATAAGGTAAATGTAATAGAGAAATCCTGGAGCCAAATAATTAACTTATAGATCAATTCTGTAGAATACTGTTTCTGCTAAACACAATGAGAACCATACATACAGAGGGTAAAATGGAGAACATGAACCAATCTGACAGGAAAAGAGATGGGTAAGTGTAAATTTGCAGTGCTGACTGCACTCTAGAATATATACAATGGGCTCATTCAGATGTTTCACAGAATCACAGAATGAAATATAGATAAGTTATAGTAGAGCCAAATAATTACTCCATACAAATCCAGAGAAATCGTAGAACGAACTAATTACCTATAGATGTTTGATGGAGTACATGTAGATCAATTTTGCATAAATTATTTACACTAAAAGACAATCAGAATCATACACTCATCATAGTCAGAACAGAGAGGTTGGTAAGGTGATCTGGGCAGCGACTCGTGTAATTTTTTTTAGGGATCAGTAGGAGTTTACCCCTGCTACTTAAATATATATTATAAATAGATCAAAAAGGTAGTACAATACAGAATGAATCCAAATCATAGATCAATTTCATGTAATGTAACAGCAAAAACAAAATTACTGGTGATTCTATGAACCACTGGCATTCAACCATAAAAAAAACTGTATTGCAAACAAAAATGGTAGGAGTACCTTGAATTGTAAAATCACTATCAAAGTCACATTCTCACTACTGAAAAGAAGAGAAGTGGAGACTGTAACCAGGATGAGGTTCGATTGTGAATCAAGATCCTGCAAATCTCCATCGGCATATAACTGTAAAGATAGAGCGATTTTTAGCATAAACCAACAATAAGGAAATGGTATAAGTTGCATTTTTGTGTATAGAAAGGTGACCTATAAATACTTAGATAAATATGGATCAAATAAAAGGAATTGGCTTTGACGCTTCCACTGATGCTCCACCTGCAGACCTACCTGCTTGGGAGAGATGGCATCAAATAAAAGAAAATGACATCATGTAAGCACATTTGCAGATTTGGCTTGAGGCAGTGGTTCCTTCACTGACCATATCGGGTTGACATCTAACTCAGGTGCATCGAGTGCAAGTGGCTATATGTGCATCTTCTGCTCGCACCATGAGCTGGTCGAATCCTAGCAGAATAACTAATCAGTGGGGAAATTTGAGGGCAAATGAGCGAGGAAGGATCTAGCACCTAGCAGAGAAGGGGTTGTTGCACCTGCATCTTGGGACATGGAAATCACGTAAAGGCGGGTAGCCAAAACCTAACCAAACATAGGTACTGTCCAATAATATCCAGATCAGACACCAGATCGAGATGAAGGACGGGAAGGAGAGGGACTGGGGAGGGGGCATGAACCTTAGTGGTAGGAAGACGGCGAGGTAGAGTTGGGGAGCCCATGCTTGCTGACGGAGATGAGGATGAGGGTGTGTTGTTCCCGTATCCTATGCCCCGTGGTTGCCGATGACCCAAGAGCCGTCGTCGTCGCCGCCTCTCCATCCTGGTCCCGCGGGGAACCGCAGGCAAGGCAGACCGCCGCCGGCAGGACAGGAAACGCTGCATCTGGGGAAGAAGAGGAGGAAGTGGGGACGAACCGACGGAGACGGCGAGGTGCGGTGCCGCGTGATTTCCAATTCCTCTGGCGGAGAGAGCGAGTGGAACCGGCCATAATGAATGGTGGGAGCCCACATGGACAGCGACACAAGCACGAGCCCACGTGGCTGAACTCGATTCGCGAACAGTAATCCGAAGTGCTGTCCGCTCGCGGATGCTAGGCGCTATATGGAGTTGTATATTCATGTTCACTAGATGAAATGTCGTGTTCCTCAGGGGATTAGGATGACATGACGTTGCTGCTACTACTGTTCCTGACCACTGCTTCCCTCCAGCAGAACAGCCCCCAACGGTATTTATTCAGAAGTGGCAGTCGAACAACTAACCTGGAGCAGCTACAGATGGTACTGCCTCTGTCCCCTGCTGGATCGCGGAGATGATCCTCATGACAACATAGAAACAGAAGCAAGATCCCGCTCGCCCATATTAAGTATACCTTCCATTCGAAGCCAAGGAAGAAATTCAGATTTCATGCGAATCGAAGAGGCGTTCATTCATTCATTCAGGTGGAGTAGTACTACTCACTGTGAGGAGGCTGAATGCAAACATGTTGGCCTAGTTGAGGCAGTAGCTGCTGTGACTTGCAGATAAAAACTGGAGCAACAAATCAAGAGAGAAAGCAAAGGATCAAAAATTTCCCCCTACACAATGCCTAGTAGGGGGCAAGCATTTTAAATATTTCAAACTACCAAAATTTCACCCTACACATTGCCTAGTAGGGGGCAAGCATTTTAAAGATTTCAAAGTACAAAAATTTCACCCTACACATTGCCTAGTAGGGGGCAAGCATTTTAAAGATTTCAAACTACAAAAATTTCACCCTACACATTGCCTAGTAGGGGGCAAGCATTTTAAATATTTCAAACAAAAAAAAATACCCCCCAACAAATTACCTAATAGGGGGCAACCATTTTAAAGATTTCAAACTACAAAAATTTCACCCTACACATTGCCTAGTAGGGGGCAAGCATTTTAAATATTTCAAACTACCAAAATTTCAGAAAAGCATTTTAGTTCAATAAGCTGTTTAGTTAAATAATGTTAGAAAAGCAGTTCAATACAAAGTTCACTGCAGGCGGTCATTTAGAGTACACATTTCAGAAAACCAATGATTGGACTAATGTACCCATTGCCTAAGAGTCTAACACAAGCAGGGAATCACATTGTAAGCAATGAAAATCAAATAGATAGTTTATACCCCCTAATTTGGGTTCGCTTACACATTGGATTTGGAATCAGGCAAACAAAATACATTGGGCACAAAAAAACTAGGTAACCATCAAAAGTTGGCCAGCCATTGGGCTTATAATTGGTTGCAGGTTCAAAAGTAATAGACTTGAGTAGCTACGATACTAATTTCTTCATAGTATGAAATCTAACAATAATAATGGTAATTAGCACAAGTACATTTCAGCAATGTTAGTAGCTGTGCAGCAAAACTGGTTCATCCCAATTTCCAAGAGGAAAAAATGAAAAGTGTGATCTGTGACAGGATGCCCAGGTTTCAAAAGCAGAGCCCTGACTGAACCGCCCTAGAAAAGCAAGTCGGCTGTCACTCAAGCAATTTAAACCATTTAAAATTCTCACCACTGAACATATGTAAACAAAACTACAAACAGAAGATACAATAGTCGGTGACACGCATAGCACTACATCAGTTAACTGATTGAACGAATTCCCTCAAAGATAACTTTCCATTCCTATTGTTAGCCCAACTCAGTTCAGAAATAAACCTAATCGATGTTCTAATCAAGATGTCGAGAAGTTCCCACATCCACGCAACCCTTTGCAAAAATGGCAGAAGCTAATTTCTCTTGGATGCATGCAACCTGATATCCAACTGCACATACTATTTTTTTAGCAAGAGGTTAGACAAGGAACATTTCTAAATTCTAATGAATCGCTGCACAATGAATATTCAAGTCATGCTTGGTAGGGGACATGCATTTAAAAGGACACTTGCACCTAAATCCAAAATTTAACAATTACTGCGTATAAAATTACACACTTAGAAATTTTGCCTGACCCATATAAAATTATTGCCTATATTAGATCATATTATTACTTATGTACAGTAACAATATTGCATAGAGCTGCAGAAAAAAGAAATGAAAAACAAATATGATGACAGAGATGCATAGACATATGTCATGCACAATTAAAAAAATAGTATTGTGTAACATGCAGCATAGGCAAAAGTTTTAAGAATATCAGGAGGACATTAGGTACAAATCAGATAATTGGAAGACAGCGCTTTTGACTCATTAATTGAAATAGTAATTTGCCCAATCCATAGAAAATTATTGCCTACATTATATCATATTATTACTTATGTACTGTAACAAAATTGCCTGTAGCTGCATACAAAAACTTGAAATGGAAAAAAAGCATACAAATATTATCAGTCAAGATGTGAAATTACCAGCTGGGCGAATCCCATAGTAAAAAAGAATCAAAGCGTATGTGCACAGAACCACACATCATTTGATAAGCACATGCGTACATCAGCCATTGTCAAAACTACAACATTGGATAGAGGGCTAGTTGGCCCGTTGAGAAGAGATATAGTTGTGTGTATGCTACTGGTTATCAAGTTTAGGATAGCATACATCCAGATCAGGTCAGGAATACATAACATTGCTATTTAGAGCACATTATTGCTACCGGAATACTAATAACTTTCTTGGTCAATGATATTAAATTGTCTAGAGTTGTATATATCAGCTTGTTTAGTAATGGCGGTTTAGTTAACACTGTTTAATACATAATAAATACCAGATTCAGACTAGTAGAGCAAGATCAGGACCATATCAGAGGCAACATAGTTAAGATCCAGTTTACTAACCTTGTCTCCGACGAGGTACAGCGCTAGCAGCTTTACGTCCTATAGCGAGATCACGTCCGATATGCCGATAAGTCAATCTGAGTGGCCACCGGCTACACAAACACAGAGAAGTTTAAAAAAACTCACTTCCCATCATTCTTGCAGAAGCCTAGGCAAAATGTTCAAATACAAATCAATGAGCATCCATGTATTCAATCCAGATTAGGCAAGATAAGTTCATGTGCTAGGCAAAAATAGTGTTAAGAGTTAAGCACTAATATGGTTACAAATTAGGCAAAACAGTGTGGTTGATAAAAGCAATAGTAGTGAGATAACCGAAATGCTAGTTGGGGTAAGCAACTTAATATCATTAGTCATAACAGTTGAATTACAGTGGGTCTATAGGATAGTTTAGTGTTCTGAAAACGCATTCTAAGCAAAATGTTGAGTTCAATCTTTTTTACAAGCAAGTAATAGTTTCAAAATGAATGACTGTACATCCATTCAGGAACTCACAACAAGCACAGTTTCAGGAGCAATTACTGACGAGGTTACCATCTTTCAGATGGGCCCAAAAAACCACCTACTTGGAAGCTAGTAGGACTATTAGCTTAAGACCTACTAACTATTCCTTACACACGATCTGCAGAACATGAAGGTCATCAGTGTGTCAAATATAGGCCAGGTAACAAAAAAAAGTCCAGGGTGAGGGCACTACAATTCTCTATTCCCTAAAAATAACGAAGTGTGGACTTGCAAAACCACATTGTCGCTGTCCCATGTATGATACCTAGACCACCATCTCAAAGTCTTTGCACAAAGCATATCACGCACAACCATCTCTCATGGTACCGTCTCTCAAGTTGTCCATGAAAAGGAAAAGTCCTCACACACTGAACTATCGTCCACCTATCACTAAGTCACTAAGAGAAAAAGAAACATATCTAATTCCAATTAAGACTGAACACCCTAACCCCTAGGTAATGTCTGACTACCAAAGACGGACAATCAGTCTAGAACTCCATCAAACCCAATATGTTGTTCTAAACAGTTACCAAATTCTGCAAGGCCCTACTATTGCCCATCCCCCATCCCTAAAAATTAGCAGATGTGGTCCAGCGTGAAAAAGGAAGAAAAAAAATGGTGACATGCTGTATTTGTACCCCATCAGTACAAGGGTGAGAATAATGAGATATAAAAATCTCTATGTGTAGTAGCTCTACCATCAGAATGACAGACAAAACCATGCTCTGTCATGGCATGGGTGTGTTCTTGGAGAAGGAAATAAACACAAATACCTGTTAGATACTGTGATATGGA
Organism: Hyparrhenia diplandra; assembly: GCA_015847255.1. Classification (NCBI taxonomy): domain Eukaryota; kingdom Viridiplantae; phylum Streptophyta; class Magnoliopsida; order Poales; family Poaceae; genus Hyparrhenia; species Hyparrhenia diplandra. The sequence goes on along the minus strand of JADLZK010011947.1, from coordinate 68,978 downwards.
GCTTTTCAAGTACTTGTATTCTTCAGCCAGTCCATAGCCACTAGCTAAAGGAAGCACAACATTGTCTATCGCCCATCTTTGTCCAAGAGAAAACGGAAACTTCAATCTGGTCAGTGAGACATACGGTAGTACAATGGCATTAATAATGAAGATTTGATTTTTGCCAGGGAAAGGAACACAAGTCAGATTCATGTGAAAGCCATCTTCAAATAGTACTCTCAAGATTGGCTGACATTTTTACCTGTAATGATGTCGTGAAAAATGATGAACTCTTGTTAATTAAAATCAAGGATAGAGGCTCTTGATCCTGTGGTCCAGTAAAACCTAGCTCAGAAAATTTATCCAGATTGCCAACAAAGCAAAACTTGAACAAAAATTTTAGCCTCTACCCAACCTGGTTCCAGAACCCTATATATTTCTGGCATCGATTTCGATTTATCAACCACATTGCGCAATCCGTAGCCAACTGTTACAGCATCGAAGTAGCAGTCTGCGAATGGTAAATCAAGTGCATCACCCTCGATCCATCTGCAAGTGCCAATGTCAGATGCAGGTAAACCAGTTAACGCCAGAGCGCATATGCCACCAAAGCACACAAACTATTTCAACTGAAATCGCAGGATGTTCTTGCTCCGCAAGCCCTCACATTGAGGATGCTCACTTGATGTTCTTGTAACATAGCTTCCAGTGTTGCTCCTGACGGTCAGCAGCAGTCTGTAGTTGCTGCCTCGAAAAATCGACAGCCATAACCTGTTTCAGTAGGGTGCAAATTATGATAAGATTTCAAGAGGAGGGAAAACAAAACAAAACCGTCTGGCTAATCTGAAGTCTGAATACTGTAAGCGAATCCAACACCAACCTCTCCATCTAAGCCGACCTTCTGAGACAGCAGGAACGCCAGATCCCCACTCCCGCAGCAGAGATCAAAAACTCGATCCCCCACCTTCGCTCTAGTTCAATAGGAGCAAGCTTTTGCATCAACCGATTGTAGAACAGGGCATTTTGATTCACAATACTTATCTAGTCTAGTACAGTTAACACTAGCGCTGCTATACCTCGACCAAAGAGACGCATATGCGCTTCCACGTCCGGTGCTGTCCCAGGCTGAGCACGTCGTTCAACTGCAAGCAACCCGGGAACGTGCGGTCGTCAGCAACACATCATGGCATTGCAATCTGGGGAAGCACTCCAATTTAGTAGAAGCAAAACAAGAGGATAAGAGGAGGGCGGGAGGTACGAACAAGGTCGTAGACGGGGGCGATGCGGCTGAAGAGGGCCTGCCGCTCGCCGGCCGAGGAGGACGAGTAGCGAAAGGCCGCTCCAGGAACCCCGTGAGCCGCGAACCATGCGCCAGGAACCCCGTCGTCGTCGCTGCCCGGAATCCCGCTGCGTCGCGGCCCGCACGCCCGGATCTAGCTGTCGCAACCTCCCGCTCGTCAGAGCCACCACTACGGCCCGCACCTGGATCCATCCACCGCAGCAACCCGCTCGCCGGAAAATCCCACCCCAGCTGCGACCCGCGCGCAGATCCAGCCGCAGCAGCCACCCTCGCGCCTGGAGCCGGAAGGAGCTCGCCGGGGAGGAGGAAGGCTACCTCGCTCGCGGTGCTGCCGGAGGGGAGAGGGAGGAACTCGCCGGTGCGCGCGTGGGGACACGGTCGCCGGGATCGCTCGGGAGTCGTCAATGGTTGCCGGAGAGAGAGTGGTGTCGTGCAGTGGGTAGGAGGAACGAATACGGGTGTGCGAGCGTGAGTCCGGCTGTTGTTCCATCAGCCAAAATCAGCCGGCTAAAATCAGCCGGACAGACTCTAAGTCCATGGACCCGACAAACGCACACCATCTATGTTTTGGGCTGGGCCGCTTAACTGGACCATTCCTTTTCAACGAGAGTTGCTCGCGCGTAAAGTTACTTTCCATCCCTCAGCTAATGCAAAAGTCTAATTTTCCTCCCTCAATCGCAAAACCAGATATCCAACATTCTAAAACTATTCAAACCGTTCCGTTTACCTCCTTAGGCTGTTTTTGTGGGTGGTTTTAGTGATGTGGCAACGTGGGTCCCACAAAAGAGCACAAAGAGCACCGGCGGGGCTAGCTGCTACTACATGCCGCTGCGTCCACCTGCAAATGGTGTGGTTCGTATCCCTCCTGAATCTCCTGATCATGACCGATGCATGCATGCCAACTTCACCTCGCGTGCATCCGCGCGAAGCTGCTCTCCATTGCCACGGTCCATGCTGCAGCGCAGGTGGAGCAGGAGATGTCGGCAGCGACGAGCTCCTCGGCAAGCAGCTCGTGCATCCTGTCCCTGTATGCCTCGGCCATGTGCGAGCAGCCGTGGTCGTCGAACAACCCGTTGATTGTCGTGGCTTTGATCTGCAAGGTGGCGGCAACCATGTAGCCGGCAGGCGCGGCGCGGCGCGGTGAGGGCCAGTGGTGGGGGTGTGGGTCCAGCACTCCGGTAGCTCGGGGCGTCCTAGCCACGCCAGCGAGCCACCTCGTCGGCCGGCGGTGATGCTCCGGCCCTGCCTGCTGCGGCACGGTCCAACTAGCGGCGCGCGGCTGCGGTAGCCTGGGCACGCCCACAACGGCGCGGTCCAGCTCCTGGCGGCGCGGCAACAAGCTGAGACACCTCGCCCAGTCGGCATTTCGATTTGCGCTTTGATTAATTTGCTTTGGCCGTTCAATATGCATGTCGCCGTCCTCTTGGGCAGCACGGCGTCCTCCTTTGCTCTGATCGCTGCCACTGCATCGTTGTCGCGGCCGGCGGCAGCGTGTGGGCGTCAGCCAAGGGCGACGAATGGGGTTAGCTTAGCGGCGCCCGTTAGTGGCGCTCCATTACGGTGCCGGCGCCAGCTCCAGGACCTAGTATGCGGTCACTTCGTATGGTCGTGACCTGTTGTGCATACCATATATAGCGGTTTATATACCTTTATACATATATACTACACACAAGTCATACGAAATATACATGTGTGTGTGTATACACACTACACACAAGCAAATCAATGTGAACCTGAACCACACCCTTTGCAGGTGGTTGATGCAGCAGCATACAGCGGCAGCGCGCCCACGGCTCACGGGTGCTCTCTCTGCTCCTATGTGGGACTGACGTTGCCACATCACTCAAAACCACTCCTAGGGAGGTAAACTGAACGGTTTGAATAGTTTGAGTATGTTGGATATCTGGTTTTACGATTGAGGGAGGGAAATTAAACTTTTGCAATAGACTTTTAATTTCCTTTCAGGAAATGACCGGTCTCCTCTCATTCAAAAAAAAAAAAAAAAAAAAAGGAAACGATTGGTCAGACTTGAAGGAGGAGAAGAAGAAGAGTGTTTTTTTTTTTTTTTTGAGCAAGAGAAGAAGAGTGGCTGAGGACCGGGAGTTGTTGGAGGCGGTTTCATTTGTAGTTTTGGGCCTGTCCTGTTAGGTTGTAGAGTCTCGCCCATTTGCAAGGAGGAGCTGTCGGCGTCATATAAGCCTGTTGCAACTTTTTTTTGGAGGGTGTAACTCTTTATTAATCAAAAGAATTATAAGAATTACGGACGGCGTCATAGGGCGGACTTAACAACCAAACTGCCTACCAAAATTAGCATAAATCGTACTCCTTGCGATGTTATGGGCATCGACATTGGAACGCCTGCCTTCATGGACGAAATCCACTGTGCCAAATTGTGATGCTCTAGCCTTGATCTCCCTGATAATATGATCATGAGCGGCCATTCCATCTTCCTTGATTTCTCTTATCATATTCATGTTGTCCGAAGCTAGCCTGCAGTGTTGAACCATGAGGTCACTCGCCAAATCCAAGCCTTCCCTGCATGCTACAGCCTCGACAATCTCTGCTTTGAAAGCCCGCGGATCACTAGTGCAGATGCTCCCAGAAAGTTGCCTTCAGCATCCCTAGCAATGGCTGCAGCAACTGCCTTGCTTGAATTCTTTGAGATAGCTACATCGACATTGATTTTTACAAGACCTTGTGGTGGGCGAATCCAGCGAGGTGGAGTACCTTGAGCTCTACTCACCGGTGCGGTTGCAACCGCCTTGATCTTATCCGTCGATCAGCTATAAAATTGTTCACAAAACAATGAGTAGATAGTGGACTCTGAAATAGGCTGTCCAGGGTCGCCTTCCTGCGAGCATACCAGATTGCCCATAGGGTGACCACCACCCTCGTCAATTCTTCATGCTTTAGTGAGCAGAAAACTGCCGCTAACCATCCCTAGGCTCAGTCTCTTGAATTTCACTAAGCCTGTTGCAACTGCTCTGAATGTTTCAAATAATAACGTAAATTCAAACCATTCCCCGTTTGTGATGGCCCACGGCCATATGGGCATTCGAGCAAACGTAACCTGATGACAAGGTTATGTTCGAGATTGAGAACTTTGCTGCCGGGCCAACGATGGTTAGGGCCATGGCCCTAGTGGCCCTAGGCCCAAATCTGCCCCTAATATTGGTTAGGAATAGTTGCAGTCTACAGATACCACACACGATCGGCAACTCTAGAGAGAGGGAGAGAGTGCCAGCACCGTCGATGGTTGTAATTCCTTGTAGATCGAATGCCGATCATGGCCAGTCCATGGAAAGGCGCAAAATAAAAAGTTCAGAGATGGCACATGGAGAACCATACGTGAGAATCCTATCAAATTATCTATCTACCCAAAACTAGAAACAAAGTATCCAATGTGTTGAATTATTGATGACTTAGAAAATATATATCGAGGAGATATTAGTGAAAAATATATCATGCATCATTACTGTATTGCTCCATCACGTCTTGAAATTTATCAAATTAGACATTTTATTATAGAAAATTGCTCTACCGCGTCACGTAATCTGTACTCCCTCCGTCTCGGTCAAAATAGCTCCAGCTTAACCAAGTTTACATATCTATAAATAAATTTATGATAATAATATACTCCATCCGTTTTAAATTATCAGTCACTTACTCGCTTTGACTATTTTAGTTTATCAATTTTGCTTTGTATCTATCTAGTATATGTTAACAGATGCGTACGAAGGAGGGAAAAGTAGCTAGGCTTACGACGAATTAACCATGTATAATTGAATTGTAAACGAATTTGAATTTAGTTACACTGGGTCATGCCATCTCATGCCCACCCTTTTGGTACAAGTACCCCTCAACTCAAGGAAGATTACAGCTGCCACTCTGGGCCAGCGAATTGCTTGTTGGGCCTGCGGTCTCTGACTGGACTTGGGCCGGTGTTGGGCTGATGAGAAGAGTGAACTGCAGCAGGGCTAACACTACCCACTCAAAAAAAAAAAAGCAGGGCTAACACTATTATATCTAGACTTTTTTTTTTGTGAATGACTTGGCAAGCAAAATAAACTAAGGCGCTATGGCTGCGTTGCGGGTTCAGTAACGAACCAAATGGATGCCTAAGCTTAGGTGCGAGAGCTGTGACATATTGTGGCGAACCAAACACACCAATTCATGAGCCTAGTGCGATTCCGTTTTGTCATCTCTCCTATCTCATGTGTGCACAACCCATGCCTGTCGTATCCGGTCATCCCATGGTACTAGTAGCTGGTGGTTAATCTGTACGAGTTGCGGATGAGCAGGACCCATGCAATTGGCCCTCTTTATATCGGCTGGCTAATCTAATCATCATGCAACGGCTCCGAGTTGATAGATCGCACGGTGGAAAACCTGAATGCAGCCCTTGAGGGCCCAGGCAGGCAGTCGAAGGCTTTGCCGTTGACGGTGGACAGGACAGCGGCCGTTGTATGTGGTAGAGCGGCCAGGTTGGTCGATTTTAATGGAGGCCTTCGTGCGTCCCATGGCCCATCCATCGGTGGCACCCAGAACCGATCACGAGCACCCACACAAAAGGCAGCAGCCATTGCCGCCCTTCGGCTCCGTGTGCCGACACAAATGGCTGCAGGTGCACAGGAGGAGGAGGCCGTCCGTTGCTGCTTGGATCCTTCAGCGCGGCTTGAGATCCTCCGACTTCGACTGCAGTGAACCGCTAGTAATGCTGTCAATCTGCTGGGGAGAAAAAGCGCGCGCGTTACTCGATGTGGACGTTGTCATGGAGCCATCGACGACGACAGGATGCGACGGCTGCACGCGAAACGGCAACGTGATGATGGCGGCACCAAGAACACCGACGGTGCGTGCGGCAGGTTCACGACGAGCAAGCATCGCTGGTCAGTCTCGTTGTCTGGGAGATTTCATCCATGGTTGCCAAGCCCTCGCTCAAAATGATGCAATTCAGAATTACTCAGCTTGCCCTGATCAGTTTTCAAGTACACAGAAGAGGTCCTCCCAGAATCGAATCGAATCATAATCTATCGAATTCGAGGCCCCAATCGACAATGCCACAACCAGCAACGCCGCCGTCGAACACTCAGTCGAGCGCGTCGCAGCGGCGCCTGACGACGCCCTGGCGTCCGGTCTTGACGCCGACGGCGCCGAGCCTCTGCATGGCGGCGGCGAAGTCCTCGAAGAAGGCGGTGCGGTTATCGGCGTAGCGCTGCGCGAACACCCGGGTGGGCGGGTACTCCCAGATGGCGGCGTCGGAGGCGAGCAGCCCCAGCCCGTGGGGCAGGTTCTTGTAGTATGCCTCGTCGAAGACCGCCGGCGTGACGATGTCGTTGAAGATGGAGACGGTGGGGTCGGTCCGGTACCCCGCGCAGGACTGCTGCAGCGCGCGCGCGAACTCCGGGTTGAGCCTCGGGTCGTGCCCTGCCCCGGCGCCGGCGCCACGGTAGCCGTAGATGCGGTGCGCGAACTCGGCGCAGTGCGAGAACCCGACGGTGTGTGCGCCGGCCAGCGCCACCATCTCCCGCGCCGTGAGCCCTTTGCCCGCGAACAGCCGCACCATGGCGCGCGCCGACATGTTGGTGCGCGGCAGGTTGCCCTCGACGTCGCGCGCGTCGGAGACGGACGAGTCGCGGCGGCCCAGCGCGACGGGGAACCGTGGCCCGCCCAGGATGGCCACGAGGTCCCGCGCCGCCAGCGCCAGGACGTCGGCGCAGGAGACCACGCCGGGGCAGGAGGACTCCAGCGCCGCCTTGGCGCGCGCCACGGCGTCGAAGGCGTCACCGGGGAGGGAGAGGTTGATCTCCGCCGACCGCTCCGGCGGGGTCGAGGAGGAGGAGGAGGAGAGCGGGGGGACACCAGCACCGACGCGTCGCAGCCGTTGACGAAGCAGTCGTGGAAGAAGAGACGCAGCGTGCCCGCCGCCGTCGACGGGTTGGCGCGCTGCTTGGCCGCGATGACGTCCGATACGATCTGCTCCACGCGCGGGCAGCTGCGGCGGTAGTAGTTGGGCGACAGCCTGGGCGCCGCCGCCGCCGCTGCAGCGGCGCAGCAGGCGGCCAGGAGCGCGAGGGGCACCAGGAGGAGACAGCGGTGGTGCAGCGGCGCGCCCATGGGAGTGAGTGCAGAATGGGAGTGAGTGAGTGAGTGAGTGAGTGAGAGAGTGAAGGCGACGGCGGCGGTGAGGTGCGTGCCCGATTTGGGAGGGGAGAGAAAGCGAGAGGTGGGGAAAGGTAGTGGAGAGAGAAGGATTAGTGACGGTGTGAATTGATTGCGGGGTTTAAGGGGCGAGGGAGTGCGGTGCGGACGCGGAACGCGGTGACAGTGGGTGGGTTTGGAAGCTCGAGGCGGCAGCGGCAGGACGAGGACGGATGTTGTGCGTTTTGGCATTTGTTTTCTCTAAAAATAACTGCGGTAGATTAGAGATAATACTCTACTGTACTGGATGTTGTTTGGCGCAATGGTCCCTAGTGGACGGATTAAAATTCCAACTGTAATTGTAATTTCGGAATGAGCTATTCCCAGGAGAAACAAGGGCGAGCGAGGATAGGGCGGCAGCGGCTGTGAACTTTTCTCAAGAGGATAGTGCAGAACCAAATTCCGTTGTCACATTCCATATGGCTGGCCAGGCCGGCCGTTTCTTTTATGGCGAATCGTGGTGAGGACCAGCCGAGGCGACACAGACCGGAGCAGCAATAAAGCAGAGTTGGCTCTAACGTACCAACCGTGTCTCGTGGCCACAGCGCGCGCAACAAATTCTGGCCTGGAGGGAGCTATAGGGCACCCGAGCCGAGCCGAGCCGGACGGGCGCACGCGTGTGCACATGCACGACGAGACCGCACCCACTGAAACCCCCATTTCAACCGTCCAAACTACAAAGCAGGCAGCATTCAGCAATCTTTCGTGCGCCGTTACGAAGCCGCGTTTCCAGCAAAAGCAAAGCAGCCAACGGCCACCATCCACCATACGACGAGACACGCGGCGCGACGGGCTGGATGCTACCGCCACCATGCTACCGCCACCAGGTCCGCGGACAGACACCGCGTGCATCTATCCCGATCGATCACCTGCGGCGGGCACTTGTTCTCTTCTCGCTAGCCGTACCCGTACGTGAAGCCCAGAAGCATCCATATATCTCCGTCGTCGTTGTCCCTTTCCGGTCCTGCTAGCACACAGCTGGATATCCAACATCGTTAGTGCTTCCCTTTCGTAGAGCCATGCACGGAGCACGGTTGCACGCCCCCTGCCCGTGCCTCGATCGCTAGGTCTGCCGGTATCGGTATGGCATGGACAGGGAGGGGCGCCGCGGGGAATCGCAAGGCGACAGGCGACAGGCGACAGGCGACAGCGACGCTTGCGTGCGTCGGAGTTTGGCCAGGAGCCAAATGCTTTGCGCGCACGCTTCTTTTATTATCAGCGCGTTCAGGGTCCAGGGTTCACATGCACGCCTGGCACGACCGTCAAGGTGCACATTATTAGCGGGTTTTGAGTTTTGACGCTGCATGGACATGGACTAGACAAGGGCGGCCGAACCCAGGGCAGGCACAGCCGCGCAAGGGTCGGTCCAGGTCTTTCGACAGCTGGTGGTGCGCATGGCCGCTTACAGTCCGTGATACAGGTCACGGCTCACGACGATGTAAAGCTTGTTCGCCCACAGCCGCCACAGGATGACAGGAAGGATAGGATAGGCATAGTACCACGCATACTCCCTCCGTCTCTTTTTGATTTATCTCTAAAGAAGCGTGATTGTGAGAGAAATACGGTTTTCTAAAGACAAACATTTAACATTTAGGGAAGGAGGCAGTACGTCTTACGCTAGCTGGCTGATATGCATACGCATACAAATTCAGGTGATGACAAAGGTCTTGAGCTGACCGAGGACGGGAAATGAATTTGCTCTGCTCTCCTCTGCTCAGGGGACCAGCTGACCGACCCCGGGGCCGGGCATACGTACGGAGTACATCACACATGACACATGTAAGGAGTAGGACAAAACAAAATTGCATTGCCTGTATACGGACACCGATACAGTAGATCTGCATGTACTACTCCGTTTGCTTTTTGACGCGTCGGTCTCAGAATTAACGGGTGTTCGTGCTTCCGGGCTGGGATTATCCGGAGCGACACGGCCAGGCAATGCCTCCGCGACCCACCCAGTTTCCTCCAAGAATCCATGGTACGTATTGCCGTTCCGCGTCGTCTCGTTGCTGGACCAGATGCTGCAGCACGCAGGTGGGCTTACTCCTATGCAAGCCGCGGAGCGGCGGACGAGACACGAGAGCCCGCCATGTGGGACAGGCCACCAATTCATATGGACCGACGACGAATATGGGCTTTTCAAGTAGACGATCCGGCCCTCAACAACCTTCGCTTGTGTTATGTCAAAAAAAAAAAAAAACCCTTCGCTTGTGGTGAGTGGTGTGGACCAGTGACCAGTGACCAGTGACCACGCACCACGCACGGCGGGACGCTGCCCCCTGCCCTCCATGCTGCACGGGCGCGGCGCACGGCGACGACAAAGCTTGGTGGAGGTTGGTGGCGCTGCAAGTGCAACCGTGTGAGTGCAACTGTGTGATGCAGCCACGCAGCCGTGGTGACCAGAGACATCTTTCATGAGCGTTCGTTCCCATTCAACCCATTCCTGATTTTTACTAGTAATAGTACTACATACCCCTCTCTATCCATAAATAACTCATCACGTTAATTTTAAAACATCATGTTGACTTTAAGAGATCATGTTTTTGATCGCTTTCGTCTTATTCAAAAATTTTATATAAACATCATTCATTTTGATATGACTTATTTTATCATTAGATATACTTTAATACTGATTTATTTATTTTATAAATTATATAAAGAATTTGAATAAGATGAACCGTCGACAAGATGTCTCAAAGTAAAAAAAAGATAAGTTATCTGTGGACGGAGGTGCAGTACAGCCTTGATGCGGCCCGAGCAACACGACAGTAACATGCGACGGAGGCTATGCTATGCTACGTTGATGGAGAGCAGATGGACTTTTTGACAGCTTGGCATTTGGCTTTTGCAGGAGGAGCTGGTCGTCTGGCCAGTAATATTTTTCTTTCAGTCTTGCTGTTTCGTGCAAAAAGACCCAATATAAACGCGTCTGTAGGGGCACTCACAATGTATAACCATCTAGTCTACGCCTATTTGTTGTATTTTACCAAGACTTCAAGTCCTTCAAGTCCATAATAGTCCTCCCGGGATGGTATTAGAAGTCGTTTAAGGCGGCACCTGGTCTCCAAAAACACAATTTTGACATTTTATATTATAAAAATATTTATAGAGATGTGATATATGTATATTTTTATCAAAATATTTTTTAAGACAAATCTACTCATATAATTTTTTTTACATTTACAAACTCAAAGAACTTAAAAAATTATTGATGATTTATATTCCCGATGTTTAACCCAAACCTTATCCAAAAACGACTTCTAATACCAAACCTGGAGGGAGTACATTCTAATTAACACATAGTTTTAGATTCTATGATAGATTCAACATTATGAGTGTTCTAATCTCGTGTAGTCACTTGCATGCCGGCCTCTAGATCATACTTCATCCGTCCTAAATGTTTGTTGTTTCGTTCCCAAAATCAACTTTGATTAAATATGTATAAAAACTATTTTTTATTTGTGATATATAATTAGCTTCATATGTAATTAGTATCTTTATATAAATATTTAAATCTATTTTTATTTTTTTATATAAATCGAGTCAAACTTTAGACACGATAGAGAGAGTAAAATATGTATTTGTTGGAGTGGGTCATTAACAACCATCGTTTCCTCGGCCTCTTGGCCACTCTACCGGACATAATGACGTTCATCGTTTCCTCGGGCTCCTGGGCCTCCTGGCCACTCTACTGGACATAATGACGTTCACGAGCACGGGAAACAGTGGCGTTTACTACCAGGACAGATGTTGCTAAAAAACACTATAAGGACTTTGTTTTTTGAACCCCTTCTTCCGATCCATGGTTGTAGGACTCTGTATTTTCTGGAGAACGGCTGAATAATCGGCAACTAAATAGTACTTCAAGCTAAACAGTGGCAAGCAAAACATTGTAGAAAGTTGGCATATTGACGGAATTAGAAACAGCTACGGAAACACCTCACATGTTTTTTTACACATGAACACAGAGTGACCATCATCACAAAAGATAGAAGTACTAACCACCAACAAACAAACAGTAACCAGGAGCTAGACTAGAGAGCTACAGCCTACATCTACGCCCGTACGCCGACGGGGTCGGATGTGGCGCCAGTGGTGCGGTGCGCCCATGAACGCAGCAGGCTGCTTTGGGCCGGGGAACCCTCGCTGCCACCCTCCACTCCACTCCACCCAGCTGCCGGACAAGTCACGGGCACTTGGTCCTGTTGCCGTGCGTGGTCCAGTCGGTGTAGCACTTGCCGCACGTCTGCTGGTTGCCGGCCGTGCCCGCCGGCACGCAGCGGCAGACGCTGCAGCACTTGAGGCACGCCCGTGTGCACCGGTTCTTGCGCGACTGCGCGCCGCACCGCACGTCGCACGCGCCCCCGCAGTCTGCATCCGCCACCGCCGCCGGCCGGAGCACCGAGGAAAATGCCGGCAAAGGGTCAGGCGCCGACGCGAGAGAAGAAACAAGGATCATGATACAAAACAGAGGCTGGCCACTTCGCTGTGGACGTACGTACCTTTGGCGGGGTCGACGATCTGGTGCGGCGGAGGGCCGAGCGGAGGAGCCGGCGGGTAGCCGCCCGGAGCAGCCTGGTCCAAGTCGAACAGGCCATCACTATATATGAGGCGGAAGGAGGACAAGAATGGACTACTACTAGGTATCGGTTTTTCACCACGGACGCATGCATGGTTGATTGATTACGTACCTTGGTGGTGTTGTTGGTGAGCAGGAGGAGAGACGCCACCAAGACGATGACCACCGCAAGCTTGCAGCTGGGAGCCATTGATCTGGATGGAGGAAACCAGTGATGGGGATGGAACTGGAGTGCTGCTGGACTGGAGGTTTCTCGAGAGCTGTGGGGAGGCCTAGCTTCCTGTGCGGTGGTGAACTGGCGAAGGCGAAAGCTGGCCAGGGTTAAATAGCCAGAGCGAAACAAGTAGTACTTACTACTGTGCACTACTAGTGCTAAATGGGAGCGATGGTGGTCGATGGAGCGCGATCGATCCTGGGACGGTCAATGCGCCAGGTTGGCGCCGGGGCAGGAGCCCAACATGGCTCTGCACTGCCTCGCCCAGTCGCCTTCACGCGTACTGACAGAGTATGCTCGGCATCTGTTGGCTTAAACGGAGTAGTAGTACTAGTAAATGGGCTTTGCACGTCTGACAGAGTGTCACACTTGTACCACCACTGATCAGGTCAGGTGACAACAAAATACCATAAGCAAAGTACTCCTACCCAGCAAAACTTGTCACGACTGAAAATTTCTAAGCAAATCGCAGGAACCATTGTGAGTTTTGTGACTGCATGCCTGCCTCTTCCCATTGTTACCGTCGTCGATGCGGACGGCGTACTCCATTTGCGACATCGAATGCTACTCGAGCAAGAGCGGGGAAGGGCACGGGTGGGGCAGTGCGCGTCTGCAGGCGCTGAGCTGCGTTCCACCGAGGAGCATGTGTGCGCTGCCCTGCTGCGTCCCGTGCCGTGGTGTGGGGCGACCTGCCCGTGCCTGCCACTACCACTGCCAGTCTGCCACGGAGTGACGGAGTAGTACGACGCATTCCTGTGGGGAGGCGTCACGCGTCGCTAGGCTTTGTCGGATCCGGCCTGGGCAGGCGCAAACGGGTAGGAGGAGTGCCCATTGAGAGTAGTCGCGCTGGCGCCTGGGCCGGAATTTCTTATGGGCCCATATTTTTCAAAGTATTACTAGGTCATCTGTCTGTCATGGCCTCATCGGAGAACTGGTTAAGCCGGATAACGGAGCACGGAGGAGGGTCCATGCTCTCGGAGCTGTTCGGCCAGGGCCTTTCGTGCGACAAGAATGTTATTAACAACTTAAAGAGGGGGTGTTTAGTCTGCAACAAGGATACGGCCCAGCCCAACAAACACATCGATATCCTCTGTCCGTCGCCCTAGCCTCATCCCGTCCTCGCACGCGCCGCATCGCCGGCTTCCCGCGCGCGCGACCCAGCTCGCCGCCCGCCGGCCACCGGCGACGAGCATCCGTCTGGATCCGGCCGTCCCTACTCCCTGCACGTCACTCGCCCGTCCCTGCTCGTCCCCGGCCATCCCTGCTCGTCACCGGCCATCCCTGCTCGTCGCCAGCCCGTCCTGTCGTGCCTGCTCGTCACCGGCCGTCCGTCCCTGCTCGAGTGCTCCGGTGAGTTGAATCCCGGTCCCCATTCTTTGCTTCCCAGTTCCCACTTCATCTTCCTCTCCCCAGTTAGTGATTAGGTTTCTGTTGAATCCCCTGCTCGAGGGCCAAATGAAGAATAGGAACTTGCTGGTTGGTGGCTTGCTGGTGGATGAATTGCAAGCCTAAATGTCTTCTATTACTTTCCTAAATTTGAGACCTTCAGACCCGCTGTCCTGTTATAATAGCACACTTTTGTGATGTTCTATTGTTATCAGTTTTATGTCTAGATCTGCATTTTTTTTATATTTTTTTAAAATATGAAACGTATCCGCGTATCGGGTTTTTTTTTTGGGAAACTGGCGTATCCGTATCCGTATCCGATACTGATAAACGTATCCGTATCCGTGCAATTTAGCCTTCCTCTCGCGCCTGCAGCTGTGGGTGCTTGCCTCCCTACCCAGTACAGCGGAAGCCGGACGAGCGAGCGAACAACTAGATGGAAGCGGTGGTGCGGAAGGTGCAGCAGCGGGTGAGGAAGGCGCGGGAGGAGATGGAGCAGTGGGATGACCTCAACACTCGGCTCCTCTCCCAATTCTCCAACGCTGCCGCGGTCATCTCTCGCCTTCAGGTACCTTCTTGGATCTTCCTCTCGCGCATTCCAACACTCGTGTGACAGCAGCCCAAGGTTTGACGACCATAATGCAGTTTGAGACTGTTGTTTCGTAATTGCTGCGAGCACTTTTATGATATTGCAACCGCAAGTTTAGGGCTTCTTTGAATCCGTAGTGATTCCGTTAGCTATTGGTGATGTGCAGTTTTGCAGCGAGTTGCTACTTGCTTGTCTCTTTGAGAATCCTGTGGAAAATGTATAACTTGCAGTGGCATGTAGTTGTGTTGTACTCTAGTCATTTTAGCTTCTCATCAAGTATGTATAGGAACCAAAATTTGATTGTTTGTCATTTAATAAAGGACCTTGGAGAGGACAAGAATTATGGCTCCTTGCATGGTGTGCCCAACATCAAAGAGGACCTCATTGGGAACCAGATGGAGGTTCTTGAGTTCATTTTCATTACAATTAGGAATACACTGTAAGCTACTTTGATTTTTTACATTTGTAGTTTACTTCAGTTTTGGTCTGAACAAACGAGGAAATTCTGATTCAAGTTGGTCTGACAACATCACAACAATGGTGCCAATTATTCAGGGAGAAGTTCAATGGCGTCATGAAAGCTTTAAATAAGGCTCTGCGTGATACCAAGCAGATGGTGAGAGGCGGGTCGGCACTCACGGCAAAACAGATGCAGTTACAAGTGGGAATTTTGCCGTCGATTGCACAATGCTTGGATGGATTTCAAACGTTATGCGATATGCACCATGCTGAGTAAGAACGGAATTATGCTTCGGCCTCTTCCAATTGCCCAAGTTAATCATTTAATGCTTGCATTTGGTCTTGATATAACTATGATGTTGTTATGTTGGTGCATGTTGAGTTGTGTTTCTGTAGAGCCATTTTGCTGGACCTGACTTATGATCCAATCCAAGCATGGCAATAGCTATCACTAAGAAATTCAGTTCATGTTATTTAAAATATTGTCAGCTGATAATAGAGCTACATCCAACCTACCATTGTATGCTAATCCTCTAGTTCAGACATTATTTATATTCTTCCGTTGTGTTGATATTTTAAGACGCCACAGACACATGTCATCTCACAGGAGTCACAGCACATGTGCTGAACTGCATGTAATCTTATTTCTCCTGCAGTAGAATTTATTTTGCTGTGAACTTATCCTGGTTGCCATTTGACAGGTTTACACTAAAATCATCAGTTTTCTCCTTGCTGACATGGAAGAGCAGGTACGTTCTATGGCTTTGCTATTCAGCTTTTGCTAATCACTTGTGGATTTGTCCTCTCTGGAATTCATTCTCTGTCGATTTTCTTGTAGATGATAGCGATGCTTAATTAACTAGAGCAATCATGATGATATTTTCATTTGCAGTTCCAGTGACATTACTGTACTGCGTCAACTCTTAGTAGACCAGCCAAACATTCCAAGAGATGAAGGTGCAGAATGAAGGGGAAAAAAATAGCTTCTCTGGTTCTAGTTTCACTTATGCCATTTTTTCATTAGTCTAATTACATAATTGACTGTTACACTGTTTTCCTTATTTTTGCAGTCCAATCCATATTCGACATTATATTTGCGGATGAAATTTGTTGACTAGCTCATATTTGATTGTTGAAGGCTTGCCCCTGACAAGCTGCCTGCTCAGGTGATGACACGTCAGTCTGGAAATTTTATGTTTGATTAACCCAATTGTTGAGGCATTGTGGACCTAGAGGCTGAATCAGTCTTCATCTCCATTAACATCAGTGATTGATGACCTAGAGGCTGGACCTGCTATTTCTATGCCGGTCACCAGAGTGTGGTAGTCTGAGCATCTCTAACTTGACGTTCTGGCCTGAGATGGAAATGGCTCCGTAGTGTGATAGTCTGGGCATCTCTAACTTGACGTTCTTTGGGTACTCCTGAGCCTAAGATGGAAATGGCTCGTCAGTCCATCCTGTACTCCTATGGGTGTGTATGTGTTCATGTATTTTTATTATACATGATATATATATATGTATATATACTTTGTGCAAGTGATAAGAGATAATATGAAAGATTTTCTTATTTTTCTTAATTTTCTCAAGATTTTAAACCTCGCCATAAATAAACTTCGATATCCCGATCTCGATATATAGAAAAGAAAATCTCTACATATCTCTATATATACATATATTATGTACATTAATGTATACATATACATGTAACATGTACATTATGTAGTAGACCCATAATGGTAAATGAAAGTGGCTAATTATTGAATAAATAAAAAGCCCTTTTTAGAGTAATGCCATGTCTCCGGCCGCCCACCATTCATAAAACGGCAGATGGACACCGACAGGACAGACACTAGGACGTGGCTGGCCCGCTATCACTCTGTCATCGCCTCATCGGAGAACTGGTCTGCTCTTCCTGGTTGGCTCGGTCCCCCGTCCCCCTCTCTCTTTGTAAGTTTGTCCACTAATTATTCTTACCAAGGCACAGGTTAATCTGCTGCATCTATTTTAAGAGTTGCACCTCACTAGTCACCACGCCATATGGGCTTGTTCTGCTCCCATATTTATCATGGTCTTCTGTTGAGAAAGGAAAGCTTGACATCCTATTTATCTTTGCCTTATTCATGTGACCTGATCAGAAGTGAGAGAGTTAGAGCACTTACAATACAGTCCTATCATAGTTTTTATCCTCATTTATTACCCCTCTATTTATATTTTTTTTTTTGCTTATGTGACGCTATATTTTATTGAAGAGAGAGAGAAAAAACGAAGAAACCAAATCTAACTAAGAAACTAAGTCTTCACGTAAACCAAAACAATCATGTGCATGTGACATCATGATATAAAATTACATTGTGAAAGATAGTTTCTTGACACAATGTCCAAAACTATAGATAGTTTCTAGCATTGTGAGTGCCCTTAGCAAATGGGTAGAATAATGAATCTCTAAGCTGGATACCAGAGTATGGAGTAATGGAGTCAATAGGGTCCATGCTCGGTGCTGTTCGGCCAGGGCCGTTCGTGCGGCAAAATATGTGGTGGAGCTGCTACCTGAAACATGGAAACCAATTCATATTATGTATTTTGATATTTTTTTGTAAAAAAATTGACACATCCACGGTATAAATATGTACTCACACAAAAATGTTAAGATGCAAACTCAAACTAGAAAAAAGATCTTAACTGAAAAATACTTTGGTTCATGTAGACTACAAGACGAAACTCATGAATTTTGTATTTTAGTGCACATGAATCTAACATTTGTCATTTGTTGAATCGTCAAGTGCAAGTTTCAATTCTAACTTTTGCACATGAGTACATACAGTATGAACTAAGGATGTGCAAGCTTCAGAAATTTTTGAACAACCGAAATACGTTTTCTTAGTTGCTTTCCATATTTCCACCAAGGTGGTTTCCACCACATATTTTTCAGAGGTACCACGGGCATGAAAAAAAAAAAATGATTAGCTATTGTAGTTAGGGAAGCGGCGTAACATTCAAGAAATAAAATAAATGTCGGTACATTCAACTTCAAGAAATAAGCATCATAATTCACCACAGAACATAGAGCACGCCATAGTTCGTCGAAAGCAATTTTAGTGTAAGATCTGACTACCCTACACTCCGATGTACACTCAGCTTTGACTTTTCAAGAGAAACTCGTACTGCGACAGCGTCTAACTAATTTCACTGTTGTTGAGAAAATTCAGATTGAAAACATCAAGGCATTAATGATTCCTAGTTCCTAGTGACCCGCCGTTCACCCATCACAACAATTGAACTTGGTGAAGCACCACGAACAAAGAAAATAATGAAGAAAATGCACATTTGTCAATGCAAGCATTGCCTGCCTCATGGAACTTGGAGCTCTAGCCTCTAGGGGCATCAATGGCGCCCAGTCCCAGCAGGCTTGCAATGACTTCTTTGTCACGAACAAAGAAAACAAATGAAGAAATGCACATTTGTCTAGAGTCATCAATGGCTCCCAGCAGCTATAGAATATATATGATGAAGGTGGTGGCTTCTTTACCATCAGCTTAGGGCCGCCTTACCCATGGCCATGGCTAAGCAAAGCGTAGCACCTCCGGATCTCCATGGCCGAAACCACACCACAAGACCTAACCATGTATCTCCTGGTGGAAGAACAGCAGCACTAGCAGTGATGGTCACCACAGTGTTATTCGTCCTTCTTCTGCCTACACATCATCCTTCGACTTTTTACCGCTCTCCTATGCCAACTCAAATCACTCCTCTGGAGATGAAGACTGGTATATGCCTCTACTCACTAGCATACCTTTACCTGCTCTTTCATTATGCAGCATTGCTACAAGTGTTGCATTCTTAGCCAGATTTCTAGAGTACTTGAGTTCCAAGTGGACTTCTTTTTCCCCCCGAAATTTAATGATTCTTTTTTTTTTCCATTTCAAATATAAAATTAGCTGCAGCACAAGATACCAGATCCATGCTCTACATCAAGTCAAGTTTTGATTTCTATCAGAAGCGTGGATAGTAAGTTTAGCAAGCCTGCGATTTGAAAAGCATATCAAACCCACCTGTCTCTGCATGTTCAAATGATTTCTTTGGCTTTCGGATAATCTGTATATAGTGGATCTTATAATGATCTGCAAGCCAAGCCAGATTAGTTTATGAAAATGGGGAGATCGCCAAAAAGAACATTTCAAAACCTTATTCATTTTGGAGAAACAAATCTACTTAAAATTAGTTTTTTTGGCTTGGAATTTGATATTCCACAACTTTACAAAATTCACATATAAGCCTATCTCAAATTCAAAGGGTGGGAGATGGGAAATGAATTCTATGGATTCTTCTTCCCAACCTAAGTAAAAACAAAAATAAACAAAGGAAAAGAGACCTGTTTGCCTCCAAAAAAATTGAATGCATCTCGATACAATTCAACAGTCACTTAACAGTAAACAGATTGGCGACTGCTAACATTCCTAATGGTTTCAAAAGACCTCTATGTAACAGAACCTCCTAAATTACAGGGCCCACATGCACTTATCATTGTCATTAAGACCTCTGATCATTATGCACGAGTTCCCAATAATCTAGAAAGTGCTATTAATCTTCCGAACAGGATCTCATTAACAAGTCACTCCAGTATTACAACACTTTATTCAAAATACATCAGAGTAAACGGCGGAAGGATTACATAACCATAAGTTTACAAACCATTTGTTCAAATACGTAAACTTAAATATCATTATTACAAACATGATATTATTGGAGTAACATTATACATATAATACACCGACAACCCCGCCTCGAGAGTGCAACTCTACTCGTCATCTTCCTCCCCGGTACACCGTCATGCGGCGGGGACCAAAACAAGCCTGCTCATGACCTGCTCCCCGCAACAAGGGTCAAAGAACCCCTCGAAAGCGGAGTACTCAACAAGACTTACCCGACAAAGAAAAGAGGAAAAGACTCAGGAATGCTGGTCTTAGGAGTCAAGGTAAGGTTTTAGCAAGAATCAAGAACTCTTTTGCAGAAAAGCTTACTATAAGTGAATCCTTACTTTCAATATTTTTAATTCATATTAGTAACTTATATACTCTAGGTTATCCTATTCTAGAGCAAACATATTTTTCTTACTCCAACTCTCTCTCCTCAAAAACATATTCCATCATTTACTACGATGAAGGTCAGGGAATCGGGTCTCCTTCTCCGAGAAGCAACGGCGATTCATGAACCGATTATACCCAACCGGGGATCCCTAACCACACGACATATGTAGCACTTAAGCTTGCATATATCAACCCTCACTCGGTTCGTCCAAAACGGGATCGGGTCCATCGCCACCCGAGAGCACCGTACTCCACCTCCCTACCCCGTCCCTAATGACGCTTTGACCAAAAGGGGGTGGGTACATGCTACTCCCGCCATCTCTCCACTCCCGGTCTTGCGGTTGTCCGTTCCTCGATTTGGCACACCCCCGAGATCGCTTACTTACTGGGGCATGTGGCCGATTAGTTTCGTCGACACCGGGTGATCGCGTCGAGACGTGCCATTGACCCAAACGGCCTCAGGCGCAACTTGCGTTCAAAAAGTCCCGATTTCACTCGGGCCAAACAACGGACGGTCCTTAAACGACCAACACGGGACAAAGCACGCCTAGGTATCCCGCCGGCTTTCAACCTACGCCCCGTCCGATCTCAAATTCATCACCACAACTCTTTCTTTTTTCCAAAAAAAAACCATCTTCTTCACACAAAAATTTTGATGAAAAACTTAACTAATTAAGCGTGGCTAAGCATCACTAAGCATTTTCAAAATGAAACAAAGTTATCAAGGATGGTATTGAAATAAACAAGGATGGGAATGCAAAGAATTAGGTTATCACTCAACTCCTAATTACTTAATGCAACATAGCATAGACATAAGTGACATAAAACTTTTAAAACATCAAGGAAGGGTTTAATGTAACCGGGGCTTGCCTTCGTTGACGGAATAAACTAGTTCTTCGTAAAACCCGAGAGAAATCCGAACCCGCTTCCATTGGATGATAAACCCCTTCCGGGACTTGCTCGAGGCGGGACACTCTCGATCTCGCTCACTACACGAAATAATATATGCCTCAACATGATGCCATGTATTTAAATATGATGCTTGCAAGTGCATGAAATGATAAACACATGAGTACAACTTTCCTTCACGATAAAGTTGCAACCCAACAAAACCAACTTGTTGAACTACTCTACAAGATATCATCACCATTGCCTAAGGAGTTCTCAAGGACCACTTAATTATGAAATGATCCAAGTTTCACAAGACAATCCAAAAGTCACACAAAAAACCTAAGTTGTTAGTCACTAAACAATTTATATAACACATAAAATAATAGAGCTCAAGATAGAAAATAATTTAAACATTTCAAATTGACTCCAAACTTTTTATACAAGTAGGACACATCATAAAACAAGACCAAATAAATTTTATGATTTTTAGATAAATATTTTATTTTCTAAAAAATCACGTAAGATGCATTTTTCAATTAAAGATTGTATTTTTAAATCATGCAAGAACTAATCAAAATTAAAGTTTCAAATTTTTCATGGGTAGATATACTCTTAGGAAGGTTCTACAAAAATTTTCAGAATTTTTGAACAAGTATATAAATTTATACAAAAATAAAAAAACAGATACTATTCATAGCTAAGGAAAATAAACAAAACGTATTTAAAACAAAACCCGCCTTCGGGCTTAAATCAGCCCATTACCACACGCAGCCGCCCTGCATCGTGCGGCCCGGCCCTGCTGCTACGATAGCGAGCCCGCCGTCGGCGATCCAGCCCCGCGCTGATCGGCGGCGATCGCCGGCGTTGATCGGCGCTTAGCTTCGGCGGGCGACCTCACCGGGCGACGCGACTTGCCCCTCTTGACTCCCCTCGATATCCCGCACCTCCCGGCACTCCAAACCCACACCCCTAGGGCACCGAGGCACCCTTGCCGACGGCCATGGCGGCACGGGCGGCGCCGGGCGGACGGTGGCGGCGACTCACCGAGCCTTCTCCGACGAAGATGAGGGCACCGGCGAGTCCGACAAACGGCGAACCCGAGCCCTCGTCTAATCGAACCTAAACGGCTCCTACATGGGTGCGGCTGCGCCGGCGGCGAGCGACCCACGCGAGCTCACGGCCGGCGTCCGGCGTTAGCTGGCCGCGACGCTTGAAACGGAAAACGATTGGCACGAAGCATGGGCGGGAGCTCACCACAACGGCGGGCGCACGGTGGTTTGGGCGGTCGAGGCGGAGATGGTCCGACGACGCAGCGGTGGCGGGGCGGAAAGCGCTGGCAACGGTGGCGTTAACACGACGGAGCGAAAGCCGCCGGCCGACAAAAAAGAGCGAGCGCCACGAGCATCGTGGTGACGGCGCGGCGCTAGATAGTAAGATGGTTTAGCACGAGGCTCACCGAGACGACTGGCGGCGGCAAGGTCACGCTACGCGGCGCGGATGCCGGCCGTGGAGAAGACGACGGCGTGACGGGTGACTCCGACCACGAAACAGACGCGGGCTAGCTCACCGGACACGCAACAAAATTGCGATTCAAAAGGCGAGTTGATCGGGTGGATTGGGGCTCGACGACGGCGCACGGCGGCGACGATGAAGGTCGGCGGCGGCGGTTGAAAGAGGAAGGAAAGGCGACGACGGCGTCGGCCGCTTTATAGGG
Source organism: Hyparrhenia diplandra (assembly GCA_015847255.1). Lineage (NCBI taxonomy): Eukaryota > Viridiplantae > Streptophyta > Magnoliopsida > Poales > Poaceae > Hyparrhenia > Hyparrhenia diplandra. Next base: position 46,582 of record JADLZK010011947.1, on the reverse strand, counting down.
CAATGGAGGGATGGACGGGTGGAGGGAGACGCCGCGGCGGGCGGTGTGGCCTAAGAAACGCACGAGGATGGCCGAAGCCGCGAGACGCCACGGCGGCGTCCGGCGACCGCGGCGGTATGGAGGGGAAAACAGGGAATCCCCTGCTCACCGTAGCGCTTTAACCCTAACTTTCTCAAAATTTGCCAAATTCTCCCAAAATTTGAACTGAACTTGAAAAACTCCAAAAAGTGACTTAGCCTAATTTTTCAAGATCTACAATTTTCACAATTGGAAGATTTTCAAATTCGGCCTCTAAATATGACTTTTTGAAATGGGGTCAAAAAGGGACAAATTTGAATTCAAAATTACTTCAAAATTTATTCAAAAACTTTGTACATATCTTTTGTACATCAAAACAAGATCTACAACTTGGCTTTTGGAAATTTTTGCAAATTTTGCTTAGATTTTGAAATAACGAAAAGGGGATAAATAGGGTTTTGTCGAATTCAAAATTACTTTAAAATTTTGAACTAAACTTTGAAAAACTCAAAATACCAACTTTGCTCAACTTTGAAAACTCTACCATTTCACTTTTGTAACCACCCTCAAATTCTTGATAAATTTTGAAATAAAGAAAGAGGGACAAACTAGGGTTTAGAAATTAGGGTTTTCAAGTCCAATTCAAACTTGAATTTGATTCAAATTTCAGATTCCCAACCTATACTACCAAACCATCATACAACAACACACTTAGGATCAAAAATATAAATTTAACATTTAATCACTCTAAAAACTCTTAAGCACAAACATTTCTCTAAAAAAAAAAAACTTATTTTAATTTGATGCATTTCAAATTTTCTAATCATGCATGCTTTGCAATGATCATGATGACATGGCATGTTTTAGTAATAGTAACACCAGGGGTGTTACACTCTACCCCAGAAATATAATAAGATTTTGATCTTTTCTCTAGGTCACAAAGACAAATCCTGCAATCTTTTCAACGGCACATGGGTCAGAGATTTCAGAGGTCCACTTTACACGAACATAACATGCCCTACAATACCAGAGTCAAGAAACTGTGGGAAGTATGGGAAGCAAATGGATTATGTAAACTGGAAGTGGATGCCACATGGTTGTGACATGGTAAGGTTTGAACCTCAGCTGTTCTTGAATATTGTCCGAGGGAAGACACTGGCGTTCGCTGCAGATTCAATTGGACGGAACCAGATGGAATCACTACTTTGCTTACTGTCTCAGGTGAGCAACCTGTGTTTTAGCGCTGTGAGATACTAATGACATGTAGCGATAAACCCTTAATCACCAGTGACAGATTGACATAGTATATAGTGAACCAAGTGTTCTAGAAAGTTTCCCATGCTGAATTTCCTTGCATCACTAAGGATATATGCACAAGTCATTTGGATTAATATTCAGTTATATCATGTCATTTAGGTGATATCCTAATATCGTCTGGTCTCTACATAGCCAGATTCATATGATCGAGTGATCTACAATAGGCCAAAGTTGCTCAAGGCTTTGATTTGTCTATGTGATATTCTAAAATCACATGACGTAACTTCCATGGTGTCATGGATTCAGGGTAGGAACAATAATAAGTTAGCTTACCTTACAGCAATAGAACAGTGATTATCAGTTCTTCTATCTAACAAATTCAAAATTTGTGAGTTAAATAATAGCTGACATCATAATTTATGGTAAAATATACATCATTATTTTTGTTGGCTGCTGGAGCTCTCTTCCCTCTCTTCTCTCACCCACACACACACTTCTCAGGTTCAGGTTCTGCGTTGGCTGAACTGAACCAGGTCTGATATGGCTGAGAGTTTGAGGCAATGAACTAATTTCATTCATCACATATGGGTACATATATATAGCCTTACAAACCGACCTAGCAAAAGCTAAATTGTCTACTGTTACATGCTGTCAAACAGCTAATAGCAAAGTCTAATTTGACTACCTCTACTTATAAGCCAAGAGAACTTGACTTTGACTACTTGCAAGCCAAGAAAGCTTGCTGGACAAGGAAAACAGCAGCAGATTACTCATCAATTTTGGTAGGTTAGGACAACCAATAACAAATTAACATCACAAAAAAAAATTTGTATGAAACATAACAATGAAAAATCCATAGTGTATTTTTAACACAAATTTTGATGTCCGCTATAACCTCACAAAAATTGAAATTCAAAGCCAAATTGTATGTGGAGAAAAAAAAAAAACCTCGTTAAAGGGTAAACTGGACCTACTGAAATAGTGTGTGTGTGTGTGTGTGTGGGGGGGTACATTGAACCAAATATTAGACATAGGCCAAACCTAGGAGAGTAATTTAGACCTTTTATAAATATGTAAGTATGAAATAATATCATTGCGATTCTACTTTATTTAACTTCACCTCTAATAATCCTTTTCTCCTGTTGCTGTGAAATTGACATGATAACCTGACACAGACCCTACAAATGTTGCAGGTGGAAACTCCAACCAAAGTTTATAGTGACACTAAAGATAAATTTGTCACTTGGCACTTTAGATCCCACATTTTTACACTCATGGCACTGTGGACCAAATTTCTAGTAGAAGCATCAGAAAGAGAGATCAATGGTACAGTAGTTGAAATGCATGACATACACCTAGATAAACTTGATGCAAGATTATCAGCATACTTGCCTGAGAGATCAATATTTTAGTCATATCAAGTTCTCGATGGTTCTTCAGGAAAAATTATCTCTATGAAGGTGGGAAACTCACTGGATGCATATACTGCTCAGAGGATAACATCATAAGCTTCGATGTCACTACAGCTATTCAGAGGGCGCTTAGGACGGCCCTCAATAACTTGAGCAACTGCCAAGAATGTGGATTACAGTTAACATTAGTTAGAACAGCAGCACCAGCACATTTTGAAAATGGCTTCTGGAATACTGGAGGATATTGCAATAGAACTGAACCAATGGAAGGAGGAGAAGCAATGGCAAGAACAGTAGAATGGGCAATAAGAAATGTGCAGGTTGAGGAAGCTAGCAGAGCACAGAACGAAAACAGCCACAGCAGACAGATGAATATAGAGATTTTAGATATAACCAAAGCTATGTCCATGAGACCTGATGCACATCCAGGGATCCATTGGAATAACAAGTGGATGAGGGTTTATAGTGACTGTTCCCATTGGTGTTTGCCAGGACCAGTAGATATGTGGAATGAGATATTACTTTCTGTGCTTAAGAAATATGAATACCACTTGCAAAATCAATGATGCAAAAACAATGAAAAGTGCATTGGCTGGTCAAATTAGTTTAAGGATTTTCCTAATTCAAGGTCTCAAAAGGTTTCCTATGTTAACATCACCCACCACACAATTATCCTGATTATCTCTGCAACTGGAAGAATGCGACAAATGCAAACCATGTTAGATAATTGCACAGCATGACAATTTGGATGGTTTCTCTGCATTTAATATTTGTCGCTTGATGGAAACAAGGGCAATCAATTTGGATGGTTTCTCTGCATCTAATATTTACTAATTCTTTATTTATTGTAACAATCGCCCTCACCCGAAGCATGATATGATGTAAACAAGGTGAAAACTAAAGCAAAGGCCAGGGTTTGAAAGATTACTTTGATAGCCATGATGTTCTAGTGTGGTGTTGATTTACTGGTACCATGGTTTTTCCTTTGTGCTAGCCTACAAACAGTGAATAATGAATCTCATATACATATCTTTGCAGTGCGCACTCCTATTTATTGAAGCAGAGTATCACTACGATGTAAGTTAATGTCAGAGAATCCTTGGACCGACAATACCACACCCAAAATTTAAATCATAAACAGACAATAAATATCAAGAAATTTTCGAACAAACTAACAATATTGAATTAAAATCTAAGTCTGAGAATGGAAAGAAAACGAGAAGAAATCTAGGATCCGATAGGCAAGCAGCATTGTTAAACTCAACTATTTTTGTTATCATAGTAACCAAATGGATACATTTATGTGGTGCAGGAAGATGAATAGTGGCACACAACGTTTCATGAGAAGGAACAGAGTGGAATGGATCCAGTTTGCTCTCTCTTCCCTCTTTAAGACCACTGGGCAGAAAACCTGGACTGGGATGAAACAGTGACAGAAATCTCGAGAACTGAGTAAGTGGAGATCCAACTAAGGGCGGACCCTCTGCTCGCTGCTCGGGTCGCCCAAGACAAAGCGACTCGGGCGGCGCCAACCCTAGCCACCGCCGCCAGCCTTCCACCTCCTCCCTCCCCTCGCCACCGCCGGAGGGGACCACCGGAAGCCCGCGGCGGACCCCTAGGATGGCGGTGGCGGGGCTTCCACTCTTCCGTGCCTGCCGCGCCGGTGATGGTTTGCGGTTCGCGGCGGGTCGGGCGCTGCCGGTCGCGGCGCCGCGACGATGGCTAGCCGGGCGGCCGGATCCGCCTCCCCGCCATGGATCCACCGCCCCCCACCGGATCCGCCCGTCTTTGCGCTACCCGCCCCGCCCGCGTGGCGGCCCGTGGCCGTGAGGTTGAAAGACGGCGTCGGCTTCGTCTTGGGCAGCTCGACCTTCCCTCCACCCGGATCCGGCCCGTCCTCTGTCCGGCCGGTTTCGAGGCGTCCCGTGCCTCCTCCTCTTTCCGGCGGTTCCGGCCTGTCGGCCGATGCGACGGCGGCGGCTTCCCCCGGGGTCGAGGGGCTGCTCTGTGGTGCGTCTCGCGGGTCCCCATCCGCTCGCCCGGCCATCCTCGACTTCCGCTTGGGTGGTCTGCGAGGCTGCGTGCTTGCGGAGCCTGCGACGCTGGATGGCGGTCGAGCATGGCGGCCGAAGCTTCAAGTCGCCGGCGGCGACCCCAGGCATCCCGCCCGGCGTCTTGGGCACTGCCCCAACCGCGGTGTCTGGCGAGGCCACCCGGGCGATGTCGGCGAGGAGATGGTGCATGCGTTCCGTCGCGCAGCAAAGGCGGCGGGGCGGCGTGCCAGTTTCTTCTCCGCCCGGGTTGTGAACGCGTGTTGTTTGGCGCGGGCTTGCCGGCGGCGTGGGGGCGACGCGTCTCTACCCTCTCGTCTTCGGCTTCACCAGCGTCCTCCGGCGCCGGCGAGGTTTGGTCTCTAATCGATGAACTTGGGTCCATGAGTTTGGGAGCCTTGGCGAAAGCCGTGCAAGACTCTGTCTTTGCGATTGACGACGACGCTTTTGGCGCCGTTCACCTCCTTTTGGGCGTCGATATTTCCCAACTCTATGACCTGCGGGTTTCTCGATCTCCTCCGGGCGAATGCCTAGCTCTAGTTACTAGAGTCAGTGGCGGCGACATCGTCGATGCCGTGACCCTCTTGAGGGCGCCGCTGTGGTTGAGTAGAGTCCAGCTCATGCCGTGGTCTTGTGTTTCTCCCGTGTGCTCTCTCCCCGTGTTGTTGTCGCCCCTCTTGGCCTCGGTTGTTTGGCGTCGCCCGACGTTGGACGAGTGCCCCCGTTGGCGTCTCTGCTCGGCCGACGGTCTCCCCGGTGGTGCCGAATATCAAATGCCGGGTGGTGTTTCCACCGCCGCCGCCATCCCCCTACGGATTCCTCCCCGTGGCCGGCGTTGGGTGGTGGTACGTGGGCCCTGATGTCTTTGGAGGATGTCACCACCGGTTCGATGGGAGGTCGTTGTGTCCGCCGATCCTTCGCTTGCCGGGCTGCCGTCACTCTTAGTCCCCTTTCCACCCCCGTGGAGCGGCGTAGCTACGAGGAGTGGTGGAGGGCACTACGGCGATGGTGAAAGCGGCGCAGTACGCCGCTTCGGGCGGGGGTACGCTTCGGGCGTTCGCGTGGGTGGCGTTTGCGGCCCTCGTCTAGAGTTCTCTCGTTTGGGCTAGGTTCTCTCTTTCTTTTGTTGTATTTGTGGTTAGCCACCTCTTTCTCCAATGCCGGAGAGCTTGTTGTTGTTGTTGTCTCCTTTGTGGTTTAGCCACACCCCTTGCCTCGGTTCGAGAGGCCGTTGTGCGGTTTTAGTCCGGTTTCCCACAATTAATCGGGCAGGGGTTTGGCCTCGTTTTCCTCAAAAACGAGGTTTTCACCATTTTAGGGCACTTGAATATAATTCAGGTGGGGGAGCGCCCCCCGGTGAAAATTCAAAAAAAAAAAAAAAATCTCGAGAACTGAGTAAAGCACAATTATCACAGAGAAAATATTGGATATGCACTACTAAAAAGAGCATGTACTGACGGTTTCAAAGGGCTTTCACTGGCAGATTTATAATCGACAGTACACGAGCATAGGTAGAAATGGGCTATATTACTGTCGGTTCCCTAGTTGACTCTGAAAACACATTTGCATTCAAAGTTAATAAAATTTTCTATAAACTTTGGTTCAAATTTGAATACATTAGATTCAATTCACATACAACAGAATCAACAGAAAATTCATCCAATTCACACATAAAACAGCAACATAAGTAAAATCATAAACATCCAATTAGTGAGTTGCACAGAATCCATTTCTGATTACTGGTCGTATGGGTAACTTATATTCAGGTAAAAACATCTTGCGATGACCAATTAACAATTATGAATGGCAGTTGATTTCATCACAAGATATACAATAGTGGAAATGTGTGGTAAAAAAGAACCTTTATACACAAAAATCAGCCTTATGTGTACCTGTTAGTCCCGTGGCACATTCAGCTTGTCAAATATTATCATCAAAGTTTTTGGTTGAAGTTTCACTAACAACAGAAGCTTGGGGTAATTCCTTGCTCATCAAGTACTTCCGCTTTTGAAGGCTCAGCCAGACCAAAATACTGTCAGTCTGGACAACAATATATCCGGCTTTCCTGTACATGTTGAATGGGACTTGGTCGATTATTCTACAATGAAGATACACACGTCTTCTGGCATTCATCTTGAAAACCAGATCCTCGCATGCCTTAAGAAGTTGCTTTCCTATTCCTCTCCTATTAGTTCAAAAGCAATGCAGATTTTGAAGCATTACAATCAAAATATGTCAAAGGTAATATAATGAATGAACTACTTCAAACTTGATATGCATTGAACGAACAGTCACTGAGAACAGATGGTCTTAATGATGACTGATCCTTCATCTAAACACAAACTGCATCATACACCACAAGATTTCTCCCCACTGCATCTTACTACAACTTACAAGGATGCAACATTTGCAACCTACTCATGCATCAAACTTATTTTTTAAGAAGAAACAGTGAGTGGCTGCTCCACCCAGAGCATACTCCGTTACCTTCTCAGTGGCGTCTTCACAGTCATGTTGCAGATGTAGGGGAAATCGAGCGGCGGGGTGGGCGTGGGCGGGGCCCCGGGCGCGCCCACCGCGTCAAACGACACCTCCGCGGTGCACGCCATCTCCATCTCCACCCTCCCTTCGCCGCCCTCATCATCATCCCGGCGGTCCTCCGGTGCGACGTTGCCGTCGGCGTCGGCGGGGTGGTAGAATCCCACGAGCACCGCGGCGTGCGGCGCGAGGCCGCGGCGGTCGTGGAGGTACCTGCGGATGACGAACGTGAGGAGCTGCGCGTACCGCTGCGCCGGGGCCCAGCGCACGGTCTCGGAGAAGGAGGAGGCGAGGAGGCGGACGAGCGCCTCGGCCACGGCGTCGTCGTCGGGGCCACGCCTGAGGGCGCGCACGGTGAGGAGGCCGTGCGGGAAGGCGTGCTCGTAGCGGAACGCCGCGAGCTCGTCGAGCTGCGAGACCGCGCGCGGCGACAGGAAGACGCCGGGGCCAGGGCTAGCAGGGCCACTGGTTCCGCCCGGGGAGGAGGGGGTGGCGGCTCGAGGAGGGGCGAGGCGGACGTGGCGCGGCGGGGGGCAAGGCGGGGACAAGAAGAGGTGCGGGTGGTGCCTGGAGACCGCGGGAGTCAGCGAGAGGAGGGCGGGCGACGCCGCCATGGCAGATGACGCCTTTGCGGAGCGAAATGGGAAACCGGGAATTCCAGCGGCGATTTTGTTTTAGTTTTTCTTTGTTTTTTGTAACCGGCTTATGTGGATACACGTCAGGTATATGTGTGACTGACCTGTGTCCCTACTTCGCGTTAAAGTTGGGGATGATGCTGACAAGACAATTTCGGCTCATTTCAGTTTATTCTCTCACAAAATACTGTTTAAACAGCTAAAATTAATCGGCTTATCAATCAACGGAACAGCTCGATATTACGACACCGAGCTCATATGAACACGCCAAAGCTGCAACAAAATGAGTGTGCATCAACAACCTTTTGTGGCTTTAGCCGCACAAGTAACTCAGGCCATGAACCGCTCACTGTTGCAGTTGGGTGGCAGCCAGCCGCATTCCCATCCAAAACTTCTCTCCAACTCTGCATTCGGTTGAGTCCTGTAGCACATTTGGCCATTGTCACTTGCGCGCTAACGCTTGCACATTGAGGAACTCGCATTACTGTTTCGGCCGGAACCGGGATCCGGACCTCCCTCGTGCTGCCAACTGCCAACCAGACCGCAGTACTACGTATTTGGGTCATCTAATTTGTTCAGATCATCAAAGAATCCCCTCCCATTACTCCACCGCCCTGTGCGGCGAACGTCGAACGGCGACGGCGCGCCTTCAAATTCCACGGGCACACGGTTGCAGGCACGTTACCGCGTCATCAATCGGCCTGTTTTCACGGATCTGCACCGACGGACGACGCAATTGAATTCCAGCCTGATCATGGTGGTTGGATCGTGCAGGAGAACCTTGAATGGCCGGCATCAGTAGCAGCAAAGCCGGCCGGCTGCTCGATCTGAGCTGGTCCCTAGCTCTGTATATATACATGAGGTCTGGGCCATCGCCAGACCATCACTGCCTAGTCACCTTACACAGACACTGAGACACAGCTTGTGGCACGAAGGGGGCAGCAGGCACCAAATGGCGTCCAAGGTTGAGCTGGTGGTGGAGGTCAAGTCCCTGGCGGACAAGCTGTGGACGGCGCTGCGCGACTCCACGGACCTGTTCCCCAAGATCTTCCCCGAGCTGTACAAGAGCATCGAGACCGTCGAGGGCGACGGCAAGTCCGCCGGCACCGTCCGCGTCCTCAAGTACACCGAGGGTACGTTGTAACCATCGCTGCATCTCTGATGAGTGTCGATCTCTGGGACTGGGGGACCGCTAACGACGACGACCACGGATCGATGTTTGCTGCAGCGGTGCCGATGCTGACGTTTGCCAAGGAGAAGCTGGAGGTGGCGGACGACGAGAACAAGGTGGTGTCGTACAGCGTGGTGGACGGCGAGCTGGCGGACTTCTACAAGAACTTCAAGATCACGCTCAGGGTGGCGCCCGCCAAGGCAGCGGCGCCGGAGGGTGAGGCCGAGGCCGGCGCCGTTGTGAACTGGACCATGGAGTTCGACAAGGCCAATGACCAGGTGCCCGACCCGGACGTCATCAAGGAGACCGCCACCAAGACGTTCCACGACCTCGACGACTACCTCCTCAAGAACTAGATGGAGATGGAGATGGAGATGGTGATGGTCCAGTCCGGCCAGTTTACTCCTAGTAGTGCTCTTCTAGTGCACATCGCTGGTATGGTGTGGTGTGGTGTGGTGTCCATGATGGTCTATTCGCTACCTAGCTACCGCGGGCCGTGTCCTTGCCTCAGGTTGATGTTGCTGTGCGGCCATCGTGCATGCACAATGGTCCTCCGAGTCAATAATAAAGCTATCCGTTTTCATTGCGCAAAATCTAAAGGGCCGCAGAGTTCGGACCTAATGACCTTATTAGAGAGTTGTGACGCGAGACCGTATCTCTAGGTACTCTGGATTGTTGTAAGAACTGATTGCTAGTATACTCGATGGGAGGAAGATGACACCGCCGAATGCAGAACGCTAAGACGAAAGAGCGCGCGCAGAGCACGGCCACGGTGGACAAGGCAAGTGGCAAGTGCGCTGCAGGGCAGGATGTGGTCGATCGATCACCACGGGCACGCTCTCGTGGGCGTACCGCGGACCAGCATCAGTGCATCACACTGGGGCGCACATACCAGCGCGCCCGAGCGGCCGAGCCACCATGCCGCGACGCACAGAGCGAGCGCGCCACGATCGCAACGATCGCAGCAGGAAGCAGGCAGGATCAGGGTGCCAACACAAAGCCACACGGGCAAGGCCGCCGACCCGCCGTTGCGCAGCTGGGACGACAAGGCGCAGGCACTACCAGGATCAGGGTGCTACTGGTTTCTCTTGCAGTTGCTCCAAAGATCTGACACGTTGGTCAACGAAAAGTGGCGACGAACCAATCAATCGCTGACCAGGCAACTTGTCGGATACAGAATTCCATCATGAAAATATTCCGCCACCGCCTAAACAGCTTCCAGTATCCCGTCCCGAGCTTTTTTTTACAGGAACTGCATGTTTTGCAGGTGATATGTATTTTTGGGTAAATTTTCGCTAATGGACTTCCTGAGGCATGGACGCATGGTTGTGAACAAGACGCTTAGCAAGGGACGGGACATTCTAACCAATATATATTTCCTTTTTTTCTTTCCCCTATGGGCCTGCTTGATCCCATGGCAAAACTTTAGCCTTCCTTTTTTTTTTCTTTTGGGATCTAAATGCGGAAAGCGAGCAGATGGCTAAACCTAGGCAAAAATCTTTTTGCTTCTCAAGAAGCCCTAAACTAGGCTAAAAAAGCGCTGGGGGGTGTGAAGAAAAACCGCATTTTCCACTTTTAGCCTATCTTTTTGCCATGGATCCAAACATCTAAGTAAGCACTAAAGTTTGGCAATAGAAGATTAGGGGCTAATCTTTTGCCATGTCAAATGGATCCAAACATCCCTCGGTGTAGGAGATGGAGAAAACTCAATTTCATAATGTGTAAGAGAGCTCCTACGGTAGATCCAGAATCCCAATCCCCTTTTCTTATATAGGCTTCGTAGGTTAGTGTTTTGTTTATTCTTTCCTCTCCCGTCACACAAATAAAGCAACCATACTCGGCCTTCTTGTAGGCCAACACGCCAGTGACAGGGAGGAGAAAGGGATTGAGAAAAATATGTATCTGCTCCCACATAGTTGTGGAAGATCTCTAGCCGCTTTAGATCCATTTTTATAGATCAAACTCTTTCAAATCCACGGAGATCAACATGGAGAAACCCCATATAAAATCCATGGATTCACCACTAGATCCATGAATTTCATGGAGCACCTCGAGGAGTGCTTTGAAAAACACCAAATCTGCATAAAATGTATTAAAAAAAAAACTCACAAATGTTGAGACTAAGAAATAGGTGAGGAACTGAGAAAGAAAAATGTGCATGTAACTTGCATGCATGTCGGCATGTAGATTTATTAAATACTTATTAATGTATGGTAAGGTGGGGGTCGGAGTCTAGTTCACCCGCCACTAGGCTCCACCCCTAGTCGGGTGGCCCGCGAGCTCAATCATATACCCCCCCCCCCCCACCCCCGCCGCCAATGCCCCCGCCATAGCTCTGCTTGTGTTACTAGATCTATCTACATGAAGCCACCCCGTCGCTAACCTTAGGTGCCTCCCATAGCTACACTATCCTCCAAATTGTACAAATGAAAGGAAAGAGATGAAGAATTGACACACGAGTTGGTAGAGGATGTAGATGTACACGCTACCTTGCTAGAAGACTAGTTTCGTAGTAGAGGTGTTACCTAAAATTTGTTAGGAAACTAGTTTGATAGTAGAGTATATTATCAGTTACTTTTGATAGAGGGTTAAAACTCTTCTAAAAATGCTCTAGTTTTTTTTTTTTTTTTTTTTTTTTTGACAAACCGTGGCCATTTTGCCCCTGGCAGAAAGTAGAAACCCTCTTCTTGGGCGCAAAACCCTGCGGCCGTGACATCGCCGGGATCCCAGCCCTCCAGCTCAACCTTCCGCCGCCATTATGTTGACGGCGGCTCCCGCGCCGGGTTCCACGGCCACGGTGCGGGTATCCAACATCCCGGCCTCGGCCATCGCCGCCGAGCTGCTCGCCTTCTTTGACTCCGCCGTCACCACCGCCGGCGCGGCCTTCGCTTGCGAGATCGCCGCCGCCCACCGAGGTTGGCTCAGCCGCGGCCACGGCTCCGTCCAATTCGACTCCGCCGCCGCCGCTACCCACGCCATCGACCTCGCCTCCTCGGGCCGTCTGCCCCGTTTCCTCGGCTCCTGCCTTTCCGTTTCCCCGCCCACGCCGACCTCCTGCCCCGCGCGCCCGATCTCTCCCCTCCGCGCCGCCAGCGCGAGCCTCATTCTAGGCAACCGCATCGCCGAGCGAGAGCTGGAGGTGGCCTACTGCTGGGACGGCGTGCGGGCCGAGGTCATCCCGGGGAAGCGGCGTGTGGACATCTACCTGAAGCAGGATTCCCAGAGCTACAAGCTTGAGGTTCTCTTTGAAGACATCAGGGAGTGCTTTGGGTGCCACCTTGATGGGACGGGCGCCATCTTGCTGCAGGTGAGCTGCTTAGACCGTGCTATTCCTATTCGTTTCGATGCACAAAGGTCCAAAACCTTGATGCGCCCTTATATGAATTGAAGTGTGCCTGTTTCGAATTGATAGCTGATACACATATATCTGATTGATATGCACTGTCATCAACCCTTATTTTCGGTCAGTAGCCAGGGCCCAGGAGATTCACCCAGTGACTGTCATAGAATAGCTCAATATGGGTAGGGTTGCAAGTCAACAAGTAAACCTACATATATTTTCAGAGCAAAGGCCATTGGCCCATCTTTATTAAAAACTTTAAGAGGAGTTTTACTGGGGTTACCACTTACCAGTTTATTACAAAAGATAAGCCTTCGATAACTCAAGTTTGACTTCTCTCCAGATGGAACACCTCCGAACAAACCTTCTTAAGAAACCATCATGTGAAAGAACCTCAACCACTGTCTCATCAGAACTCAGGAAATGAAAAGAACTAGTACACCAAAATGACCAAATGTCCAGCAAAAAGCAGCCTTGCAGAAGAATTCTTTTGACAGTTGAGCGATCATGTCCTCCACATCAACATATCATTGGACCTCAATTCTGGTCTAACAGCCCAGCAGAATGGGAGTAATATATTCACATACCCAAGTGGGTTGCAGCATGCAGATGGAGCTCTCTTCTTCCTCTAGTGCTGCACAGAAGGATTTTTGCAATCTTCTATGGCCTGCTAGAAACCTCTATGTCTGCTATCACATATGTTGTGTAGCAGTGTTCAAAACAATCACACTCTAGGTTTTCATATGATTCATTTACTGCATAATCTAGCCATTTCCATTTTGAGTATCACTTTCGGCGCTTGAGATATGCACAACAAATGTAATCCTCACAAGGGATAAGATCTTTTACTTTGAAACTGATCAATCAACTTCATATTTATGCAAGCATAATTGAGTTTCCTCTGCATGTTATTTGAAGCAACTCTTTTTCATCATATTTTTTTTATTGAGAGTGTAAGCTGTTTAAGATTTATTAGCTTGATTGATACATTGGAGTAGATTTTACAAATGCTATTCTATCAAATTTTCCTGTTAATATTAAGCTGCCCTGTTGAATACATAGTTTCATATTATCTGCAGTGATATAGATTTAATGCTTGTCATATTTCTTTGACTATCAATTTGTTTCAGCTGCAATATTCTTTTGGCTTCTTTTTTAATGAATCTGAAGCTACTCTTCTGATAAAATTATTATTATCCTTGCTTCAGCTGACTTATGCACCAAGAATATACACTGCAATTTCTGGGTCTACAGTTAAATCAAGGTTTACAGATGACCGCTTTCATGCATGCAAGGAGGACGCCAACTTTGCATGGGTCAGAGCACTAGATTTTACACCTAATAACTCTTTTGGCAAGTGTTCCACTCTTATCCTGAAACTGAGCAAAGGTGTATCAATACCAGATATTCTTGAAAGTTTACCCCTCTCAGGAGAATTAGGGAATTGGCCATTTCTTCGATGGATGCACTTGGCTCCTCTTCCAATGTGGTTCCTCTTGTTAATTGCCCAAATGGCTTTTCCGTGCCTTATGAAGTTCTTTTTTTCGTCTGAACTCTCTTGTTCACATGGGGAAGCTAGTTACCAGGCATGTTAATGCTGATCTGTTTAAAGTCCTTGAAGAGCTGTCAATCGATACTTTAAGGAGAATATTTGAGAAAATGAGCAAATTAAAATCTACTTGCTATGAACCTGTGCAATTCATCAGACATGAGGCTCGTAGCATGAGTATGAGCAAGAAAGCCTTGTTGCCCAACAAGGAGGGTGGAAAATTGATGAGGTGTTACAGAATTCACATCACACCATCAAAAATATACTGCTTGGGACCTGAGGAAGAAGTTTCAAATTATGTGGTTAAGTCCCACTCTGAGTATGCTTCTGACTTTGCTCGAAAGTTACTTTTGTTGATGAAGATTGGAGCAAACTTTCTCCTAATGCATTGTCAGCTAGAACTGAACAAGGTTTCTTTTCTACACCCTTGAAAAACTGGCCTGTATCATCGCATTCTCTCCATTCTAAAGGAAGGATTTTGCATTGGCCCAAAAAAAAATATGAATTTTTGGCCTTTTCAGCAAGTCAACTTCGTGGTAATTCTGTTTGGATGTTTGCTTCAAATAATTCTTTGACTGCTGAGAGTATAAGGAGGTGGATGGGCCACTTCGAAGATATTCGTTCAGTTTCCAAGTGTGCAGCTAGAATGGGCCAACTGTTTAGTTCGTCCAGGCAAACAGTTGAAGTCTCATCATATGATGTAGAAGTAATTCCAGATATTGAAGTCACAACTGATGGCACTAAATATATATTCTCAGATGGTATTGGGAAGATTTCTACTAGATTTGCTAAACAGGTTGCCCCGTTACTTGGATTAGACCCTGCTCACCTTCCTTCTGCTTTTCAAATAAGGTATGGGGGCTATAAAGGAGTAATTGCTATCGACCCTACTTCCTTTTTCTATCTTTCTCTACGACCTAGTATGAAGAAGTTTGACTCAACGAGCACTATGCTGAACATTACAAATTGGAGCAAGTCTCAGCCATGTTATGTGAACCGTGAAATTATCTCTCTTCTTTCGACATTGGGGATAAATGATGAAGTATTTGAATCGATGCAACAAGATGACATGCACGAATCAGATGGAATGCTAACAAATAAAGAGGCAGCTTTGTCTGTCCTAGGGAAAATTGGTGGTGCTGATACCAAGACAGCTGCTGAGATGCTGCTGCAAGGGTATGAACCAAGTTCAGAGCCTTACCTGTTAATGATTCTTAAAGCCCATCGGGCTAATAGGCTGACCGACATAAGAACTAGGTGTAAGATTCATGTCCCAAAAGGCCGTGTCCTTATTGGTTGTTTGGATGAAAACTGCAACCTAGACTATGGCCAAGTTTACATCAGAATTACAAAGAATCGCAAGGAGCAGAAGTACAGTGAACAGCCGTTCTTTTCCCATGATAATGGGAAAACAGCTGTAATTGTTGGAAAAGTTGCAATAACAAAAAACCCATGTCTCCATCCTGGTGATGTCAGAGTACTTGAAGCTGTATATGACCATGGATTGGATTCTAGGGGCCTTACTGATTGTGTCGTATTTCCTCAGAGAGGGGAAAGGTATGTTTGCTCTTCTGAATCTGAAAAATGACTTATCTTACAATCTGGAGTTCAATTTCTCTGTCCATGGCTGTTAAGCAGCCTGTCTACTGAATTAAGACACACTATTTGTCTCTGCTAGCAATGTTATCCATATTATGTTGATCTCCAATTGTGTAGTTTAAAACTAAGCATTTGGATTAATGTTGTCAATGCTTGCACTATTCTTGAAAATTTGAAATTAATTAGGCCTCATCCGAATGAATGCTCGGGTGGCGATTTGGATGGCGACCTCTTCTTTATCACTTGGGATGAAAAACTGATTCCGGAGAAGGTTGATGCACCAATGGACTACACTGCGACGAGGCCACGCATAATGGACCATGCTGTTACACTCGAGGTACACTCCATACTCCTGAGTGTCTTTCATTCACTCATTTTTTCTGGATTATATATATATGCTGTGGTTCATTGCTGTTGTTCTTATTTGGTTAATACCAGATTTCTCTATAGTCGCAAAATATCAGTTTATAAGCAATCTTTCCCCACTGAAATGATGGATTCAGGCATTTTAAAGATATGCATGGAGATAAGGAACCTTGCATGTTTCTAAACTGTGTGTATGCATCTAGGATTTAACTTCATGAAACAGGTGCTGATAGGGCAACAATGAGCATATAGAACTCGTTCTTAAGACCAAATTTTAATCTAATCAGCATGGCTGCATGTTTTGCCATCTTGCACGCTTATTCTCGGTTGAGCAAATGTTACAAATGAACATCTGCATGCAAATGCTTGCAGGAAATTCAGAAGCACTTCGTCAATTACATGATAAATGATGCCCTCGGTGCTATCTCCACCGCCCACTTGATCCACGCAGACCGTAATCCCCTGAAAGCTCGCAGCCCTGAGTGCCTCCAGCTGGCCGCTCTACACTCCATGGCAGTCGACTTTGCCAAGACAGGAGCTCCAGCTGAGATGCCACTGGCGCTGAGGCCCCGGGAGTTCCCGGACTTCATGGAACGATGGGAGAGGCCAATGTACGTCTCGAATGGCGTCCTTGGCAAGCTCTACCGCGCCGCCCTGCACTACGAGAACACAGAAGCGCTCCTGCCTGCAGCCACACCATGCTGTATGTATGACCCGGACCTCGAGGTTGCCGGTTTTGACAAGTTCCTGGACACCGCGGAGGAGCAGTACGAGGCGTACGCCGAGAAGCTGGGCAACCTGATGACCTACTACTCTGCGGAGCGCGAGGAAGAGATCCTGACAGGCAACATCCGGAACAAGCTGGTGTATCTGCGGCGGGACAACAAGCGCTACTTTGAGATGAAGGACCGTATCATCGCCGCCGTCGACGCCCTGCACGCGGAGGTGCGAGGGTGGCTCAGGGCGTGCAGGGACGATGACACGTCGAAGGTGGCGTCGGCGTGGTACCATGTGACGTACCACCCGAACCGCCGTGGCGAGAAGCGGTTCTGGAGCTTCCCATGGATCGTCTGCGACACCCTGCTGGCGATCAAGGCGGCACGCAGGTCCCGGAAGCGAGTGGAAGACGGCGCCGTGCCCATGGACTGCGACGCCTAGGTTGCCACTGTGACAGTGAAGTGAGCTTGTGATGCGAGTGGAAAACCGGTAGTAATAAGAAGCACCGAGCACCGCTGCTGGCTGTAAAAAAAAGTAGTGCGGTTTGTCTTGAGCTCCTCCTGACTTTCGTACACTCTATCGTATCGTATGCTGGAACCTTTTGGAACCATGATTTGCCGTTCTTGATGCCTCGTAGAAGAAGTCGTTTAGGACAGCGACACGGTCTCCAAAACACAAATTTAATCTATGAAGATGTGATATATGCACTCCAGTGGATATATGTATACTTTATCAAAGTATTGTTTAAGACAAATCTACTCATATAATTTTTTACATTTACAAACTCAACAACTTAAAAATTATTGATGATTTATATTCCCGATGTTTGACCTAAACTCGTTTAAAAACGAAATATATCATCCCTATGGAGGATGCAAGCAGGTATGATTAGCTAAGCCGTTACGTATGGGTTACCGAGGGCCCCCGTTTGGTGGTTAGTTGGTACTTAGGAGTCTTGGGACGGACGGCTGTTCTGACATGTTTTTTGGCCTCCTGGGATCGTCTACTACTAGTAGCAAACTTTGAGCGCTACTTTTTTGATTTGACCTCCCTCGACCACAAATACGTTTTGGTAAAAGTCTGATTGAACTTTTGAAACTTTAGCAGTCAGCAGTTATCAAAAGTACTAAATTTATAGAAACATAATTTAGCAGTTATCAAATTATTAAATTTAGAAATATAAACGTCAAGTATAGCTTTGACTCGTAGAGTAGTTGCATAAAGCTCTTATAAATCATCATTAGTATTAGAACTATTTTCCTTTTTTTTTCCCCAAAAATAGTGATGCAAGTTACAGCTGAAAGCCAAAACGGCGTGTGTTATGTTTTAGACGAAGAAGTGCTAGATTTTTTTTTTTCGAGTAATAGGAGTGAGATTTATTTTATGACCAAAATGCTGACCAGGGTTGTGTCCAGGTCAAAACACGTGACCGTTAACCGTTACTCCGCGGTGACAGGCTGACAGCAGGAGAAGAGGAGACCGCGGCAGGCGAGAGCGAAGCGACTACGGACTACGCAAAGGCGAGAGAGAGCTCCCAACTAAAAGTCATCTAAAAGACTAAAAAACCAAACCAGAACCCACCGTCGTCGTCCACTCCAGGGAAGCTCGTCTCCCCCAGACGCAGCTCTGCTGCTAGCCTGCTACTCCCACCACCGCGCGCCACGCCTCCTTCGCCCGGCGGCGAACGAGCCAGCTGATCAGCGGCCAAAGGTGCGGGATCGATGCCGGGGCCAGGGGCGCACCTGCTGTACGCTCTGACGGGCGGCGCGGCGCTGTCTCGGGTCGCCGGCCCGGACCGCCGCTTCGGGCCGCCACCACTGCGCCGTCTACGCAGCGAACGCGTTCCTCGGCCCGGACCTCGGCTCCTTCGCCGAGTGGCTCTGCTCCTTCCTCCCCTCGGCATCTGCCGCGGGGACCTCGCCATGACCGCCGTGCACCACCCCTTCTACTACCCGATCCTCCTCGGCCTCCCGCTCGCCTACGCCTACGCCTGGCTCTCCCGCCGGCTGCTTCGCGCCGCCGTCCTCGACTCTCCCTCCGGGGTGGGTGGCCGGAATTTTTCAATTCCTCATGAATCTTTCTTTCGGTCGCCGCCTTAGGATTTTTTGATTGGCCCTTTTTTAATTTACTATTCAACAGTACGGCTGCGTCGTCCATGGTGGCAATGCCATTCCAAATGCTGCATTATCTTAATCCTCTGTTGCAGGATGGTGTTGAGTAGCTTCAGAGTCCAGAAGCCTCTGTATCAATCTAGTGTTGCGTGCCTGATTTGTTTAATCTTGGTGTTGTTGCAGGTGCCATTAAGAAAGATGCAGTGTTTCTTGCTCATCTTTGCCGGCTCCCTCTCTCATTTTTTCTTAGATCACTTGTTTGAGGTGAGCATACTGAGCATACAGTAGTTTAGAAGTTTTGTCAACCACAAGCTGGCAAGGAATGTCTCCTCGTGAATTAATAGGGGAGGCATTAGCTCATAATTGATGTCCCAATTTTAACATGGTGTGCTTAACAGCTTGGACAAAAGTTATTCTAGAGATGATTTTTCTGCGTGTGAAGTTAAAATTTGTTCATATCACAAATGAACCTTTCCCTTTGATACTTTGTAGTTGAAAATGTGCCATTTTCCCCAACTGAGTTCATGTTATACTGCTGTAGGAGAATGGACATTCTACAATGTACACTTGGATCCTGAGCACTGGTTGGTGGAAAGGCCGTGCTCCTATCAATCCAGATGCAGTGCTCGTCGTAGGACTTCTTTGCACTTGCCTTATGGGGGGCTTTGTGTACATCAACAGGTAATAGCTTTTTGCATGCACTATCCATAGTACAAATTAAAAAATGCTACACAGAAACTAGATTAGGATACTTTCAAGTTGCTAGCTATATCACGTGCTGTTATAAGTAGTGCAGCATATTTTGGCACCTCACCGCTATCCATCACAAATACAATTTAAATTCTTGGTTCCTTGTATACAGAACAAATAATTCTAATTGATTCTATAAAAGTTATGTTTTTCCTAAGTATATTAAAATAGAAAAGAAAAAAAATGTACGACTTTTAGACAATTACAACTCTAGAATTTAGACAATCAACTTTTGGTGTAGGCAATCCTTATCACCCTAGTAGCGGTTATCACTACCCTGTTTGGTATGGAGATTGATTATGTTGTTTGGTCCATTAGGCATGGGTATGGAAGGTCTGCAGCAGAAAAATCAAACCAGTTTTTCTTTCTCATCCTGATGATAGCCACCCTGTACTGTATGTGGTGTGCCAGTCAGATATACTTGCGGCAACCCCCTCAACCTGCTATAGGCGAAGAAGCTGATCTCGGAGTGATAATATTTCTTGCCATTTATCTTTTTCTCCCACATGGCTTGTGCGTCCTTTCGATGAATCAAAAGGATTATACAGATGCACTGAATGAACTGCCACTTCAATAATTTGTATTGCTATTGTGCATTTTTCTTCCAATCTGTGCAGAATATCTGTTTACTAACAGTCTGGTTTCTGCATTATATGTTGTAATTAGATTTAATTACTAACTGGATGATTGCTAGTGTACCTATGTATAGCCCTGTAATTCTGGAAACATATATTGTTATGGAATAAGTTATACGGATGACATTGATTTCTGTTGAAAGAATTTCATCTTTTCATTGGTCGCATGGAGGCGGATCATATGATTGTTATTCAAGACACCCATGCCCATATTGTCATATGGTACTAGTTGGTATATGCTGTAACGCGATGATGTCTGCCAAGCTAATTATCGTGCATTGTGCACTTACTGGTGTTTCCTTTTTGTAGTAAGTTGAAAGAGAGCATATTCACTTGATCATCGTAGTGAATTCAAGTGCTGCATTAAACTCGTTATCATTATCTGGATCATTGTCTTTTCTAAGAGGTATCATGCTTGACTCTTTTATTGGTTTTTCCTCTGCTCTAGTTATACTTCTCTGTATATACTGTGACAGAAAAGATGCTGAAGTATCCAAGCCTTTGTTGCAATAGAAGTCTTGATTGTAGTACTGGCCCTGATTGGCTGTGCTACACACGCTGCAGCCAGAAGCTGCAGCTGGATAGGTGCCAAGGCGCTACAGCAGCGAACCCAAGGGCAGTGCAGCCACAGCAGCCAGTCCAGCAGCAAAACTAACAGCCGATCAGGCTGACTGTCCATAGATTTGGTATTTAACTATCTCTGGTTATAGGCGTGAAGTAATTCTATTGGTTTGTCTTGAACTTTTCTAACATGAATTTCTCACCACTCGATGTCTCAATTGTTTTTTTGTTCACTCAGTGCACAGAAATATTTATGCATGGTCATGTAAACATCAAGGGGCTTAAGGATTACACATAGTAGCTATGCAAAGGATTCAACAATGCTAATGTTGTTGCGCTTTGCATCATCTCTCATGGAGATCTCAAGAGCCTTCTCAAGTCTTGATACAACTTGCTCCATGGATGGCCGTTGCTTCTTGTGGCCAGTGCATAACAGAGCAAGCTTCAAACTGAGATCAAATCCCTCCCTTGAATACTCTCCATTCAACCTAGGATCAGCAAACTCCGATACATTGCCATCTTGGATAAGTGTAGAAGCCTAGGAACGACAAGTGCACATATTCAGCTCAATCAATATGATTCATCTCAGAATGTAATATCTTACTTTAACTGCTTACATGATCTTACCATTTTGTCCAGTGACATTGGCATAGCAGTATTCATGATGTTGATTGCTCGTCTTCCTGACAGGAGTTGCAGGAGCACCATGCCGAAGCTGTATACATCCCCTGCAGCATTCACCCTGTGGTTGTGGCGGTATTCCGGATCAACATAGCCAAATGTTCCTCTGACTTCAGAGCTTACATGCGACACACCTAAGTCCATGACTCTTGAGAGTCCAAAATCCGACAGCTTGGGTTCCATATCAACCCCAAGAAGTATATTGGTTGGCTGTCATAGAAAGTATCAGTTTCACTAAACATGAATCTATAGATGCAGTATGCACTGAAGCCTTTCAGATCATGCAACAAACCTTGACATCACGGTGAACGATGCAGCCTTCAGGATATATGTGCAGGAACCAAAGGCCACAAGCACTTCCAAGTGCTATCTGAAGCCTCTGAATCCATGAAAGGTTCTTATCTTTTCCTAGAATCAAATAATTCTTTTCTTCAATTATGCAAGTAATATATAGACTTCTAGAGTTCTACTCATCACTTTAAATGTCTAGCAATCCTGTTACTCACCAAATAACCATTCTGATAGATTACCGTTGATGCACAGCTCATACACAAGAAAACACTCCTCCTGCCCGTCACAGTAACCTCTTAATGACACAAGATTCGGGTGCCTGACATGTGACAGGCTTTTAACTTCCCTTAGGAAGGTTTCTGCATGCTCATTCTTAATGATGTGCTTCACTGCAACAGGCCAGCCATTTGACAGCACTCCTTTGTATACCTTCCCTGGAACCACAAGAGCAACAAGTTGCACACCATAAAGAACAACATACTTTTACAGTATGGTTTCTAAGTCTCATGTTCTTGGATGAAAAATATGCTTTCTGATTGCTTATTGTACAGATACCATAACCATGAATAAGCTATTATGGACGCATACCTGCAATACCCTGTCCAATGATGTTTGATGGACTCAAGCTTTTAGTTGCTGTGTATATTTCTTTGATCGACATCGGCTTGCAGGTAGTCTCCTCATACTCAAGGGATGCCACCGCGACCTCTGCAAGAAAAAAAATAGCACGTGCAACTCTGTAAGTTTGTATTGCTATTAGTGGGTAAAAAAACCTCATCTCAGTAACTTCTATATGCATATGGAATTAATTAATTAGTGAAATTACCGATATCATTTCTTGATCGTTGAAACTTGCTGGCTCTTCTCCTGACATGGCAGAAAATAGCAATGGCCCCGATTATCACCCCAGCAATGAGGCATCCTAGCAACGCTTCATATCCTGCTGACAAATTTTGAGGAGCTCAAAGCTTGAAAGATCAAGTAGAAAAAGGCATGGGCGAGAGAGGTAAAAGAAACAAACCTCTATGCATTCCCTTCAGCTTATGGGGCCTATGAGAAGAACACAGGATTGCTCCTCACTCACCTTGTGGTTGTTCTAATCACAACACGTTTGTCTCATGGGCAACCTATAAGCATTCGTTATTACCAATGAAGTATTAATGATTAACCATTGCCGGCCAAGGCATGCATGGAAGAAGCCAAAAGCCCAAAAAATATTATATCCCATAATTGGAATGTTAATGACTAACCATCGCCGGCCAAGGCATAGGCACGGAAGAAGCCAAAAGCACAAAAAATATTATATCTCAGAATCTGTTTTGGGTTTGGATCAGAAACTCGGGATCCAAAATCAACGAGTCAAGTATGATTATACATGTACGAATGGACTTGGGTTGGTGTGTTGTTGGGTTAATGGAGATCCATTAGTTTTCACCCTTTCTATTAATCAGTGCATTTCCAATAAAGTGGAGGATAGATAGACAAATGTCAAACGTGGCAACTCTATATGCATAGTTTAATAATGTAAAATATACAGTAGATTACTGGAACACTCCTCTACTTTGACGACTTCAAATGAGCCAAATTAGGAGTTAGAAACAACAAAGATCTTTGTTTTTTAGACATTAATAACTACTGGAACAAATCATCTAACCATCCTGGCACACTTTGTCTTCTTCAACTGTCTGTTGTTTTTTTACTGCTGTTCAGGCTGTTCTTATGTCGATTGATTTGTTGGATATGTGGATTGTAAGTTGTTATAATCGACTCGAACTCGCCAGATGTATTACTTCGCAATTTCTTGTTTGGCTCTGTGAACACCCAGGGATAATTTATAGGGAGTGATCCTGTCCTATTCCATTTGAAAGAGATGAACGACAAATTGCATGACGCTATCAAATGTAGGCTCCTTAGTGAAACACTATTGGTGGGAGAATTTGATACCATATTGCTTCAACTGTATTTATATGCCTTGAGATTTGATACCGTGTCATTTCACATTTCAATTTGAGCAGTACCTTTAAGATTTGATACTGTGTTGTTTCAACTTTCAACAATATAATACCTTCGATTGCTTCTTAAGATAGATTCTTTCTCCGGCAAATTCCTGTTCGGATGCATCTGATTCTCAGGCAAACTATTTTCTCAACAGTAAATGCCGGCTTGAAACGGCCTTGTCCTTGAGAAGGGGTCTAAAAATGAGCCAGAGCATCGCTTTCGTGGGTCCACAGTGACCTTGCAACAATACTACAGCTAATTTTTATTGATAATACCCAGTTGCTAGGTCAATCAATTATAATCTTAAAAAGAACACACGGTTTTGAGAGAAACAAATGGCTGCTACGGCTCTTTCTAGAAATGAATGCATCATCTTTGTTCCACAGAGCCCTTTTTTCTGTTTAGCCGTCTTCTGACTTCTGGTGATCTCTATGTCTGATACTCTGATTCCAAGAATAAGATGGTTGTAGATTGATTTGTTTAAGCTCATGTTACTATTGTTAGTATGTTATTAGGGAAAACCAAGAGAAATCTTCGGTCTCACAGCATTGAACCTTCCAGCTTGTTGGTGTATTGATATTGTATTTGTTGATAGTCAACTTCTTGGACTGATTTATCGAAACCTTCAGTAACCAACGCAACTTACCATATTTGAGAACGAAAATTCACAATTTGCCATCTGAAAGTCTGTAATTTAGTAAAATGCTACTGCATCGAATTCCATTTTCGGTATGCAATTCATGTTAGGGTATAAATTAATGATCATATATTATTACTATTCAGTCATGATGTCATGCTGACATTAATCCTTTCAGCTTAGTTGGATCCCTTATGGCCCTCTTGATCAACTAATAAAGTCTAGAGGCTCCAAGCATAACAATCGACCAGCAGACACCCTTGATCAGCTGGGAGAGATGCAAATTCAGATTGCGTTACAAGCCTCAGATCAAGTGAGAGGCAGGTGTTCACCGCAGGGTCTAAGGTGCAGGGCTCGACAGAGACAATACAACAGCCTCTGCCCTTTTGTGATTGCAACAGCGCATCTGCCAGTTGTGTGTGTACACATTACACAAGATATATACAAGAACGTTGAAGAGTAGCAGATTGCAGCATATCTCATCTTTAGGACTCACTGCTTAGGCCATAAGGATGTATGGATTACTGCTACATATGATGCACATTTGTTCCTATATGGATACAAGGCAGCCGAGCTAGGACAATCTGGGGCCGTGAGGATGTGAAATATGCTCCATCCATTCCAAAATTGTTATGTCACTTTGCTTTGGCTAAGTCAATCTTCTCTAATTTTACAATACCTACAACATCAAATTAATTTAACTGATTCTAATATAAAGATATACACAATCGTGCATGTTCATGATTTTTTTTAACTCATTCTCCCTGTGCACTTATTTGAACTTATGGAAGTGAATACTATTTTTTTAAAAAAGGTAGCACAAAAATTTTTTTGAAACAAAAAAGGTAGCAAAGTTTGATTTAAGACTTAACTAAGTGAACTATAATTTGAAACTTAGGAAATGTTTGTTAGTGGTGGTTTAATTTGTTATTGTCCTAGTGATCTCTAATGCTAGGGGTAGGGTTCACCCTTGACCCTCCTGGTCATATTTTTAGAAAAATCGTCATCACGCATGTAATCATTATTGAACACGTCGAACCTTTTTTTACTAATTAAAAAGGTTTTGCTTGGTGAACATCATTGTAGTTGTTTCCTGCTTGATTTAAGCAGCTAGCACCCCAAAATTGGCCGTTTTAATTTCAGTCAAACTTTTCCCAACTTTGTGGACCACTACAGGTTTGCCCATATTCCAGCCACTTTAAGCCTCAAGACAACAAAAGTGACAAACATTAGCTTTATTTTATTTTTATCTAACTCTCGCATGTACATCTTGTCGCTTGCCAGTTGCTTTTGAGGCAGAAAAATAAAATGCCATCAAGTCTGACTGCCATCTAGTTCTATATACTGTATATAGGTAAGCAGGATGGATCGTTGCACATCAAATCTGACTGCCATCTAGTTTGCATCAATTTCATCGTACATACAAAATCATATTTCTTCTCATATATTTCTGTCTAACATGGTTTGTACGTACGTTTACTCCCTCCATCCCATTTTATTTGTCGTTGTTGGTGTGCGTGACACATGTATAACTTGATTTGTGGAAAATTTGTATAATATTTGTATCTCCAAATAAATTTATTAAAAAACTAGATTCAAAGGTTTTTCACTGAAACTAATTATATACTATAAATATTAATAATTTTTAATATATTTAATTCAAGTTTTTTTAATAAACTAGAGGGGTCGTGGCCCCTACTGATGGATTTATTAAAACCAAAGAAAGCCAGACAAAAGTACAGATTCAGTTACAGTTACACTGTTACAAATACAAGAATTCAAGAAACAAAGAAAATGAAGCAAAACAAAAGGATTAGCTCAATTCTAGGGTTTGGATCCATTGATCAAAGATAGCTGAGGAACTTGGTTTGACTCTTAAGCTAACAGGCTTGAGTTCACTGAAAAATCTTCTTGTGCAGTCTTGATGATTGAGCTGATTTGCATTGCATTGAGGATTATTTCATTTCTGGCAGTCCATTGTCCAGCTCGCTTCCATAAAAAAGATATTTAATCCAAGTTGTTTTTGGAAAGAGCAAACGATGTTATTTAGGGACGGATGAAGTACCTATATATATACATGCATACATATATGTGCATTGAACGACGTACGAATCGAAATAACGTGTGGTTCCTTTCGAACGAAAAGGTCTGAACTAAGGAATGAGATGGGAGGCAGCTAGTATCTCTCATGATTGGGCTTTTGCTGCCTTTTGAGACTAATAATGCGATGACAGCCATAAAATGCTTTATACTGGGTAAACAAGAGTACAGTCGGCAGAGGCAGAGATGCTACATCTTGGTCGATCATATTCAGCTTAATTATATAATATTAATAGTGGCATGTGAAATTAGGCATATGCATGCATGCACGGCTCAGAATGTAGGACTGAAGCTTGTTTTGTTCTTGAAACTAAACTGTTCAGCATCTATTTTTTGTGTAGCAACTAGCAAACTTGAATATGTTGTATTGGATGTCATATATGATTGCCTTTGGGGATCGGTGCAACCAAATTAAACTATGAAAGGATCACCGATCACAGCTTGCAGATCAAAAGCTTGTTGCAAGATTATTGGGATCGTCATAGGCTAGACTAGAGGTAGAAGATAATGGGAGAAGTCCCTCCTAATTAGGTATTTTGGAGTGACTTAAAACCAATGTGTTAGAACCAAATTACCTTATTTTTTAAAACTAGATCCACGACTAATAAGTGTGTGGACAAGAAATAATCACAAAACTTTTCTGGTGGAGTGTTGTTACACTAGAAGAATTGAGATGAGATGATATAGCATAGTGGCTTGAAATTTCGTGAATACAACAATGATTGTGGATACTCATCATCCTTCTGTACAGGGATCTCATATTTGGATCAAGAACGAAGATCGAATGGGCCTCTCTCACACCGAAAATAAAGGAGAAAAAGGTCTTGATCATATATATGGCATGACTAAAGCGACCACGTTTTACTTTTATTTTACTTTCATGGCCTAGTCACTTTTGTCTTATAACTTACCAGCCCAAGCCATTTTTTTAAACTTGCCTCGTGACACTGTCTTGAGCTTATCCTGAGTCAAACTACCTTAAATCTTACTCAATTTATATAGAAAAGTATTAACATTTACAACCTCGGATAGGTAAAACTATAAAAATACATTTCATAAGATATCCAATAATGCTCATTGACATCGTAAACATTATCCATTCTTTCTAAGAACCTAGTCAATTTAGATTAGTTTGACCTAGAACAACTAAAAGTAAATATTTTAGGACATACTCCCTCCATCTAAAAAAAAAAGTCACTCTCATTTCAAAAAAGAGTCAACAATATTCAACTTTGACCAAATATACATAACAAAATATTGATATTTATGATACATAATTAGTATCATTGGATTGATCTTTAAATATACTTTTATAATAACTTATTCCGAGATACAAATCTTGCACATATTTTCTACAAACTTAATCAAAAGTTGATAAAGTTTGACCAATACACATCCTATGCATAATGACTCTTTTTATGGGACGGAAGGCGGGAGGGAGTAGGGAGTAGTATATATAATATAAGCATTAGCTACGACCTCCATTCTAAAACACCACCTCCATTCTAAAATATAAGGGATTTTGGCTAACTGAGAGATGGATATCTTGCCTAGATGGATATCCATAACACTTGCAATGGATATTCACTTACTCATTCTATTCTAGAAGAGATGACTATTCAACTAGACAATACACTATATGTTGTGCAAATGAATGGGCGCCAAATGGCAGCATGGATGCACATTATTATTTATTTCCATTTAACCAGCATGGAGAGACATGCAAGGCAGCAAATAGTTGCCATATGGATACCAAACAAACATGCAGGGACATATATAGTTTTATGAAGGTCATATTCATATAAGATATATTTTCTCCTTAACCTATCTATGCCTAATAAGAAAGGCTAAGTATATATATATCAGGGAGGCAAATGACGAGGTAACTTGAAGATGACCACCGCGCTAGCTCTCACAAATCCGTACGTACGTCCTCAGTATAATGCAAAGCTGAGGCTCGGCAACGAAACCACCACGCTTTGCCTGCCGCGCTTTGCTTTTTCGTTAAAGATGGTTTTCATCATATAAACCATATCATGCGCTACAGAACATCCACAGGAGCACTTTAGCATCTTATCATGTCAATCAATCCCCACCGTTGGATCTCTCCACCTTTACCAGACCATACGATCCAGTCCGTCCGTGCTCGATTTCCTCGATCAGGCGCCTTTGTTTCTGCTGGCTACGAGCCTACGAGTACGTAGCTAGCATTGCTAGACCGGATCGAGAAGAACCCTAATCCGCAGCTCCATTGAGCTCGGTCCCTCGCATTTCATGCATACACATACAGCCCCCTCGATCTTCCGGCCACCACTATAAATTGAGGTGCGGCCTGTTCTCAGCTTCCCAAGACAGCAACGCCCCAACCACTGGGTAGCTAGGCACAGCGCTAGCTCTAGCTTAGCTTGCTAATATCTCCGTCTCTCTCCTCTCTCTCTCTCTCTCTAAACTAGCTGCAGGGCTAGTATATGGGAGGGAGATCGTTCCTCTGCATCTTCAGCTTCTCACGCAAGTCGAGGCGTTACTCGGTCGACGACGAGGCGAACGAGGTCCCGCCGGCGAGGCTGCGCAAGGTGCGGTCCAGCGACGAGGACAACGGGTGGTGGGTCGGCGAGCGCGACGTCGACCAGAAGGCCTCCGACTTCATCGCCACCTTCCACCAGCAGAGGCGCCTCGTCGTCTAGGTCGTTCTTATTATGGTGATGCTGCGGCTGCTGCTGCCGCATATATATGCATGCGTGCTGGCAATATATGACGTCCAGGTTTATCATCATCATCTACAGGAATTAGCTATATCTATATATAGATCAACGACTGATCTTCTTCGAGCATATCTCAGCATATATATGCATATATAGTCAGTACTTAATCGTCATATATAGATGTTCGGTGCTCGACTGAACACGAATAATGTAATGTAGCCATAAATATTATAGTTACGGTGTGTGTGTAAGAGACGATCTGTGTAGCATGCATGTATATATAATTGGTGAATAATAATAATGAGTTGATATGATGGTAGTATGTAATATATGGGTTCTATATTTGAATTGATCTCTCTCTCTCTCTCTCTCTCAATAATAACCGATGTGTATTATAAAGTTGTATTTTTTTTTTGGTAAATCTCAAATATTATTTGTTTCTGGTAAGCCAAATATGTACAAGATACTAGGCATGTGAACAGTGAATTGAGCCTACGGGAATAACATTCACATTCAGACGGGGACCACGTCGAGGAATTAGAAAGATGAGCTTTCCGATTTGGCTTGTCTTTCTGAACCTATGGCTCCAGGCAACTATTCTTGGTTTGAAAAAACTAATGAAGGTAAAAAAAATAAATAAAAGGAGGCCTCGTCATTAATTACAAACCACAACTCCATCATTGAGTGAACAGGAAACACTCTAACGGTTTTTGATTAAAACGGCATGGGTGCAGTACAACCGACAGAATTTTCTAACATATCTATCTATGAATTGAGCGCGCTTATAGTGACTTGTGGTTAATCTTGTGATCAACTTTGACTATCTGGTCTTCATTTCGTCAATCTTGTAGAGGTGCATCTTGTAGTGTAGCACGTAGTGGTAGGGTGAGTGACTGAGGGTGGTACATGTATGAGTATATCTGTCCGTGTTATTAAAGAGTATATGTATACTTGAGGAGCTGCTGAATCAGACATCCACTTTTATCTGTTCACAAGGATATCCCCTGTGCACACAACACTTAGCAATTCATGGATGTAATTTTACCAATAGCAACATATATACTTTCATTAAAAAACATAGCAACATACTTTCTTATGAATCAAGACAACATTGTCTATATATACATCATGCATTTCTCATTTTATATTTAAATTTTTCAGAAGCTGTCATACTATGCATGATGCCGATCTTTTTTTTTTTTTTTTTTTTTTTTTTTTTGCATAACTGGATGTGTAGTAGTAAATTTAAATATATTAAAATCACTGCTAGCACCTGCAAAAGAAAAAAAAAAATAATCTGATTACTAGTATGAATTTAATTTGTCTATCATTTCTCGGACAATATCTGTGTGCATGTGAACAGAGAGGTGGCATTTCTTCCCCAATGGATATATGAAGATACTTTTTTTTTTGGGGAAAGGATATGAAGATACCTACTCAGAACTTCTGGGACCATACATATGAGTGGTCAAAGAAGAGAGGTGGACTATGAAGGTTCATGCATGCCTATTATTCACAAATATATAATATTATATTATACATTTTCTCTTTTCGTGTACACAAATAAATATATATTTAGGATATTGAATTCACATGCATGTACACCGAAATGAAGTGAGCATGCATGCATGCATATGGCAACGTCTTGTTACGGCAGTAAGAACTTAATTATGGGTATACTGAATTTAATTATGTTTAAATCCACAACACCACTAGAGATTACTCCCTCTCACTGGTCTAGCGCCTTTTACACAAGAACGCATCCGTCACCTGCAGACACTAATTTGGCATTCGTTAATACTCTATCTTTTCCAAATTATAAGTTGTTTTGACTTTTCTAGGTATATAACTTTTACTAGATAGCATATATCTAGGTGCTTAATAAAACTATGTATTTAGAAAAGTCAAATAAAATGACTTGTATTTTTTTTTTTTTTTGCGAAAAATGACTTGTAGATTTTGAATGAAGGGACATAGACAAAATATAGCAAATTAAAGTAGTTTCTTAAACTACTATTGATGAAAGCAAGATGAACAGAACCCTACTATTTTTCCACCAAAACTGAAGTTGATTTGAATTTTCAAAGGGATGTCGATCGATGTCCAGAGTTTAAACATGTTATAAATTCAAAACGATGAAATATTTGTGACCATGCAGTGGCGGGGAACACACACCCCAGATAAAAAAGTATAACTGGAAAGATGAAATATACAGTACGCCATGAGCTAATTACCATTCAAAGGCAGTATGGAAAGAATGCAAAAGACAAGTCATAGATGCCCTTATTAAACGCAAGTGAAGTGTTCTTAGCAGTTGATGCATGAACTTAATTAGTTACTATTACCAATCGGCAGTGGCATGCAGGACGTACATACGTGATCGACGGTCATTGTAAAAGCATCTGAAATGGCGTTATACAGGGGACGAGTGGGAATGAGCTTTTTGTCGGGAAAGCAACTCAACCAGAAGCCTACGGCGGCATACAAAGTATTCGATCGGCTCAGAGCTCTAGGTCTTTTGCAGCTGAAAGTCACTCATCAGTGCACCACTTTGTTCTTGCTTTCGCTTCTTGTCTCTTACAATATTCTCGGTCATCTCACTTGTCTTCAGCCTTAATCCTCTCTTGTTCCTTATCATCGATCTCATCTCTTCCCCCCTTTGGTTCTGGGGGATATATACATCCAATTATATATGGGGAAAACTTTTATCTTGGCTTATAACTCCCCAATTTGTCTGTGTATAACTCCTCGTTGTTGCAGCATGTAACTTTTATCTCTGTCTTTGCCTTTTTTAAAAAAAAAACTTTTATCTTTGTCTTGAGAAATAATAACCTGAGTTGTTTTACACCTGGCTCCAGTAAGTTGGTATCTTGGCTTCCAATAATCAGCGCCAGGAAGGAACCAAAGCCCTTCACCTTCAGCATTGTGCCGCCCATAGCAATGCTGTATGGTCATATCTCTAGGCTCTTCCTAGATGATTTGTCTGATTCCAAGAGAAAATTGCAAAAATGCAGGTGTGCTTATCTCTGGTGTCAGCATCATGTCATGTATTATCATCATAGCATCCTGCATTCCTAATTTCGGAGCAGAATACAACTAGGGGTTACCTTTACATCTGTCCTCAATTGGCCCTCCCTGTATGTATGACGAGTAGCTATCATTTGTACACGTATTTGGCTATAAGCCTCTGAGCACTATTCCTCATACTATTCCCAACTCTTGTTCACGGACGGAACGTAGGTATCTAATACTCCCTTCCTCTGTTCTAGTTGTTCTGTCTTTTCTATATGAATAGGTTTTACTATCTATAATCTAGATAAATTGTATATCTAGATGCATAGTAAAAGTTATGTATCTAGAAATGCAGTATAATTTGGAATGGAGGAAGTAGTCAGTATAGTCAAATATAAACAGGAAAAGTACAAGTAAATATTTAAAAGTTCACCAACTGGCCATATGACTCTACAAGTAACAGCATTTATAAAGTTCACCAACTGTTGCCATATGACTCTTTCATAGTAGCTCACAATTTTGCAGGCAATTGGTTCAAGCAATCTTGGTGGTCATGTGTCATCTGCTCTGAGAGCTACTGCAGAATAGTGTCATACCAAACTGCAGCAAATTGAATTCTGTCTTCAAGGATAAGTAAGCTTCATCTAGCAGTCTGCATGCACTGGGAATAAAAGAGTGAAAGCTACAAATCAGTTCCCATGTTTTTTTTTCCTCTTCTGAGCTACTGATTTTGATCCTCATCAAGAACGTACATGGTCTCAAAGTAACATAGAAAGCCAAGCCATGCAGCTGATTCCTGTTCATGACATTCAGAATCAGCAATGGCAAAGCTCTGCCACCTTTCGCCCCCTTTTCCTTGCTGAGGAAGAGCAGGAGAAGCTTCCTTTTTGCCAGGGGTACATGTCCTGATTCTGCAGCCCTTGCATGGCTTCCCAATTATTAAGGTCATGTCGGCATCGCCGCAGGATCGGATATGCGTCTCTCTGACAGCAGAAGGCTTTCCGAGGTCAATCAGGTCGTGTCGATCTCCGACCCTGTCAAAAATCAATCCATTCAGTCATGCAAGAGGGCCCTGTGGCCAAAAGACTATCACTGTTTGAAGGGCCAACATGATCAAAGAAATTTAGTTTATACGCCAGAGGTAAAAACCGCACATAAATTTGATTAAAGCTTAAATACTACAATATTTAGTTCAGAAACAATACTTGCAAAACTCAAACTTGAATATATTCTAGAAGATTTTAAAGAATATATTCTAGAAGATATTAGTTGTCAAAGATGTGCAACAAAGACTGCAGAGTTAAATGTGACAAGTATTTTTTAACCAGAGGCAGTGCATATATTTTTAACCAGAGGGACTGCATACATGTTGACAGATCGAGTGATTTCACATCTCAAACTGCTAGAGTTGGAGTTTGTTCTTGATAGTAATTCAATGGACAGTAGTAGTGTAAGTTAACAGGAAAAGAAATTAAATGTTGCTCGGTGTAAACTCAAGTATTTCTTGCACATAGCTGCAGATTTCCATGTGCATTTGACATTGCATTTGTAGACTTGCACAGCGTTGCAGATCCAACTACCAGCAGACTTCCAGGCTTCTAGCTGGGAAGAATCAGATAACTGATCTGTGTACAACAGCAGGAGCGCCACTAGCTTGAGCTATTTTAGCCTATTCTATCAACACTGCAGGCTATGTGATGAAACTCGAGCGATGTTTCTAACAAAATTACGAAGCATGAAACTCTTAGCCCTTGGTATCCAAACAGGCCAAGCTAGGAAAAGCTTGGAATTCTGTATTCACAAACTGTCCTCATGTAGTTTGTAACAGCTTTCTTCTGAAAGTACCAATAGCCACTGGTTGCAATTTGCAACATCATTCGTACATTCTATCGAGATGTATATTTGCTGATACACAAAAACTACAGACAAAAGCTTCCCAGCTTTAGTTGCACAAGTCTTTCTCAGTTCTGCACAACACAAGCAAAAGCCAAATAAGACTTCAGGCAGACAACAGGTCATGGTTTTCTATAGCTGTACTTCATACTGAAATCAGAATTAAAAAGGTAACGATTTGTAAGGGATAGCATAACCACATGACACATCTTAAGCAAGGATAAAAAATCAAGACATAATGAAAAAGTGGATGCATGGAGTCGTTCTATCAATACCCTCCACTATAGTTGTTGGGAGGAATGTGGGCGATATTTTTCAGTACCCCGTCCCGTCATCTAGGTAGCTAGTCCCATACCTACATAGTGTGGACCCAAAACTAGTAAGGATCTGGTAAGACCTGGAAACATCCTGGTTTCAGACATTATTAAGTTTGCCTGCTACATTTTTGCCTTTCAAAGATGCATGATAGATCCTGAGTTCTTGATCTTACATGTGCTTAGGCTTCCATGCTACATATTTTTAGGTGATTTCATGTGCCAATCAGGTGACCAAAAATCTGAAGCTGAGGGGGAAAGGTGGGAAATATATACAAGCTCTGTGGAAAATCCTTTTTCTCGAACACGCTGTCAGAACTGATTTTTTCTCAAACACGCAAGAGAGCTGCGTATCATTATATTAAGAATAAAAATAAGGGTTAAGAAACCCAATACAACACCAAACGCACTCAACACACCTCACAAGACACAAACCGTCTCTCTAGACAAGAACCTGAGCCTTGACCACTAGAAGGAGCAGAACTCACCCATTGGCTGGTTCTAGAGCAAGGAGATGGGAAACTCCTCAAGCTCCGGCCAGACTCCAGAGGTGTAGTTCGTCCTTAACTGCAGCTAAAATCCTATTAAGACTAGGCTGAATCCCATCAAACACACATCTGTTACGATGGCTCCAAATAGACCATGCTCCTAGGATGATGAGAGAATTCAGACCCTTTCTTGCCTGGCCATCAATTCCATACAAGACACCCACTCACACCAATGTGTTCAAACTAAACAGACACACCCTTATTGGTTATCACACAAAGTACATGACCTCAACCCAAAATTAATTCCCATTCAGCCCCAGGGCAAGGAGGTTGTTGATACCGTACATCGTGCCCCTGCCAAACCCCAAAAATATAAGCTCCTCACTAGCAAGCAACAGAGCTCTAGCTAGGTTTGGAGAATCAGCATCAAACACAGGGGAAATCTGAACAAATGGCATAGTCGTCAGGTAAGTAAAAGTCCAGACTATATGTACACTTTGCAAATCAAAATATTCGTACAGTTTACACCAATTTCTCAAAATGCAACTTTTTTTTCTAAAGTAATGCTGTTAAGTAACATCTCTGACACCTTTTAAGTACTCCCTCCATTCCAAACAGTAAGTCATTTACTGTATATCCAGACATAGTGTACATCTAGGTACATAGCAAAAGTTATGTATCTATAAAAGCCAGAATGACTTAATATATGGAATTGAGGGAGTACTTTTAAAGAGTGAATAGAGTTGACAAACTAATCAAGTAAACCCAATTAAATGAGTTTGAAAGGAATATTTTGATGAACATCAACAATATGAGGCAGAGTTATTCTGATGGGATAGAGACAAGTGAGGCTTTGCTCAAATCTGAACATACCTTGCAAGAGCTGCTAAGTTAGCTTAATGTATGGTAACCCATCAGTCCTCGGAAATCATCAGGGCTTGATGGTTTATTTCCAGATTTTGGTAGCCATGGAAATAATCTGGTGAGGCCTTGCCTTTCAGAATCCTCAGTTTCTTGTCTCCCATTGACCCCATATTTCTCCCTCTCGATTGCATCCATAATATCCTCCCGGGACACAGTATTCCGACCTGGAAGATCAACACCAATAAGTTCCATATTAATAACATTCTACAATTGCCTTACAACCCATTCATAAAGTACAGCATGAAACAGTAAGTGGAATTATGACTACTCCAGTAATAATTTCCAAAAGCATAGTAAGAAAATATCCCAGTAACATGGACAAAAAACAAATTGTTAAGTCTTAAAGCATGTAATTTAAAGCACCACTGAATCTAGAAACAATTTCATTGGTATTAACACATATCTGATGCATGAGCAACATGATATGTAATGTACCTTTTGTATAGTCGGTACTCGGTACCATAAGTGATCTTACTTACCTCTTCGTGCAGCTAGTAGAGCAGCCTCATTAACAATGTTTGCTAGATCTGCACCGACAAATCCTGGGGTTACTCTAGCAACCAGATCACTAATTATTTCACGATCCTCTTCCAAAGGAATATTCCTTAGATGAACAGCCAGAATCTTTTTGCGGCCCTCCATATCAGGCCTACCAACAACAACCTTTCTGGAGAAGCGTCCAGGTCGACAAAGAGCAGCATCCAGTGCTTTTGGTCTGTTAGTAGCACCCATGACAATAACTTTCATGTCCGAGTCAAAACCATCCATTTCGGTAAGCAGCTATTCATCATAGAGAAAATCAAGAAAATACACTTTTAGTGATGTCATTAGACACAGGATATGAAAGATCATCAGAGTGCCAAAAACCGCACCTGGTTTAGAGTCTGATCCCTCTCATCATTAAAACTTCTACCTCGACTTCCACCCACAGCATCAAGTTCATCAATAAAAATGATTGATGGGGCAGCTTCTTTGGCCTCCTTAAACAAATCCCTGACTCGGGCTGCACCTCGTCCAACGAAAACTTCAACAAACTCACTAGCAGAAACAGAGAAAAATGGAATTCCAGCCTCTCCTGCAACTGCCCTTGCTAACAGAGTCTTCCCAGTTCCAGGAGGGCCAACAAGCAGAACACCCCTGGGCAATTTTGCCCCAAGCTTCTTGTAGTTCAGTGAACCATGCAGACAGCTCACTATCTACATTGGAAAATTGCCATGATTTACTAATGTTCTTAATGATCATCATACAGATTGAGTAAACACAAATACAAATGTAATTCTTCCAATGCAAAAATAAATAACTTCAGATCAACGCAGATATGCAATTCCTAGTTACTGAAAAAACAGCAGCATTCAACACATAGTCACTTACTAAAGGATATTTTTAGGCCAATATAAATGCAAGATAGAAGTCCGTTAATCATCCAACAGTTTACATCTGTCCTGTAGTCCCAGACTTCCAGGACCTTTCACATTTCTGTTCATTTTCAGAGTGCTCCCAGCATATACAATTTTCCCCTGTTTTAAAGGCGTCGCCTAGGTGTCCAGGCGTACACAGCTCGCCTTGGAAAACAGTGGCGCCTTGTTGCCTAGGCACCGCCTAGGCGTCCAGGCATACCCAGCACTCGCCTGGACGCTTAGCCACCTTTAAAACATGGCAATTTTCATCAATGGACTACTTGCAGCAGAAAGCAAATTGTAAAATTTAGAACTATAGGGCAAACAGGCTTCATTCCCCTCAATGAAACTTAAAAGTCCTATTATATAACATTCGTATTACAAAGTTTTTCTGCTTCTTCTGATGTGACAAAAATTACTTCAAAGTGATCAATGATGCAAATGGTGCATGAAGCCTTTACATTTGTGTCGTAATGGATGAACTAGGCTCTTACATGAGTCTAACAAATGTGAAACAGACATTGCAGAAGTTTGAAGTCATGACACTATCCGATTAATTCATTACGCAAAACGAGTGTATGCAAAATCAAACTTTAGCATTTCCATTTTCAATTATAAATGGATCATAGTTCTGCTGTGATGTATGCACATGATTAAATGGTAAAGGTGAGTGTCATTAGATACATTCCTAGTAATTGTGAAAAGATAAAATGACCCCATAGCAACAGTATGATTGATTGACATTTCCTAAACTGCTATATCAAATGTGGATATTCCATCTCAGTTCCTATTTAAAAACTTGTCTAATTGCCTTTCATTTAAGGTGAAATGTCCCTTGTTTAATCATTTTTGTCTTCCCACATTCATCAAACATCACAAACAACAGTCAATGAGTAAGCAATGCAAAACCACATGTACCTCAACAAGCTCCTCTTTTTGCTTCATCTACGCCCTGGACATCGTCAAAGCCCACCATCTGCTTCCTTGGTTTGCGTCGCTTGTCAGCACCGCCCCCACCAGATATCTGTCGATGTACGAACCACATCATGGGCACCAGCGAGACCCAGAGCGTGAGCAGCGTGCTCAGCATGTCCACCAGCAACCTCCCAGCAGGCCGCGGCGCCGACCGGTAGTCCACCCCGCCCTCCCGCATTAGCCCGAGCAGGAAGCCCTCATCGTGCGACACCCTCCGCGCGTAGTACGGCCATTTCGGCGCCGCCGTAGCAGCGCTCACCGGCCTCAGCAGCGCTCCCACCGGCCTCAGCAGCGCTCTCACCGGGCTCGCTCGTGTCCGGAGCCGGCGTCGTCCCCATCTTTCCTGCTGAAGTAGATACGGCGCGAGTCCTCCTCGAACGCGACGGCGGCCACGGCGCCCTCGCGGAGCCCCGCGACGAGGTCCGCGTAGGCCACCTCTCGTGCCACGTTCTTGGGCAGCGCGAGCCGCGCGGCGGCGAGGAGAAGCGCCAGGACGACCGGCGCCGCGGCCGCGGGGGCACGCGGCGGACGGCGCGCCGCAGCTTGGCCCCGGCGTCGGCCGCGAGCTCCCGCGGCGACAGCCGCCGGAGCCGCCACCACAGGAGGCGCAGCCGCGGCCGCAGGCGCAGGCGCAGCTTCCTGCGGCGGGGGCGCGGGAAGCCCAGACCGGCGGCGCCCGTGTCCTTGCCCGCCTCGTCGATCTTGGCGCGCACGGGGCTCCTTAACCGCGACCGCAGCCTCGCGTAGTAGCCTCCGCCTCCGGTGGTAGGCAGAAGAAGCCCACAGCCGCAGACACGGGCATTGCTCGCGGTCGCGGCGAGGCCGCTCCAGGAAGAGGGGCCCCTGAAGCAGGCGGCACGAGGTCGAGGAGCGCGCGGGAAAAAGGGGCGCGGCGGATAAGGGGCAGAGCGAAGCCATGGCAGGCACCGCCGCGCGCGCGCGCCGTCCGCGGCGCTACGGCATTCGGTCGGACAAAGGGCTGAGGGCGGTGCGAGCGAGAAGCGCTCGCGCGCGCGAGGCGTTCGACGGAATTACTCCGTGGAGGAGGAGGACGAGCGGAGCAAAGCTTGCGGTGATTCTTGATTGGGTTCTGCCTGCCTTGTGCGGTGTGTGCTCGTGTGAGTGATGCCTCCTGAATTCAGAGATTGCTTTTCTTGACGAATGAATGATTTTTTTATTATTATTGTCCTTAACTAGGCTCGGATATGGCTTGAGGCCTGAAAGGATTTTTCATTTTTCCTTTGTCTTGATATAAAAATTGGTCGTCGTGGGCTTTTCTTGCTTCTGCTCAGCTCAGCTCATCATCCATGGCTGTCTGATTACGGATGTGGCTTTTTTTTTTTTTTTTTTGACACACCAGCCCCGGTATGGATGAGACGTTTGAACACACGTGGGCCGAACCCTGACAAAGAGCATTCTGGGCACTGATAATCATTTCAGATTCTCGAAACCATAGGCGCCTGCGTCGTCGTAACCACTTAAACATAACGCCCGAAATCCTCAATAATTATATAGTATATCGATTTGATCCCCGGGGGTTGTGTTGGTCGGAGATCCCTAGATCTCGAGATCTGCAATGGGCCAATCGGATAAGAGATGTCGTCACCGTCGTCCTCG
Source organism: Hyparrhenia diplandra (assembly GCA_015847255.1). Classification (NCBI taxonomy): domain Eukaryota; kingdom Viridiplantae; phylum Streptophyta; class Magnoliopsida; order Poales; family Poaceae; genus Hyparrhenia; species Hyparrhenia diplandra. The sequence goes on along the minus strand of JADLZK010011947.1, from coordinate 6,843 downwards.
TCGTCGTATGGATGCGGCGACGGCGGGATTTGAATTATGCCGCTAGGCGTAAGCACTTGTAATCGTTTTAGATGACTGGGAAAAAGTCTAAATTATCTTCCTCAATTTTTCAAAAGTCCATGAATTCCCAACAACCTAAAAAACCGACAATCTGCTGTCCCTCAACTTTTAAAAGCTCATCTTACCTGATGGAATGTCCTTTTCTTTTCTATTTATTTCGGCAACTTTAAAAATCGTCGTCGACACCAAAAATCATAAAATAAAAATTTTTAATTTATTAGACCCTTGAATAGATCTAAAGAGTGAATATATAAAACCTCATCCTTTTTAGTCCAAATTTTGTGTTCTAGACGATATTTATGACTTTCTTATAATTAATTAGAATAATTCATACATAGTTCATATGCACCCAATTACAGACCTTAAATTTTATGGTGGTCTAACTATTGTATGCTTGTTGTCGTAGTAAAACACCAAACTCGTTGGACCATGTATAACTAGTTATAGATTTCCGAGGGTTTATGCTTGTTAAATGGCCTTTCTATAACTCCGTAAATCATTAAATTAAATTTTCTCAAGTTCATGTATACAATAATTAAACCATAAAATTTTCCCACAATTGAACCATAAAATTACACTCTTAATTAATTCAATTAATTATAAAAAGTGTGGGGGGAAAATTTTTAAACAAAAACTTTACCCTAAATTACCATTTTATATGTTCATGCAGATATACTAATGTGACGTCAAAAATTAGAAAACAGTTTATTGTTTTTCTATGATTTATTATAATTTTTTAATGTTTTAGCCAAAATAAAAAAACATAAAACCATCTTCAAAACTGCTTTGGGGCGGAAGGTAAGAAGGCTGTTCCACAAAGTTAAGGGGAGATTTTAGCCACTTTTAGAGTTTCTAAACCCACTGGACTTTGATACTTGGGGAGATAATATAGATTTTGCCTCGTGGAGAACATTCGGCGTGGTGAGAAATTTCGTGATGGCGCTGTGATCCATGTCACCTTGTTTGGTCTCAGTATGATCATAAAGGTGCGCTGAAAACTAAGGTTCACCGGACCACTAGATCCTATGATCAAGTGTCCAAGAGTCACCGACCATCTCATGCAGTAAATCTGGATGTAGCCTTTACGAATGGTTTCCATCCTGCATGCTTGCAACACAAAGTCCTCTGCTACCGCTTTTGCTGGTGGGCTTGTTACCCCAAATTAAAAAATGTATTTGGCCATGTATTCCTTCCATGTTTTTTTTTTGGTGTATTTGACCAATTTATTTTGTTTTTTGTATCCATACTATTACTTCCTTTTCTCAAGCCGAACCTAACTTGAATCGAATTATTTATTTTTCTCCCGACTCAGATCCAATTTATATAAAATAAATATATAGTATATCGAATAATCCCTAAATTTTTGTGTTGGTCGGAGATCGTATCTCATTAACAATGGGCAATTATCTCGAGATTTTCGTATATCCTCTTGGACCAAAGACGGCGGGACATTATTATGCCGCTAGGCGTAATAACCCTTACCTGTTTTAGATGACTGGGAGGACGGTTTCAGCATCCAAAGCTTTGATAATCTATGTTTTACCTCTCCGACGAATCTGCTGTCCTAATATTATCTAATCCAGTTATTTATGGAATGAACTTCACTTATCTCGGCAAGATATCGTCGAAAACCGTTATGTGCAAGTGGCACACGTATATTCTCCATCCCTAATCTAAATAAAAATCATAGACTTATACTAGGTCCAAAAATTTCCAGACGACGTACGGGGTTGCCGCGGGAAGGGGGCATGGCCCCTTGCAAGCTGTATGCAGTGGCAACAGACCTTAAACTATTCTTCATGCCATGCAGGTGTTGTGGATGAACATTTACCGTTCTAAATACAAGAACTAATTTCCATCTTGGGCTGGTTTGGAATTTGTTATGTCCGATCATTGGAGAAAATTGTCTCATATGTTCTACCATTGTCAGTTTCATGTTCAAATGTCCACAAGGGAGTCTTTATCTTTGACAAAGGCACGGTGTTTACTCTAAGAGGGGTTGTATTACCCTACGAGGCCAATTACTATTCAGACCTGGACGCTTTATTTGTCAAATGATGTTACTGTTGGATGTCCCACGTCATTTCTCTCCCCTTTGCTTTTGCACGGTTCCATAGCAGTTTCCACACATTGTGCATGCACTTTGTCAATTGTTTGTTAACCCTATACCCTTGCATATATGTTGACAGCAGGGTGTTTAGTTCGTGGAGAATTTCGGCGTGGTGAGAAATTTTTTGTTTGTATTTATCCATGTTATCTAACCATAGTCTCAACTATGATCAAAAAGGTGCAGCTGACTTTTTAGTCAAACTCACCGGACCACTAGTTTTTTATTTAATTATCCAAAGTCACCGACCATCTCATGCAAAAATTCTGGATGTAACCTTACGAATGGTTTCCCTCCATTTCATGCTTGTACACACTTCCTCTGCTACTGTTTTTTGAGTAGCTCCATAAATGTGCCCTAGATAAAGCGTAGCATGGGAATGTAAACCACTGGTGCATACCAATTAAAAGGACATGTATCTGATGTAATTTTTGTAATTTGGCACGATTTCACGATAACAATGAGGACTGAACTTCACTCTTTCATCTTTGGGTGGTAATTTGTTACCAATTCTAGAAAATTTTGTGCTAATCGGATTTCATGTTCAAACTATACAATTTTTTCTTTGAAAGTAAAAATCTAAGAGGTGTTCATTGTGAAATCTCACAAGATGTCTCAATCCATTACCACCACTGCTATTCAGAACTATACAAAAATCGTGGGACCAGTGTTGTCAAGCGGTCTCTTGTTCGCGGCATCGGTCCCACGGACCAGTGTGAGAGATTTTTCCGCCCCATTTCTTTTTTGCCTGTCGTCGCCGCCCCACCTCTTGTTTCGTCGCAGCGGCTGGCCCTCGTCTGGTCTCTCAGCCTGCGGCGCGGCACCGAAAAGGCCCAGGCGCATCCGCATCGCCACGGTCAACGCCGTCACGATCCTCTCCTCCAAATCCTCCTCCGTCTCGTCTTCCTGTCAGCAGGACCGAGCCCCGAGCAGCAGCGCAGCGGCAGATCAGTCGAGGCGCCCGGCGGGCGATTCCAGGGTTTAGAGAGGAGGGGGGATGGTGAAGGTCCTCGAGGGCCGCCCGGCCAAGATGGGGTTCCGGATGCCGGCGGAGTGGGAGCCGCACGAGCAGTGCTGGATGGGATGGCCCGTACGTATACTCCCCCTCCCTCCCTGCTTCTCCCTCTCCGATTCGCCTCCCATGTTCGTGTCGCGCCTTCCTTCCATGTTCTTCGTGCTTTCTGTTTGGGGGCTCCGTGCCGTGCTTCGGGCTTGCAGTTGCAGCCATCCGTGTCTTGAGCTTGTGATGCAGGAATCTAATTGGTGATCTCGACAGTGCGTCACATGTTTGGCTGGGAAATGGCCGGTTATGATCACCACAGTGCGTCAAATGTTTGGTTGGGAAATGGTTTGCTCGTGCTTGTGGAATCGTGGTTCAGTTCAGGGTCATGAGACTGAGTGCTCCGCGTGCGATTTCTCGATTTTTTTTTTTTTTGCGAGATAATTATCTCGTCTTTTCCGGAACATGAGACGTGCTTTTAGGAAAAAAAAATCAAAAGTAGGAATGTAGGATGATGATTCTTTCCAACTGCTTTTGTGCCACCAAGACCTTGTCTGGCAGAAGCTACTAGTAGTCTCTTCTCTCTGTCTAGAGCAGAGGTTCAGATCGGATGAACTGGATAGTCTGGATCGATCATGTGCGGCCGCAGTGCTCTGCAAATTGTTTGGTCCTAGCCTGCTGGCTATCTGTCCTGGACACCTAACCTTAGGCATCTCTTTCTTAAACTGTGAAATGAATCAGTCAGTCTTCTGTACATTCCAAATTGCATTCTGCTGGGAGTAATTACCGTCTCAGCAGCCGTGTGAAGTAATCTGAATATTTTGTTCTTGGAACCTTGAGGGCTAACAGCGATATGTGTTTTATTTAATTTGTACTCAGTCGCCATAAATGAATCACCAGACTACCAGAGTATCCAAATTATACTATACTATCGTAAATTCAAATGACGCGATTGTTCTTCTTTCGTAAGCAGGCACACCAACTCTGATGTGTAATATACATAACTAACCTGTTCCTGCTACTTTCCAATATACTAAACTGAACCTGATGTTCATTTACAAAAGCAAACATGCAAGCATAGTAATAGGAGGGCCCTAATAATTTCCAGTCCCTTTTGTCTTCCACTACTAACCATTATATGAATGTGCTTATAAGATTCCTGTGGACATTTCCAAATGCATTTATCATAATACACATTTTCAAATTTCTTTTGAATGCCAGGAGCGTCCAGATAACTGGAGGGAGAATGCCGGTCCAGCGCAAGAGGTATTTGCTAGAACTGCAATTGCCATTTCAAAGTTTGAACACGTCACGTTATGTGCAAGTGCCAAGCAGGTATCAGATGGTCTCTCTGCCTCATTTTTCAACTGTGTTGTGGGCTACTTCATTGCCATACATGGTACAGTAACACTGGTATTCATTGTCACATGTTTGTCTCTGGTAGTACCCCAAAGTCCACGAGCTGATGGAACATCAGACCAACATCAGGGTGGTTGAGATGAGCATGAATGATTCCTGGTTCCGTGACATGGGACCCACCGTGCGCCACTTAAACCTTGGTCTTCTTTTGTTCTCATTTTCAGTCTGGTGTTTGTACTTGCTAACAGTGTTCCTGGTTTTTAGTTTGTCACCCGCAAAGGGGATTCTGGAATTGCAGAACAAACAATAGCAGGAATTGATTGGCAATTTAATGCCTGGGGAGGTATGTTTAATTGCATTATTCATATTTTTTTCTGCACTGTTTCATGCTGCTTAGTTCAGTTATGATGTCTTTCTGATGACAGTTTCTTTTTCTCACAAAATATCTACTACTATTATTCATGCAAAGGTTCTAACTTTCCAATTGTTAATCCATACTTAACAAAAAAAACTATTTTTAGTGGCAACCACCAAGTGTTTCCAAAGGTACTAGAAGGCTGTTGCTCTAGGATAGCATGCATAGAAGCACTTCTTTGTTTTCTGAATATAAGAATTTCTGAACACTATAAATCTATGACCCCAATATCAGTTACCTTCTTTTCATGAAAATAAACGAGATTTGCTACTTTTGCACTACAGGAATCTACGATGATTGGAGTCTTGACAGCGATGTTGCCAAGAAAGTAAGAAACTGAGCCCTGTTCAAGAACAAACTGATGTTTGTGTAGACTATTTTCCATACTGATTGGTCTCTTTACTGTTTCGGTTGTGGATTCCAGATAGTCGAAATTGAGAGGATCCCTAGGTTTCCGCAAAAAATAATCCTTGAGGGTGGAAGCATTCATGTTGACGGAGAAGGTCTGGGGATGCTATGTCATATGTTTGTCAATGAATACGTAGTTTCTGTCTTATCTGTTATTTTCATCATGGTTAATGGCCACATTTCATCAGGTACATGCATTACAACAGAAGAATGCTTGTTGAATCCTAACAGAAACCCGAACATGACGAAACTAGAGATAGAGAATGAGCTGAAGGATTTTCTTGGAGTCTCAAAGGTCATTTGGATACCTCGTGGACTTTACGGTAAACACTAAATTGACGCTTAAAGATGTACTGTACTGTACAACATTTATGTTTCCGGCATCTTGGTGCTCCTCTTATCACTGATAAATAAGCCTTGGACCATTTCGCAGGTGATGAGGATACAAATGGCCACATTGACAATATGTGCTGTTTCATTAAACCCGGTGTGATCATGCTGTCGTGGACCGATGATGAGAAGGACCCTCAGTATGAACGGTCAGTTGAGGCACTGTCTGTGCTGTCTCAGTCCATCGATGCGAAAGGACGGCAGATCCAAGTGGTGAAGATCCACGTCCCTGGGCCTCTGTACATGACAGAAGAAGAGGCAGAGGGTGTTGTCTCGACGGTCAGTATCACACAGCGACACTGGTTATTTAGTGCTAGTATATATCTGCTGCCCTTTGCATGAAAGTATCAATCCCAGGCGTTTCTAACAGCGAGGAATGTCTGGATGGGGTTTCAGGAGCATGCTGTGCCGAGACCACCGGGCATGAGATTGGCCGCCTCGTATGTCAACTTCTACATCGCCAATGGCGGGATTATAGCGCCCTCTTTCGGTGACAGCAAGTGGGACAAGGAGGCACATGCGGTTCTTCAGAAGGCGTTTCCTGATCACGAGGTAGTATATCTTGAATGTGCATTCTACCTCCAAACGTTTAAGGGCTTATGGCGGCTCGCGGTGTGTGCGGTGGAACTTAATCGAGGTTATTAGAAGCATGGTGTGATGAAAAGGGGTGCTGTGTTTGGCTCGCAGGTGGTGATGGTTGAAGGCGCACGAGAGATTGTGCTGGGAGGCGGGAACATTCACTGCATCACGCAGCAGCAGCCTGTGCGCCCGTCCTAGGTGAACAACCAAGGTCGACGCGAAGGCGATAAAGAACATGCTGGTAGCATCATTTTGTATACTACTAGTATTTAGCAGGTGAATTGATCTCTGGTCGTTATCACGCTCGCCGATTTGCGAGAGAAATAAGACCAGTCAGCAGTTTATACCACTGCATACAGTACAGATGCCGCGCAAACGCAGGCAGTGTTAATGATATTCAATGATATCGATGTGGTGAAAGTGAACGGATCGTGGATTAAAATTGAACTAGTTCCTGTGTACAACGTGAGCCCTTTATATGCACCGGCGCGTCGGTGTCGCCTGATGCAGCTGTTGCGGCGGCTG